>CABFWO010000991.1:103345-133707 GCA_902155825.1 Timema genevievae
GGGGGGGGGGGGGTAAGCAACAGATTTCTTCTTATGTATTTCAGAAAGCATCTGCTACTGCCATTAATCATTTTGTAAGATACGTGATTTTTTTCTTTAATACAAGGCACATAATATATTGATAACGCTAGCAAATATTGCACAGTGTATTAATAATAACTCGGTTCTATGACTCTTTGTTAAGGAGTGGTAGAGTACCGGGTTCAATCTCGGGCAGCACCTAAAACAGGTTCTGATATTTATATCTCTTATAAACCAAGTTTTACATGTATTAGTGTTAGGGTTCATTATTAATTTAGTCTATAAACTATGTAGCTAGTTAATATAATTTTCAAAAAATATTCAAAACAGTAAAAAAGGGAAGGTAAATACATTAAATAAGTAAATAAATATATAAATATATATCTTTAACCAATTGTTTTGTCCATCTATTTTTTAAACTAGTTCGTCCAAAGCTACATTCTGCACCCAGATTTCGTTCAAAGTGTCAAATATTGCTTATATCCCCAATACATCAATGAAGTAATTTATTAGTAATTAGTGATAGTGATCTTCTGTTTTCTTTTATTACATAAGTTCACATTTATCGCTTTAAAAATTTTGGTGAAACTTTAAAATGAGCTATGTGGTTAGCTGAATGTCCGGAAAAGGAAAAAAAATCCTTCCAGATGAGCTGGAAAATTGAGATTTAGCAGTAATGTTGAGGGATTGCCCCACATAACCAGAAAAATATAAAAACGGGAGATTTCAAAACGGGTATCTAAGAATGGAGGGGGCAGGGTTTGAATTTAAAAAAAATTTAGCTGTGTAGAAAATTTAAATTTGGCAGGCAGGTAGAAGAACAACTCCAGATTATCATGTTGCATATTCATCTTAAAATTCGAAATTTCTGTGTAGGAGTTATTTTGTTGGAGAAGATGACTTAAAATTTCCAAAACTAATTGAAATAACTAATTTTATGTGTAGTATAAATCTGAAAATCTGCACGATGGTACAAAAACTACTCCAAATAAACATAAAAGAATGAAGATTCTAACTGTATAAAATAGGTAAGAAAGGGGTAAGGGGCAATGTGTTATGTAGAAAAAATAAATCTTTTAGGTAAGGCAGAAAATTGAAAATTGCCAGAAAGGTGGAGGGATTAATCCAACTCCAAAAAAAGTTATAGTATTTACTATTTAGGGAGGGGCCTGAAGAAGGGAGACATAGGAGGGGGATAGTAGATTAACATTTTATTTTTGGCATTTATTAAAATTCAAATTTGCCAAGTATGTCAAAGGATCTCCCCTTTTCCCCCTATATACAATAGACAGAAAGTTCAAAAAATTAAAATTTAGAGATAGATAGCTAATAATAGAAAAAACAAACTTCTCGAGTAGAAAACTTTAATTTTGTATAGGCAGACGAGAAAAATCTAAAAACAAACGAATACTAAACTAAATATTATATTAAAGGAGATCCACTAGCATTGCAATAATAAAACTAAAAATTAAAGGATAAATTAACGCCTTGCTAGTAGTGACGTAACAAATTAAATAAACAAATTCTGGTGACATAGTAAGGTGAACCATGACTCTCTTTGGGAAACCATGATTCTTATTATTCACTGTGTTTTATTAACATTTATTAATGCTCTTGGGTGAACTGTGATGCCCTTTTACCAAAAATACTTTTGTAACAATGTTTATTGGTTCTTTTATCTTATTTTTTGATCGAGCTTGCGTAAATATTGTGTTGATAATGGGCTGCGTTTCTTTGTACACCCAGTTTGTGACCAAGGTAAATATTGTGTTGATAATGGGCTGCGTTTCTTTGTACACCCAGTTTGTGACCAAGGTAAATATTGTGTTGATAATGGGCTGCGTTTCTTTGTACACCCAGTTTGTGACCAAGGTAAATATTGTGTTGATAATGGGCTGCGTTTCTTTGTACACCCAGTTTGTGACCAAGGTAAATATTGTGTTGATAATGGGCTGCGTTTCTTTGTACACCCAGTTTGTGACCAAGGTAAATATTGTGTTGATAATGGGCTGCGTTTCTTTGTACACCCAGTTTGTGACCAAGGTAAATATTGTGTTGATAATGGGCTGCGTTTCTTTGTACACCCAGTTTGTGACCAAGGTAAATATTGTGTTGATAATGGGCTGCGTTTCTTTGTACACCCAGTTTGTGACCAAGGTAAATATTGTGTTGATAATGGGCTGCGTTTCTTTGTACACCCAGTTTGTGACCAAGGTAAATATTGTGTTGATAATGGGCTGCGTTTCTTTGTACACCCAGTTTGTGACCAAGGTAAATATTGTGTTGATAATGGGCTGCGTTTCTTTGTACACCCAGTTTGTGACCAAGGTAAATATTGTGTTGATAATGGGCTGCGTTTCTTTGTACACCCAGTTTGTGACCAAGGTAAATATTGTGTTGATAATGGGCTGCGTTTCTTTGTGCACCCAGTTTGTGACCAAGGTAAATATTGTGTTGATAATGGGCTGCGTTTCTTTGTGCACAGAGTTTGTGAACAAGATAATATTTAGTCTTATATATTAAATTAATTTTATTCAATTAATTAATTACTATGATTGGTTTTTGATGACCATAGTTAGCCCAGGATTGTACAAGGAGAAACTACCAAAAATCGTGCAGCCAGATGTTGAATGTTCTAATTTGATATTGTTTTGATGCTAGTTAACCGTACAAAGAGCAGGTCAAACTGCTTGTATACATTAAGTAGTAATACAAGAAGTTTATATGATCTTCTAAATCATAACTACCGTCGATAATTAATTAATTTTAGTGTTTTGGTGAACGCCCCCTGAAAAATAAGGCATTTCCAAATTTATTTATTATTATTATTATTATTATTATTATTATTATTATTATTATTATTATTACGTTTAACACCATGGCTACCAAAGTATTAATATACTAGCATAGAATTATTTAGAAACTTTATAGAAATTAAACCAGCACTGTAAAACCACCGTGATTTAAATCATATGGGGAAAAAAGCACCCCTAGTGCAATTGGCCAAGGTTTTACTCTTGAGCTATCCATCCCCTGCAATCCATTCTATCAAGATACTGACGGATTACACCAAGCGAGTAAATGACGGTTTTAAACACGCAAGTTGCTCTCGCCTTAAACCATACGACTGACTGATGAGCTAAATCATATGAGTGAATGACACCTTGATCCATGTGATCACCTGTATGTTGAAAACAACAAGGGTAACCGCTTAAAAATGTTTTAAAATTGGGGAAACTATGGCTACCATGATTATAAATCTGAAAGTGGAGAGTTGGAGCAGTGTTATTGAGATGTGCTGAAAAGGTAAATTAATAAGTTATTGAGTACTTACAAGTACAAAAATATAAAATCGCGCTTAAGCAATTCTGCAGCAACTGTAGAGGTCCTTCTCTACCGATACAGGAGTAGTGATTTTGGGGCTTTCCCAACGAGTAGAAGGGGGCTTAGTGAATGCACACCTGAAAAATATAGAGTGATCGAGTCTGGTCACAGCGCTGACTCAGCGATTGTTTAACAGACCCAAGCAATGGTTTAGTGGCCGATGCGCAACGTTTTTACTACCAATAAAGTTAATTAATATTAGTTATGCCAAGATCAAGACAACCAAGTCATGCTAGTAGGCGTTTCCTTAGTACAGGGGCGAACTATATTTGGACAGGTCCTGGGGACTTCTCATCGGAACTTTGGTGTGTGTTGTATTCTATATACTGTCTTAAAACTTCTCTTATATTTGGTGTGTTCCATGTTCAATATCTTGTTTTAGAACTTCTCCTCTTATCTTTGGTGTGTTCCATGTTCAATATCTTGTTTTAGGATTTCTCTTCTTATCTTTGGTGTGTTTCATGTTCAATATCTTGTTTTAGGACTTCTCTTCTTATCTTTGGTGTGTTCCATGTTCAATATTTTGTCTTAGGATTTCTCCTCTTATATTTGGTGTGTTCCATGTTCAATATCTTGTTTTAGGACTTCTCTTCTTATCTTTGGTGTGTTCCATGTTCAATATCTTGTTTTAGGACTTCTCTTCTTATCTTTGGTGTGTTCCATGTTCAATATCTTGTTTTAGGACTTCTCTTCTTATCTTTGGTGTGTTCCATGTTCAATATTTTGTCTTAGGATTTCTCCTCTTATCTTTGGTGTGTTACATGTTCAATATCTTGTTAGGACTTCTTATCTTTGGTGTGTTCCATGTTCAATATTTTGTCTTAGGATTTCTCCTCTTATATTTGGTTTGTTCCATGCTCGGGATATGATCCAGGTACTGAGTTCACCTTCCAACGCTGAGAGGGTGAGTTTAGGACACAGTTCGTAGATACAAACTGCGCATTCTAATATAATTTAAAATATAGATTTTAGTTTATTGCTGCACAAGTTTTTATTTATGTTCATCGTTTGTGTCGTGTGCACTATTTATTTGTTTATTTTACCATCGAGGGGCTGTGTCAAGAATCTAACCTTCATCAAATGAAATCATTAACAAATGAACTTTTTAATAAAATATTTATAGCTTTCGAAACGACTCTGGATGCTATCAGGAAAAAGTTAAGAAATATTTTGAAACAATTCAACAAGAAACATTTATAATAATTACCAATGCTGAAAATTGGATGAGGTTGGTGTGTCTTGGGTTTAATCACGAACCGTTGATTTTTTACAGCATCTTATAAAGATGTACCTCATTTAAAATAGAGCTGCTTTGGAACATAAAAACTTTAGGTAAGTAATAGAAAAGACCAAAAGAAGATTAATATGATTTGGAAACTATAAACAAACAATAACCACATTTATTTAAGGCGTATGAGAATTAGGAAAGTGTTGTAAGATAATTTGTTTTAAATTAAGGTGCTTTAAATGAAATATATTAAAAATATACATTTAATCTGTGCTATTTATTAGCTTTTCCTTTTTTAAATCTTAAAAAAAAAGATTTTTGGTGAAGACCAATGTTCACTTTGTTCATTTAATTAATTCACAGATAAACTTAGGCTTATCTCTTTAGAAATGAGTTCATCAATATGATGTAGCAAACATCGGGCACTGCTCTTGTAAATTTTCCCCACAGGTAGGTAACCAACTGAACACACCTTGATAAGCACACTTCCAGCAAGTTCCTAAAGCGCTGACTCAGCGTCGTAGTAGGCCGTGGACCATTTGTTTTATTCTAGAAGAGTAACACGTCCTAGTGATTTTCAGCAACACTCCTGAAGAGCCTAGCTGAGGAGTGCGCCCACCGGTAACATGTTAACACACATTCTTAACATAACATTCTACTTTATTTGATATGACGTCACTAGTTTATGGTTGTGTTTTGTCATCGAAACAAAATCGGACTAAGACCATTATTATTTGTGTGTTTGTTTAACTTTCTCATATAGAGAAAGTATTTTTCCATTGTTAACCGTATCTCCATCCCCGTTAGGTCTGTACGCTTGTTGTAGGGATGACGAGGGTTAAATATAGAGTATGTGTAGCCTCATTTGTGGGGAAAGAGAATGATAATATATTCTTCGAAAAACCATCCTCAGTAAATCTGACCGAGATTCGAAACCTGATCTCTCCGTTATTAGCGGTCCAGTCTATTCAGAAAGTGACGTCATGAGAGACTTAATCTATTCAACCACAGAAATGGGTAAATTAATCTAATAGTGAACATTTTAGACCTCAAGATTATGAAGGAGCTTGACGTTTTGTGTGTTTCCAAGTGAAAATAAGGGATCTTACAATTCTGTCTGTCCTCGTGTCTATATGTCTCTGTGTTTTTTTGTTCTTTTTTCTGTCTTTAGGGTTATAGCCGAAATGGTTTGATAGATTTTGTTCAAACTTTATATAAGGATGGTATATTGTCTTACTATATACTACCTCTAAAATTAAGTGCTCTTTACTAAAGACTGATATTTGATAATTAATTTTTTTTAACATTGTTAAAACGACCAATTTTAAATTTTAAATTTGCAGAGTATTTTGCATGAAAAGGATCACTGAATACTTGCTTTTTTTTAAAAAAATACGAGTTTATTTACGGATATTTTATCGAGGACCAATTATTTGAAATTTAAAATGCTTTGAAAATAATATAACAATTTTGTTCAAAATGGAGATCTGGGAATGTTTACTTGATAAATCCATTTGAATGTAGTTTGCTGTTGACCTGACCTAACAATTGCAATTTTTTTTAAATGGCAAGTTTTTCAAAATGCATAGCTAATATATTTCATATAATATGTTCGGTTATCTGATGAAACTTATTTAAAGGTAGTTTACTGATAGCCGATGGCCGATTTTTGAAAACTTGGCTCTTAACTAGACTTAATTTAAAGGTATGTAAATGCAGGATTGTGGCTCACCATTTATTTTAATTTTGTTTGTTGATAGTCCCACTTTAATGACGCCTGATTTTAATAGAAGATTTCAGCCTAGTAAATTTTTTAAATTTCTTTAGGAACTCTCCTATAGCAATTTATTTACATTAAAAAAACTAAGTTCCCAATTATTAGCAAATAAGATTAGAGCAACAATGTTCAACTTGGTAACCTGGCTTGGATCTATAAAGCAGGGACTTGAGCTCAAATCCCAGCTGGGTGCTAATTGATTAAGTTTTTATTCCACTAAAAAGTAATTTTAAAACTCAGAAAAGTTCTGGTGCATTTATTTTTAATCATCCTTGTGCATATTTCCCCTAATAGACTAAATCACATAGCTCACATAGCTCACTATCTCAATATATTTCTATTGACCTTAGAAATAATAAAACAATAGTTGGTTTTGGGGGGCGAAGGGAGATTTATTATAATTGAAAAGCCATCTATCTTAAAAATATATTTTTGAATTAAGAATAAAGCTCACAATGGTTGGTTCACAGTAACTTTAACTATTGTATCAGAATAAAAGAGAACAATTCTGTATTACCCTATCTCACAAATATTCTTGTCACTCGTAAAAGTAAAGTCAATTGTCAATACACATCCCTTGAAAAAAGTGACCAAAATTTAATTGAGAATAGTGTTTTTTTCATTAAATTTTTAACTGTCATAAACTCGAAACCAGATCGTCTAGTTTGGGGTTAAAAGTGGGTTTAGGAAATTAATTGTATCAGCCACTTATTGGGGTGGTATTTAGGCTTTAACAACAACAACAATCACGTTATATAGTAGCAAATATTTGCAATGTTTCTATTCAGGCCTAGTTCAATAAACTGAAATTGATATTATCAACGGATAGTTCGACACATTGTTAAATATATATAAAATTCGGTCAATATATACATTTGTGTTTTAGGATATATGTTGGTTTGCTAATAGTTCGTTTTACTCGCCATTTCTCCAGATCCTAACTGAACACACTACTCTTTGTAGCTCATCTTAGTGTGTCTGTTACTGAAAGAACCCAGAGCTAATCTGAAGTCCACCTCCCTTATTTATGTAGAGATAGTCCACACGCAGCACTGGGGTGCACAGCGGGTCACAGCATTGATAACTTATCAGGACATCACTTAGAGTGCTTCATTATAATGATATGAATTGATTTATATGGTAGCTTGTAATGTAATAATATACCATTTTTATATATTTTATAGTCAACCATATCATATCCTCTTCCAAATGCTTTCTTAAATTGATATTGTATGCACTATTGAGGTTTAAGTTATGTTTTCTAGTATAAGCATTAAAACTCTTGCATTGCACGTGGCTTCAGGTAGTGAGTTATGTAATATTGTTTGTAATAAGAAATATGTTCAATTTCCTAAAAAAAATTAAAAATCGATTTACTAAAAATATGTGTAATTAGTGTGACTTTACGAAAGTAAGAACAGGACACTTCTGGTTTTGTTTGGTTGAGCTTTTTTATTTTTTACTTTTTAACAATTTATCTTTTATATTTTTATATATTTTGTTCACAGCTCATCCAAAACTCTCCCTTAAAACAAAATTCTTAAAATGTTATATATGTATGTTTGTATTTAATATAAAACATACATTCTGTTCTGGAAAGCTACTTAGACCGAATTATCTTTACGGAACACTAATAGGTACAACCCCGCTTACCCATTCCTATCAATCAGTCCTTCCTCTTTTCACACAAGTTAATCTACCAGGGATATAGGATGTACAATTTAAAGGAAATGTACCGGTGTTTGATTGGAGGGAGAGTAGAAAACCAATTAGTAAGAACTACCCTTAACAAACTTGCCAAGGACTCGTAGCCCGATAAACCCGTCAATGGCTGTCGTCCATTCTTTGGCGAGAGTGACGCCTTATACTATTCGACCACCGAATATAGTCCTTATGTAATAGATTCCATTGATCAACCAAACCAGTCCCCAATCGTTCAAGTGTCTCACATATACAATCAACTGTGCCCATTTGTCCTGGGCGTCTGAAAAATCAGACTCGTTCAAACGACCTTCGATTCGACGGGCCTTGATTCGTTATAGTATTTTCTACAGATTCACCAGTATGATTGAATAACATATTACTTCAAATATGAAATTTACAGTAAGTACCAAATTTATTGATATCATGAATGATTAAATGAGTTAACTATGGTTGTAATACAGTCAAATTTTCTAGGATGGGTCTTTTAGGAAAAACACTATTTTTACTGGAAAAATGTATATAATTCTACTATCTTCTGGGTGTTATTTTATAGGTATTGATAATATCTACCAGAAGTGACAGATGCAGATAACATATGACGTATGAATACGTGTAAGTAGATCTAGTACATTTTTAGCTGTCAGATTCCTTCCTATTAAAATAGAACTGTAGTATTATTTTAAATTTTTATTTTCTTGATAGGTGACCTGGTGGTCTAGGGGTAAGGTGTCAAACTTCTGTGCTAAGGATCCGGGGTTCAAACCTCGGTCCCGGCACAGATTTATCTGATTGCCAAACCCTTCCCTCACCTCTGATAAGACGTGTATTAATCACAACTTGTGAATGTGAGGAATGCCAGGCCTCCACCGTGGTTCGGATTCCACGTTAAACTGTTGGTCCTCCATTTCATCTCACAATCACCCTACCATTACACATTAGCGTACGTGCGTATAACCCGAATGGGTAGTAAGACGCGGTGCTAATAATAATAATAATAATAATAATAATAATAATAATAAAAATAATAATAATAATAATAATAATAATAATAATAATAATAATAATAATAATAATAATAATAATAATAATAATAATAATATTTAATTAAATTTTAAAATACTATTTCTTAAGATTAATGGCTTTTTATTTAAAATTTTCTTAACATTATGTAGTGAGAAAAAATATTTTTTTTCGGTCCCTCTTTCAGTGTAGGGGTTGCTTGCTACTTAACCTAATACACACTTAGAGAACAACTAGATAGACCCCCAACCAAAAACTTATCTTTCGATGAATGGAAACATACATTATTTCACAGTGACACATCTTCGAAACAATTAGAAATCAAACCAGATATTCAGTTAACTGTTATTTTTGTGGCACTTAAATAATAGTCAAATGTTAAACACTAATATATCTCTAGAGATAAGCAAAGAAATGATTCATACTACATATTGTATACTAGACAAAATACTTATTATTATCTTTAATATAACTTCCAATATCTGTATCATTTTGTATTTATTTGTTACATAAATTTACTTTACATCCATTACTGTTTCCAGGCTGTGTTCCGGGTCAGTTTTTTATTCGAGCCATATATTTTTCACTACCGGCTTGATAGACCTGTTGTAGCTTCATATTCCTTATAATCTAATTTAATACTAGGACAGGCACAATATCCAGTCCCCGGCTCTTAATGAAAAGTTAAACTCATATTTCATAATTGATACATTTTCGGCCATGCCAGGAATCGAACCCGGGACTCTTAGCTCAGTATATAGACATGATACAGACTGAGATAAGGTGTAGAATTCATTCCATACCTATTTATATAAATCCTGGGGTAAAATAAGATTAAAAAAAAAACATGTAAAGTTTACAGTAGTTAACAATTTGTTGTGCTTTTTTAAGACAAATGAATGAGTCACTATGGCCGATATTATCCCTGAATATAAATTTGGTTATTCTTAGTTATTAGAATTAGTATTGTTATCTTAATCTCCAACTCCTCCTCTTCCGTTTTCTGTTATAAATATTACTGTAGTACATGCAGCATACAATAGAGAAACACTAGATTAAATGTTATTTTGCAAGAGCAGCGGAACCTACTTTTCCGGTAACCTTACGACACCAAAGGAGATAATTAACTTTTACTCGAGACGTTATAGCAGTACTAAAGAAAGACACGCCAACATTAGATAATAATGGTTAATATTTGAGTTTGGGCTTACTACCCCTTACCCTGACTCCAACATCCCATTTACCGAGACATATACGATCTTTTCATTCCTTACGGCACTGCAGCTTTAAATGACAGCTCTACAGTGTATTTTTTTAAATATCAATTAACTGGATCAATAATAAATAAATGCTACTACTTTTTCACAGAGCCCAGCGTCTTAATATAATTCTGATTAAATACTTATGTACTAATTATGATAGTGATTTTTTAAATTGTCGAAGGCTTTATTTGAAGGCGGTGTACCCACATTTGAGTGGAGGTAGAGAATAAAACCATTTTGGAAAAAACATCCAACCTATATTCAAACCTCAATCTCTAAATCAACGGCAGTATAATCTACTGCGAAAGAAGCGCCTTAGACCGTGTGGCCAACGAAGCAGGTTGTTTTTATTTATTAAGTTTTTTAAATCTATAACTTACACTACTTTTGAAATAAACGTTCCTCAGTTTATGGAGATGTTTATAAAATGCTTAGTTTTATTTTCCCTTGAAGCTCAATAACAATTTTGGCAACCAAATAGATTGGCTCGGCAAAATGTTTAACACATCAATAAAATTAAATTACAATACTTACTTGTGATTATATTATTGAAATAATACATTTTGAAAATGGCACTTACAAAGTTAAAATATAGAGAGCAGCTACAAGGTTTTTTTTTTATGTACTTTATATTAGTTTACTGCACCTGCCGACCAATTTTTAAGTCACGTCTAATACAGTTAGAAAGTTGAAACTTTGTAGATAGTCCTAATTCGTGTGACAATCCATTCTATTAAAGTTTGAACTAGATTTATAACGTGGTGCACTATTCAGCCAATGCAGTCATATATAGGCCTATAGGCTATCCTGAAACGAATTTTTGACCTTCCGTTCAAACATATCCTATTTAGGTCTAAATAACTACAAAATAAAAATCTATAAAAGAACAAGTTTTTTTTAAATCTACCCTAAGTCTATAAAATACAAGGTTTAGCCTCCACTCATGCAACATAAAGAAAGTTCACATGCATGACCTACATGAGCCCGACAAGACCCTTGAGAGGAGCTAACGAGGTGAGTCTATGGTACAGGAGTAAGTGCAATACCTTAAATTTGATTGGCATAAGATATATTTTGAAGAAAAAAAAAGCTTGTTTTTTATTTAGTTTTTGAATCTGCATAGCATTAATCATAATAAAAATACAAAATTATAGAACACTGTTAGCAGTGAGCCCCTCTATTTGAATCAAATGCTGAAGGCAGAGCAAAAGAATCCTATTTTTAAACTTTTTTCTTCTACACCACGTCCAACTATACGGAACACGCATCCAAACGTTTTTAGATATTGTTTTAAAATACTAGTTATATTTGTTCATTTTAACATTTATTTTTTATTTTTGGTGAAATTTAAAATAAAATAAAATAAAACGGTCAGCTTTTGGATTACTAATAACGCCCCATAGTTTTATAACCTAGAACAAGGATTCTCCAACCGGGGTGCTGTAAGATCGGCCTGGGGTGGCACGATATCTTGAGGGTATATACAATGAAAACATATTAGCACAAAACGATGAAAATGAAGAAAGGGAATAAAGTTCTATCTTTTATTGTTTCTCTGAATTGCATATGCCATGGAATCCGATGCAAGACACCACACTAAAAGTTAAATTTGACAAGAAGAATGAGCCATCATTGGTTGTTTTTTTGGCTTGGACTAGCCGAGGAGTACCAATTCCTAATGATAAAAATAGGTAGCTAAGTATTGAGGATGCTATGCGTGATGTCTTTACAACCATTAGGTCACATATAATATATTTTTGCTCTAAAATATCAATCGTATGTCTCACATTAATAATAATTGTTTTACCTGATGATGACTATTATCCATTTTTAGTGATCTCACATTGTGTTTAGCTAGTGTGCTTGTATATTTATTTCAACTATTAGCCTACTTTATAACTGTATTTATGTATTTTATTCAGTTTTTTTAGTTGAAAGTTTTTTATTTTAAATAATTAAAAAAATTTAAAAACTGTTAATTTTTTAATATGCTATTATTATAATATATTCCCCTTTGAATATAAAATATAAAAAACAAAACGGTTACCAAAATTTCAACAAGTTTTTCGCGAGATTATAATCTCCTTCAAAAGGGATCCTGGGAAGGTTGAGAATCCATGCTAGAACGTGCACTGAACAATGGTAGTAATAAAACCACGATAAAGACTTTACATATTATAAGCTACAGTAAATATTCCACCCTAACAAAATGGCTTGGCCTTATTCATGAAACCCAGACAGTCATCAGCCCTGCTTATGACACAGTTCCTTGTTTTAACTCAAGTAAAAGCACTCTTAAATTACCGCAACTAAATGAGCACTTGTGTATCTCCATTTTTTTTAAATAATAAAATCCCTTCAGGATATAAATTGTAATAATAATGATAAAAAATGACAAAAAAAAGATATTTCGTTGAAGAAGAGCTATTTTCACCTTTTAAATGCTCAAGCCGTTTCTAAAGTGCGATAATGAGACGTCATTAGAGGTACTTTGCCTGTGGCATCACAATTTTTTTTACGTAGATAAAAAATAAAATTATAAAAAAATGTATTCATACAAATTTTTCTTTTTTTCACGTTATTGATGCTACTAAGAAAAGCTGTAATAGGCCTGCATTCTACTCTAAACTATTAAAACATTTATTAATTTGGAAAAGATTTCGATGAAATTAAAATAATATTTTGGTTGAAATTAAAAAATAAATAAAAATATATTTTATAAAGAGTAACATCAGAAAACAATGTATTTATTTAGTAAAAAAAAAATATAATAAAGGAATACAATGTATATTTTTTCCTCCGAGCTTAAAATTGAAATTTTTAAGATTTCAAAAGGGAGGCTTGAACTATTATTTACTAGAGCCACAATGAAATTGTATCTATTTATTCATGATTAAAAAGTATGTTTACATATCTTTATAGGAAATATTAATTTAGAATACAAATTTATCCCTCAAATATGAAATACTCAACACTAATTTTATATTCTATTTTACTTTTTTATTTTCACTATACAATCAGTATGTTCGCTTTGTAACTTTTTTAAAAATCTATTTAAGTAGACTGAATTTGGAACACACACACACACACACACACAAAAAAGCGAGACCCTTTATATGACCTAAACCTAAAATCTATTCCTTTTTTTTTTCCAGAGAAAATTTAACGAATTTGAATAAACGGAATATTTCTGGCTGGTTGATTCAAGAAATTAAATAAAAGCTTTTTAACATTTGTGATTCGTTTATATTAAAATGTTTTTATTAACGTGACAAACTATCAAATCAACTAGTCTATTACCAATCAAAACATTTTGAAATATAATAAAAGGATTTTTGAAATTCAACCAAAAATTATTTAATAATGTGGATGGGTAATAAGGCACAGTGCCAAATATATATATTCACTTTCTGCTAAATAGTTAATTTTATGTTTCAATATTAGCAATATTAACTAATCTAATATTGTGAAATTTTTTTGAAAAAAGGTAGAAGAATAATATTTGTTTTACAAAAGGAAATTCAAACGTTGAGATACATTCGTAAAAATTGCCGAATTTATAAAGATGATGCAACAATATTCGTACAGATACATTGTTGAATCTGCAATAAAAAAAATTAAAAAAAGGTTCAACACAAGTAAGAATTTTGAAAAGTAGTTAATTTATAATGATTTGGACCAAACTTCACCTACAAATTATCTTTTTCGTTCGATTACAATTTTTCATATAGCCTATATGAGTAGAATTGTCATGAAGTTGAATAAATGGTAATTTATAAAATAATATAAATCCCTCTTTCAAATAAAATTGTGTATATATATTTCACAATATATATATATATCACTATATATATATATTTCACAATATATATATATTTAACAATATATATATATCACAATATATATATGGTGGCACATATCACCGAGTTCAATGGTTATCATAGTGTTTGAAATGTTTGGAATTTTTTAAATCATAAGGCACTGAGATAAAAAAGTAATTACGCATAACTATGACAAACTTATAATACAAGTAGGCCTACAAGAATTTAAAAGTGTAGTTTTATAATTTAATCGTATTAAATCTAGTACTTTCCCAAATAATTCCCTTACTTAGGCACAGCTTTTATAATTTAATTTAATTAATTATAAAGGTTTTGCCTAAGTAAGGGAATTATTTGGGAAAATACTAGGTTTCAAACAATTTTGATCAAACTGGACACTCATTTATTAATTAAACCTAATAAAGTATCTTTAGGGTGAACATTTTTTCAACTTAACTTAAATAATTTACCTCTCATTCATCCATCATAATTAATAAACTCAAATCACTCCACTTTGTCAATTAATAAAGTATTTTAATAGATAAAACTAGATCTAAGATAAAAAATAAAATGTTTTAAGTAAAAGCACATTTTTGGACACCAAACTATTTGTTTGAGTTCTGACAACTTTATTTTCGTTACTTTTTCCTAAATTAACAAAGATACTACTTTTAATTTAGAGAAAAACACTATCAGTTAGAAACTTACAAACATTAAACCATAATAATAATAATAATAATAATAATAATAATAATAATAATAATAATAATAAATAATAATAATAATAATAATAATAATAATAAGCACCACTTCTTACTACCTGTTCGGGTTACACGCCTAAGTACTAATTACGATGATTGGTTAGAAATTGGGAAGGCTGATTATGGAGGAAGTGAACCAATATTTTCGTGAAGGGAGAGTGGAAAACCATTTAGGGAAAACCATCCCCAGTCCACCCAACCAAGATTTGAACCTCAATCTCCCTGTCCTCGGCAGTCCAGTTCAACATGAAACTAGCGCGTTAGATTACTACGCCACCGAGGCGGAAACCATTCACAAAATGTGTAATTTTGTTAGGTTTAGTTAGCTCGTGATAAGTAAAGTTAGCTCAAATAAAGAAAATAAAAATATTTAAGTTAGATAGGGATTTATTATTTTAAAATAACTTTTCTTATTTGCTGGATGTTGTAGTTTAAGTCGAGTAATATTAAGTAAGCTTATGGTAAGACTAAGATTGATTGAGCTAGGTTAAGCTATTTTAAATATAAGTTTAAGTAAGACTTACCTATGCTATGTAAGCTTATAATAGAATAAAGTTTTTTTTAAATAAATGACCTTTTTATATTTCATATGTATCACGTGATGCTTTTCTATAGCAGTGGTCGGCAACCTATAGCCCACGGAATGGATCCGGGCCATAAACTGATTTTCTCTAGCCCACAAAAGATTTATCAAACAAACAGGGCAGTAACACGATAACACTCATAGATTTAGTTGGGGTAAATTCACTATTTAAGCTTCGATGGATTGTAATCCTTAAATTTAGCTATACCAAATAAATATGTTTTGGTGTTTATTGGTCATCCTCAAGGTCTTGACTGACTATAAAAACAACTTGTAGGTCAAGATTTAAGTTACCAGAAACCATTACCAACACATTTTTTTCCTCCATTAAACGAGCGTTATCTACGGCCTACGATATTAAAAAAGGTTACCACCCCCTGGTCTACAGGATCAGGCTATGATAGATGATTCAAATTCAATGAAGCGAAAAATTACAAGCTCGATACGAAATTTGAGCTCGGGTCCTTTGAAATTACACGTCAACGCTTAAACACTGAGCCATTCTGGTTAGTCCCGTATTCAGGATCATTCTTCTCAAGTTGTTTGGTTAAATTGAGTCTAATGGGAATCACTTATAAAAGAATCGAAAGAAGCATTATTTACTAACTGTGAACCTTTCCATACACATTTGTTAGGATTGTATTTTTGTTTAAACATTAGCATTGATAGTGTAAGAATCTAATTATGACTAAAATAGAGCATATTACTAGGCGACCCACCTTGGTGGCCACATGGTCTAAGGTACTACTTTCGTAGTAGAATAGACTGACAATTACGGAAAAATTGAGGTTAAAATCTCAGTTTTGTGTAATCAGAGTGGTTTTTCCTGAATGGTTTTTCTCTCTCCCTCCACGCAAATATGGGTAATCTTACTTTAAATATAACCTTCCTAATCCCTTAAAACATTAGCGTAATTACTATATAATCGTAGCCTATAACCCGACCGCAATGCTATAAAAAATTAAAATTCGTCAGCATGACTAGAAAACTTTATTTTTAAATCCCACTTTGAAACTGGCATTCTGGTATTCAAAAACAAAATAAGCATACAACAAGAATGTCCGTTTGCATGATTTTATATTTGTAAATATTCATGATTTTTTTTATTGCAAATTTTGGACATAATACCAGAATTTGGTTTGCCAGTTTTAGTAATATGAATTTATAATATATTTACTATTTAAGAATTAAAATTCAAACTAGGATGTGTGAAGCGTAACGACCAATGCTACCACCTGTGCCAGTGAGCACACAGACTAAGGCTTCAGTTTCATCTGATCTGGTTTGCCAATGATGGTGAGATTGAGATAAATTCCCTAGCCTGCATAGTCACCGATATGGCTAGGCCATTAATAATTCCTCCGTTAAATGTATTGATAGGTAAAGACTAAATTATTTACTCCATCGGGATTCAAACCGAAGTATTTCTAAACTGGTTTGTAAGTATCTTAATGTTAATATCTACATTAGGCTTCTCGCACATTAATCAGTTCTTAAATAAGTCTGACACCTTAGTTTAGTGTACCTACCTACTGAGGCCAGGATTGATTCCCGGTATGGCCAAAAAATTATCATTTGTGAAATATGGTTTTCCGTTTTTTACGGAAATAAATGAACGGCTAGGGGGTGGGTGTTTTTTATGCTATATATTTTATAATACTACTTAGCAGCGCGTCTTACTACCCGTTCAAGTTATACGCTTAAGTATTAATTACTCTAATAGGCTGGGAATGGAGAAAGTTGAATATAGAGGTAGTAAACCCGCATTTGCGTGGAGGGAGAGTGGAAAACCATTTAGGAAAAATCACCTCAGTTCACCCGAGCGAGATTCAAACCTCGATCTCCCCAACCTTGACAGTCTAGCTCAACATGAAACTAGCGCATTAGCTAACTACGCTACAGAGTAGGGTTGCTATAGATTTAAGTTAGCCTATAAATCGTCTGCTGATATAATCAGTTGGGTTAGAAATTTCATGTAAAATACCTCTAATAAATAAATAATAAAAAAAATGATTCTAAAATACAGAAACATTCACGCTGTACTTGTCAAAAGTGTTACGTTTATCAATTAAAATAACACATATATCTTCATTGTAGTTCATTGACTTTATTGTTAAAAACATTTGAAAGAAAAACGACCCGCTCTCGAATTTATGTTCCCTGCTAATTATCTGTCCGTGGGCGGGAACCTTAGTGCGGCTACCACATGAAGGTGTATTTGACCTCACAGGTAGAAATGCGCGCGACCTTCAACGCATGCATATTTCCATCTGCCTAGTGAAAATAAAACGTGAAGTTGATCGCCCATTATAAGGTCAAAGAAAATAAAAACTCGCCTAGATTCTGTTTCAACATGCAGCTTTCACAAAGTTTATAAGAAATTTATTTGACTACATATATTAAATATTCAGATTAGAACATTACCATGCAAAATATTATTAATTATATATATCCCTGTTTTAATAAGAGTAGGCTACCTCAAAATATACATTTTAAACTAAAAGGATAAAATTTAAATATACGTTTTTTTTCTGTGTTTTTTTTAAAATTATCCCAACTGGTGTGATCGAAACTCATAAAAATGTCTTAAGTAAAAGGCGTTTAAAAAAAAAATAAAAGAATACATGACTATTTACGTACGTGGGGAAGGGGTGGGGAAATAAAAACCAGTTTGGTTCTTAAGTTATTTATTCTTTGTTTTTTTTAAATAGTATTTTCAATGGATAAAAAAATATATGTTCCCCCCTACACGACCACCACCCCACCCATTTCCCCCTGTGTGTCTGAGGGGTCTACTCTAAACACACAGTTCATAAACTACAGGCTAGCAACTTACTACATCATGTTCAGTAAATGAAGTTTCGATTGATTTATTAGTTGAGTCTCCTGGCTGGTCTCTCTCTGTACAAACAAAATAACAAAACTATTCCCATTAGCTCTACGCAAGAGTGGCACATATATCATTATTTATTCTAAAACAATAGCTTGTTCACTAAAAGTCAAACAGGTTTTTAGTTAAGGATGTTTGAACCAGGAATTTCAACACGATAAATAATGCTATCATTTGTTTCGATAAAATTTTAAACTAGTTTGTGATCTTATCATTTATTCACGAATACATATTGTGAATTGCGTTTTTATTTTAGTAGTTTCGCAGTAAAAAAAAAGCTACCTAATGTTATATAACAAAAAATAAGCTGTACTCGTGGACATAAAAACAAAAGCGACAGTCTGGTTTTCTGGTGGCGAAAAGATTGAGGTTCGAATTCCATCCTTGTCTTCTGAGAGTTTTTTCTTGAACGATTTACACTCCACCTCCACGTAAATGCGGATATTTTTCATATGATATAATAATAGTAATTAATAGATATTTTGGTTCATCCCTAACCAATACGTAGATATATATTTGTAATGTGGATAGCCCGGATGGGTAGTAAGATGTAAAGTACCAAAATATAGATTGTCCAGATAAATATCAAGGTTTTTTTTTGCATCATTTACATCTCAGTACACACGACCGGAATATGAACTCAGACCTGCCTGTCACAGAAAAAAAAAAAGAGAAAAAGAAAGTGAAAAATATGTCTACGTGCCTACCAGTATTATTCGTTTCAAATTTTAACACCTCTAGCTCGATTTGCCTTATAAAATTGGTATTTTTAGTACCTCGTCTTACTACCCGTTTGGACGATACGCTTGTGTACTAATTTAAACTAATGTTTTAGAGAAGAGGAAGTTTATATTTAGAGGAAATGTACCTAAATTTGCTTGGAGGGAGAGCAGAAAACAATTCAGGAAAAAACCTTCAGTACACCCGATCGAGATTCTAAACTAGATCTCTCCATCATCGGAAGACTAATCTACTGTGAGAATAATGCCTTTGACCATGCGGACACCAAAGATGGGCATTTTAAAATTTGAATGGCCGTTATAACCGCTTCGGTGGCCGAATGGTCTAACACGCAGCTCTTGGGTTGGCCTAAACTGCCAAATAAGGGGAGATTGGGGTTCGATCCTGATCGGGTCACTGAGGGTGGTTTTTCCTTAATGATTTTCCACTCTCCATACACGCAAATTCCAGTGCATTTCCTTTAAATTGAGCGTTCTTAATCCCTAACCCATTAGTGTAATTAGTACATAGAAGTATAACCCGAAAGGTTTGTAAGACGTGGTACTAAAAAAAAATGTCGTTATATAACTACTTTAATTTTAAGGCTCTGTATGACTATATTTGTAGTCTTGAATCCCAATCCCAGTTCGAGATTACAAGCTAGTGCAGGTATTTGTCGATAGTCCGTTACACTTATGATGGTATTAGCGCATGCAGTGAAGGAACAGTAAAATAAATTTACATAACAATACTGTATTTTCAAAACAGTTTAATTGTTCAGAAACATAAACATATTAACATCATTATTATTTAAAACGTATACAGTGAATTAAACAATTTTACAAAATAATAATGATAATAAATAATAATAATAAAAATGGGTAAAACACGCTCATGCGTCATATAATATATAAAATTGTATCCTCGTGGTTAAAAATTCGAAGCTGACAACCAATTGTTCTATGCGAAGACCATTAGACTCGAACGAATATTTTCAAATGGACACTTCTTGCCCCACCAAACCTTGTTTATTCATCTTGATAAACATAATATTTATAAATTATGTTTTGACTTGAGAACACCTTCTAGGGCTATGTGTTTGAGTAATTCGAAAATAAAATTTACATTTTTATAAGGACCAAACAATAAATAATATTTACTATTTCTAAAGTTACTGTCCGTTTCACTCACTGAAACGAATTACGTAACTACATAAATCAACCAAACCAATACTCCTTTTTTAGTAGTTCTTCAATCTATTATTATTTCCACTAAAGAAGAGCTACTTTATCAGATTAATTTTACTCGTCTAGATATTTATAAGGCATAAAGTAACCCGCACTGGTAGGCGCGTGGACTAGACCGCAAGATCTTATGTGTTTGTTAGCAGGTTACGGGGAGATCATGGTTCAAAACCCGGCAAGATATAGGATATGGAGGGTGGTTTTTCATTAATGGTTTATTACCTTCCCTTAAGGGGTATGTTTCCTCTAAATTACCTTCCTTAGTCTATTCTTATTAATGTAGGCCCTAATTAAATGTGTATATCCAGGAAAGGTAGTTATCCAAGATGCAAATAAATATATATAAGTATATATATTTAAAGAATAATATACATATATATATATTTTTTTTAGATTTCTAAAAATTCTTTAGCACCACTTCTTATTAACCTTTAGAGTTATACTTCTATGTATTAAACATTCTATTATGTTAGGGATTAGGAAAGTTGAATTTAGATAGAAATGTGCCCGCATTTTGGTGGAGGGAGAGTGTAAAACCACTTAAGGAAAAAAACTTCAGAACACCCGACCGGAATAGAGCCTCGATCTCTCCATCATTGGCAGACTATCCCATAGCGAGAGTGACGCCTCAGACAATGCAGCCACCGAAGCGAGCGTTTTAAAATAATGTTTCGCTTGTGTGTGCACGGGTATTAATACCCGTTCGAGCTATCTGCATGTCTTTAATTTCTCGCGAGCCCATCGTAAAGAGAAGGTATTGTGACTCAATAAAAAATTGAGCTTAAAATTTGTATGGATGACGTTTCATGAACCCAAAAAATTATAATTTTTAAATGCCATCTGTCTGTATCTCAGCCTAGAGCAGAAACCATTTCATCTATCGGGCTGATACTTAGTATATAAGGTTTTAATAAGGTACCCTGAAAGGTTCTTGGATTTTGATATCCAACACTTAAATTAAGGGTAAATTACTAAAGAAAAAATGGATAAAATATCAATATTATAAAAATCGGCTCCAACAATTTTGTTTATAATTTGTATCAAGGCATTAACACTACAAACCAAATGACGATTCTCATTTTCTAATAAAAATGACTTAAATGGAATTTTGCAAAAGCGTACAATTTTAATTTTTGTGATATCTCCGTATCAAAAAAATAACATATCATTGAAAAAATGTAGGACTATTAAAAAAAAAATCTTATGATCCAAAAATATTTGTCTAAAACCAATAGTTTCCGAGCTATAAGCAAATATTTAATTTTTTAATGGAATTCTTTAAAATGGGAAAATGTTTCTCTAACAGTGTATAAGATCATTCCTCCATTTTATTTCTTCAATAAAGTATAAAATTATCTCGTATCACAGCTTACAAGTTTTGAGTATTTATCTTCGTTTTAGGTAAAGAAACAAGAAAGTCTGTGTGTGGCATCGTACCATTTATTATCTTAATACCTATTCTATCTAGACGCAGCTAACAGTAACGGAGTGAGGAATGTAGAATATAAAAGGAAATGTACCCACATAAGCGTGGAGTGATGGTGGGAACCCACTTAGGAACAAACACCATCAGTACACCCAACCGGGATTCGAACCTTGATCCTTCCGTCAACATCAATACAGTCTAAAACAAGAGTGACGCTTTATGTCATGTAGCTATTGATGCGGGTATCTGCAATATATTGTACCATTTCGGGTCATGGGTAGATTTACATTTATGAAGTGGTAATGAATAATATATAAATGTACCTGCATTTACTTGAAAGGAGAGGCGAAAAGCATTTACGAAAATCTGTCTCCATACACGCCACCAGGATTCAAACTCAAAGCTCCCCGTCTCAAGCAAGCCAGACTATGTGATCTTGACGTTTAATCCTCGTGCTCACAGATACGTTTTCTTCCTATTGTTATTTGTATAGGTTTTTAAAATTGATTTAATAATGCTAACGAACGAACCGCACTCTACTTATCAACATATGACGCCTTTTCATCTTATCTCACATCTGTTGATCATGATTTATAAACAGAAGCTTGATTATATTCCAAACTAGTCAATATCACATTTATTGTATCATAAAGTGCAGACTCACCTCGAGTAATAAGCTTGATTAAAAACATGGATACACATTATGCTCCCATTCTTTGTCTAAAATAGTCATAGGTGAACTCGATGAACTAATGTGTATATTTTATGAGACTTGCATGTCCCTATGAAGCTTGTAATCAAATTATACTATATTTTTCCAATATCAAATTTGTATGAAATGCGAAACAAAACATTTGACGAGTCCTGTAAATTGCACTTTATCAGGACTAGTAAATAAAAATATCGGCAAATTATCTTTTCCGGTGAACAATAGGCTATGCGACGATAAATTATTTTGGTTTTGTCTAGCGCTCTGGCGTCATTAATTGTCATCGGGTTATTTAATCGAAGCTGACACGTCGAGGAAGGGAGTTTTAATGAACTGTAATAGTATTAGCCTTCGGTGGACGCACGGTCTAACGCGTCACTCTCGTGTTGGAATCGATTACCGGTGACGGGGAGGTCAGGGTTCTAATCCCCGGTCGGGTGTTTTCCCACTCTCTTTTCACGCAAATGCGATAACATTCCTTCTTAAATGTCTCCTCCATATTTACTCCATTAGCCTAATTAATGTAGTTAATGTATGTATGTAGCTTGAACGGGTAATTAGACACGGTGATGAAGGGCGGGGGAGGAGGGCATGTAACGAGTATGAAATAGTATTTCCGGATTTTAATTTTCTGTGAGAAAAGCAATTTCCTCTAAATCGTATGGAGAGAGACAGTAATGAATGGGTGCTGAAGGAGTGCGGTTTGAAAGTGAATACATTAGGCCAATGTGAAAGAAGCATTTGGGCATGTTGAGATGATGAATGTGGATGTAGTGACGAAAAATATATGAAGGTAGAGTGTGTGGCTGAAAAGGAAGGGGTAGGCCATGCAAGACGTGGCTAAATGTTGTATACGAATGTGTGAAAAAGAGAAACTAAAGAGTGTTAATAATAAATTAAAGAGCATGTGTGACTCGGTGTATGTATGTTTGTATGTGTGTATGTATGTATGTGTGTATGTATGAATGTATGTATGTATATATGTATGTATGTATGTATGTATGTATGTATGTATGTATGTATGTAGGTCTATGCATGTATGTATGTATGTATGTATGTATGTATGTATGTATGTATGTATGTATGTATGTATGTATGTATGTATGTATGTATGATATGTGTTTAAGAAAGAGGATATTGTGCAACACTACGTGAGGATGATCCCTTGATACATACATTACTTCATCATTGAATTAGTTATGAGCCCAAGAGGCGTAGCATCAACTGTGTGGACCTCGGTGCAAAGTCTGCTAGCGAGTCCCTAAAGAAAGTACTTTTTTAATAAAATATGACAGAGCTATTTTTAAGAAACTATGACAACTTGGTTTGTAAATTAATGAGTTAATAAATTAATATATTATATTTTTCCTTGTGGGTTCAGAGAGCTCTGAGCTATGGTACGGTCGCACCACCTGCACCATAGAATGAAACTCCAATGGATAAGACCTCATAGAATATCGAAATAAGGCCAATGAGAATACATCACGCGGATGAGGGTTTCTATCGAGAGCAGCAATGTGTCTGCAGACAAAAATGACTCAGACATTATTTGGGAAAATGTTTCCAAATACCAATAATTAAACTTTTTTTCAAAATACCTGTAAACATTTCCGTCTTGACCATTTTGTTTCGGTAGACAAGAAAACAGCTGTGTATCGAAGCTACCACCCAGAGTCTAGCAATCAACACCCACTTATTAATCATCCTAAGGTATGACGTCACTCGCATGGAACATAGCTCTCCTCAATACTGATTCCGGGTCAGCCCACTAATGATGACTTCACGGGACTTAATGAGTGATCAAGGTAAAGGGATTCTACTAAAGTAGCACGCCAGACTTTATTTCGTCCAGCCTTAGCTCTCAGCATTCTATTTATTTCTTTTGTTTACATACTCTAATGCTGTAAACATCATTTGATTACATTTATCACAATTTATTAGCCAAAATTGTAAATTGAACATTTTGAGGAGGAGGAGGAGTAAATAAGAAGTCTTGGTATGTGATGTGTATTGTCCACCGTGTTGGAGTTTATAGTATTTAGAGGAAATATACCCCTATTTTCGCTAAATGAGAGTGGGAAGTAATTTAGGTATTAATATTATCAGCACATCAAATCTCCTCATCCAGAGCAAACCAAAGTAGACGAGATGATAGTATTTGTCTGTGTGATCAATGGTGCGGGTATCTTCTTGTTTAACTTCACTGTAAGGGGTTCAACAACTCACTGTCTTAGAGGACAAGTACCAAATGGTCCGCTTGTCGGGCTCAACAACTCACTGTCTTAGAGGACAAGCACCAAATGGTCTACTTGTCGGGCTCAGCGAATCACTGTCTTAGAGGATGAGCAACAAATGGTTCACTTGTCCAGTCCAACAACTCACTGTCTTAGAGGATGAGCAACAAATGGTTCACTTGTCCAGTCCAACAACTCACTGTCATAGATAAAGAGCACCACCTGTTCCACTTTTGAGTTCAACTACTTAATATTTTATAAAACTAGCACCAAAGGATAAAAACAAGTTAAGCAGCTAATGATTTTTAGAGCGAGTATCATATGGTGTCATCAACTTGGTCTACAAACATATGGAATGAAGCATCTTCCTTAGTACTCTGTAGCCCTTGAAGTCTGTCGGAGATAAGTAAATCTATCAGCTGGATACACAGGTCCGAGTATATACTCCACGACCACTTAACAGAACCAACATGGCCTCTTAAGAAGGCGACTGGAGTGGTTGATGAGTGATGAGGGCAATTAACGCTGAGGCAACAACTGTTTGTTTACTATAGAGTGGGGGGCTATTTTGCATATGGAGCCCTTTTTTTACCACAGAAGATTCCTAAACACTCGCTGTGTCAACCAGTGTTCTAGGAATGGTTCAAGTACTGAAGAAAACAACAAGTCGGCTTGACTACAATACGATAATATGGTCTCTTAAGCTACGAGTAATGGTTCGTTGACACTTGGCGGGGCGAGTTTTGAGCTCTGCGCCAGTGAATCCCTCAACCCCCATTTGTGTGGCACAGCTGAAACTAAAAGCTTACCTGCTTCGGTGGGTGCCGGGATTTTAATGTCTGGATCATCTGGTTTGATAATGAAAGGGAGTTGGGTGTTCAAATCCTGAGCGAATTTACTGAGGATGGCCTTACCAGAAGGTTTCCCATTTTACCTCCACGCAAATATGTGTACCTTCCTTACTTCTCCCTACCATATCGGCGTGGTTCAAATGGTTATGGGGACGTGGCGTGGAAATATAAAATAAAATATCGCATTGAATAAAAATGCGTCCAATACTATTTTCAAATGTAATAATTTTTAGTGTTTGTGTTTACAAGTATAACTTCTATTAATTATCTTTTTAGTCAAAATTACACTACATAGTATAAAACACACGACAGTGGTTAAAATAAATTACATCAGCCACGGAGGGCTCGTGAAAGCCAACAGCAACAGAATAAGATGTAAAAATATATTATTTAAAAAAAAAATAGGCAGTCTTGTTTGCTAAAATACTCTTCTTCATGTGTGGGATATTAAAATGATTAATATCCACCCTGTGTCCTATATGGGCATAAAATACGTTTGGAAGATTTATCTGATCACCGAACCCTTCCTTCACCTCTGACAAGACGTGTATTAATCACAACTTGTGAATGTGTGGAATGCCAAGCCTCCACCGTGGTTCGGATCCCACGTTAAACTGTAGGTCCTCCATTTCATCTCGCAATCACCCTACCATTTCACATTAGCGTAAGTGCGTATGACCCGAACGGGTAGTAAGACGTGGAGCTAATAATAATAATACGTTTGGACGTCTTACGTCTGTGAGTGTTTGAATTTCCCCCTAAAGCTTCTCTTGATAACTATAACCCCTACTCCCCTTACAGCTACACCTTGACGTCATGGAAATTATGGGTCTCATACTGAACATACATTGCAATTAAGGGTTGCATATTGTGACCGTATCGTATCGCTTTCCCGTTACTACGTACTACTATTTATTTTAATTTAAAAAAAATATCAAATGAGGGATGTATGCGCAGTTAAATTTTTTCTATCGTTAATAAAATTAATTAACTATATAAAGGCCTAAACATGTTGCGTAGCTTGGTCCATCTTTTATATTATTTCAAACTAATTTGTTTTGTTTGAATTTATTCTGATTCCCTAGTTTAATTTCTCACTTTTTATCAATGAGTATTATACTTGTATCTACTGAAAACAGTAAAGTCCCGAATATCCGTGGGTAACGAGACCGCGGTGGGCTTGGATAACAAAAAACTCGGATAATACGGAACATTATAACACATTGAAATACAGTACATAAAATTTGAATGCACTGAACTATCACAACTCTAAAAAATGTTCACGACAAACCAATAAGCTGTAGCCGTGACGCTCAGGGACAGGCGATTGGCTTGACTAGTCTATCAGCTGAAAATAATATTGACGGTCCCACAGTACGTGTAAACAATGAATCACCTGATGACAACTGAGCCAGTTTGATATGAATCATTTCTTGGATAATAGGGAACCTCGGATAGTCGGGACTATACTATATTCTTAATTTAATTTATCAGGTAAAATTAACACAATTATAAGTTAATAATAAATGTTATTTGTTTAATATGTCTATAATATGAAGCATCTTACTAAATATCTGAGTTAGCCCCTAAACACAGTAGTCTAACATAAGTTCACACAATAAGGAAGGTTGAGTTTAAATGAATATAGCAGAATTTTCTAGAACGGAGAATGAGAAAACCACACTAATAATCCCATATAAGCTCACTTCGGTGGCTGCATGGTATAAGGCGTCAGACTCTCAATAGACTAGACTGCCGATGACGGGAGATTGGGTTTAGAATATCCGGTCTGGTCTATTGAGGGTGGTTTCACCCAAATGTTTTTCCACTCACGTTCTACGTAAATATGGGTACACTTCCTCTATTTTCAACTTTACTCATCTCTAGCATATTATCGTAATTAGTACATATGCGTGTAACCCGAACGGACACTTAAGACTTGGTTACAAATATAAAAAAAACCACAACTTGGAAAATCATACCCTAATATTTTCAACCAAGAAAACGAACCATTACATCTTAAGGCCCGTAAACACCGACATTTTAAGTTTGCTCCAATAGGCATGCCAGTCCAACTGTCATGCAAGTAAAGGTCACACTTTTTCAAATATCGTGCAAATATTTACTTGCGGGACAGTTGGGTTCACCAGATGTATACACAACTGTTCTAATCAATACAATGCATCTGTTATCTGCAAAGTATGACTGGCACACCAATCAAGATAATGTACAACTAGCGCGCACGTTAAGCTGGTGCCACATTTAGCAACTAACGTCAAACTATACTAGCACTCGAATATTCGTGCTGGCAGAACATTCGTCATCATGGAAACTGTTTAATTTGCATGAAGATAGAGGTTTACACTTTCAGTAAAACATGAGAATGTAAACCTCACTTAAAGTGTTGTTTTTGTAGCCGGGTTTGACCAGTCGAGGGCGCTGGCAGTATAGAAGCACTTATTTAAAATCAGGTTTACTTTGTAAGGAGAGAGAAAAGCCCAATCTCCCATGCGCTCGGTAGTGAATGTAATTAGTTGTAATACCCATTATTTCCCTTCTTTCAACCAACAGGTGATGATGACTCCTACGTGTTCGTTGGAACTTTCCCCCCCCCTCTCGTGTCTACCTCAATAAAATGCCACACTCACTCAATCCATTGTAATTTAATTGAAATGTAGTACATTTCGATCATTCCAAAGTAAGTAGTGAATATAGATGACGGGTTTGTTAAAACCCGACACAGGTTATTACTGTATGCTCTGAAATAAGTTTCCTGTCAACGACCGCTAGCATCGATTTATTGAAGACCTGTTGCTATAGGGTATCTACGCTACGTTAGGAGAAGTGATAAGTGACGGCTAGGAAGAGCTAACAGATCTCTCATGTATCCATCCGCCAAACCATATGATCTGCAAGACCATCTGTTGAGTTGGTGTCACGTTTGAGGATCAAAACTTTCTCAGCAAACTATTTTTATTAAAAAAACAAACCGTTAAAATATTATTGAAACACAAACTTGAGAAAATAACAGTTTCTATGTTGTTTTGTTTTTAATTTATTTTAAGTATTTAACGGATACTTTCTTAACCAACTGATTATATCTGCACACGAGAATGTCTATGAGCGAGAGAGAAAGGTACAACCAATTTTGCCAGTAAAGGTACTTTCACATACCTTCCAGGGTTATTTTACATACCACAATCGACATGATACCGACGTCTTTATTTATCCTCCCAAATAAGTTGTGCTGACGGATTTCTATCGCTCAAGAAAATCTGTTAGCCTCAACTGTGTTTGAACCCCTGAACCTCTGATCCTGATCTTTACCCAAATACCACTAAGGTCAACTTTCTTTTTGTGGAAGCGGTGTTTGTGTTTCACTTAAGAATGCTTTTCAAATGAGACCTGCGTTCTATTCACAAATTAAAATTGTGACCCAGCTGAAAACAAGGGAGGTTGATGACGTCATAAAAACCATAAAGGCGGGTGTGTTCATACGTCGTTTACAAAATAAATATGTTTCATTTTGGAACTAGTAATTTGTATGGCTATTTTTCTTAGCTATAAAGAACATTAATTTATTGATGGTCATTTATAAGAATATGCAAGTTTCTACAGTAATATTCAAGTCAACTGCTTCGGTGGCCACATGGTTTAAGGCATCACTCTCGCAATAGGCTAAGCTTCCGATGACAGGGCAGATGGAGGTTCAAATCCCGATCGGGTGTACTGAGGGTGGTTTTTCCAAAATTACTTTCTTGTCTACCTTTACGTAAATGTGAGTACACTTCCTCTAAATTCAATCTTTCTCATTTCTAACTCACTAGTGTAATCAGTACATATGAGCATAATCTGAACAGGTATCAAGACGCAGTGCTAAAAAAAAAAATATACTCGTCATTTTATGAACAAAGAACTTATATTTGTTCACTGTCCCCTTCCATTTCTTTGGGTGTTAGTTTTATCCTGTATTTATTTCAACACTTCCACAGATGTGTAAATATTGGGGTTGGTTGTATGTACAAACCTATTAAGTTTTGAGAGAAATTATTGACAAGAATTTGCTGTGCAGTTCGTAGACGATAAAAATTCAGCCCAATTATCTGGAGACAACATCGCATACGCATATTGGGAAAATAAGTTTCATCAATCTCCGAGCACTTTTTACCTACGAAGTTATTACAAGACCTACGGACGGAATATACACATGAACTTAAAGAGTCTTAAAATATTCGGGATTGAACTTACGTTACCCCCCGCTCAGGCTACACGTATATGTACCAATTACATTAAGGAATTAAGGACTATGAAGGTTTAATTAATATGAAGTGTACCCACATTTTTGTGTAGGGAGATAAGCTACGCTATAGTGAAATCACGTAAGATAAACTAATCTTTCAGAATAAGCAAAAGTTGGATTAAAAAAATTTGATCATCTCACATTCTATTTTAGGAATATGTTTCACTAATTGACCTTGCTGTGAGATGACGTACGATTTTTAACATAATTTATATTCCCCTCACACACGTAACCAATATAAATAAAATATGAATACGTGTGCACAGTAGGTGTACTCTATGCGCGGTGTCGAAGGACTATGGACAGAGTAGAGCCTAATATACATACTCTTATCTTGACTGACCTTAACGTGTTTATATTCCTTAAGATAATTCAATCATTGTATCCTTAAGAGACCATACACAAAACACGTAACGCTGTTTAGGGG
>CABFWO010000991.1:133720-152824 GCA_902155825.1 Timema genevievae
GCTGTTTAGGGGGGTGGGGGGGGAAATCTAATGACTACATGGTGTTATATGGGGGAAGGGTGGGTACATCACATTTACGTAACACAGATCTTATTATATTTAAACTATAATGTTGACAACATAATTTTACTGTTCATGTTTCCACCGTTTGTAAACATACTTATAGATAACTTCCAAAGTACGATTAATGGATTGTGATTAGTGTTAAATATGAGGACCTCTTTTAGTGTCACAAAAGCTTCCTTATGAAATTAGTACATATAGTCTTAATGTGGAGAGTCACCTAGCAAAGGTTGAGGAGGAGAGGGGGAGGGTGGAGTCAGGCTATATGTCCAATTCATGTTATGTGGGGTAGAGGAATGGGGAGGAAGATTGTTTCCTCATTTATTTTAGGTGTTCAACGTGCACTTTTTGAACCGTCTAATTACGTCAGCAACCCGTCTCAGTGGCGTAGTTGGCTAACGCGCTAGTCGTGTTGAGCCAGACCATCGAGGACGGGGAGATCGAGGTTCGAATCTCGGCCGGGTGAACTGGGGGTGGTTTTTCCTAAATGGTTTTCCACTCTGCTTCCACGCAAATGCGAGCTCACTTCCTCTAAATTCAACCCTCCCAATTCCTAATCCATTAGTGTAATTAGTACTTAAGCGTATAACCCGAACGGGTAGTAAGACGTGGTGCTAAATATTATTATTATTATTATTATTATTATTATTATTATTATTATTATTATTATTATTATTACATCAGCACATAGGATAACTTAATTCTAGAACAGACACACAACATCCAGCCCCCGGCTGATTATTCATCCCACCTTTCACCAATGATACATTTTTCGGCCATGCCGGGAGTCGACCCCGGGACCATTATCTGATTAGAAAGACACGCTACCAACTGATCTAAGGACAGGGAGATTTAAGAATGGTGAAAGAAAATGATCACGTGGTTTGTGGACGACTCCTATGATCCCGTCTCACCCCATTAATAGCACGTAATTTAGTTATGTAATACGCCTTGAATCAGGCTCCACAGTGTGGTTCAGCTTTCTGCGATACAAAAAAATCAGAAAACTGGGGAAATTAATTTGATAATGCCATTTTATAATATTCAATAAAATACAACATGGTTTTTTATATTTAATTTATTTATTTGAGATATTTAACGTGCACTTTCTGGACCGACTGATTATATCAGCATACGAGAAGTACTATGGGCGAGGGTTAAAGGATCTACCAATTTTGCCAGGAAAGGTATTTTCACATGCCTTTCAGTCTTTTCAAATTCCACAATCGACCAAAACCGACGGTTTTACTTCCCCTTCGAAGTAAATTGTGCTATTTAATATTATCGCTCAAGAAAAATCCTTAGACCCCAGATGGGTTAGAACCCACGATGATCGGGACCTGAAGTGAGCACTTTAACCCAAAACCACCGAGGTTGATAAACAATAATAAATAATGATTATTTTTAAATGAAAATAACTATTTTACCGATCGATATTTTTTGTTGTCAAGTTTAGAATGCAGTGAACAGAACCTCGATGAGATTTCTGGTTCAAAAGTAGTGGTTTAACTAATATTCTGGTTAACAGACCTTGCGATGGGCTATTTAGCACACGACATAGCGTCAGCTAATGGGAAAATATAAAAATCACATATAATAATATTTTTAATAAAATACATTTAGTAAATTTGTTAGCTACAATCAACAATTTCATTGTTTTATATTGTGTCTGATCTTTAATTAAGTTGGGAGTGGGTAGCGCTTGTTAAGCCTAGTGTGTTTTAAGTTTTTATAGAAAAACTTTTTTTTAACAAAAAAAGTTTTTATAGAAAAACTTTTTTTTAACAAAAATAAATATAATTATTTCTTCATGGTGACCTCAACAGTTCTTGAATATTTGTCGAGGGTGTCCCGGAATTTAAGGACAAATTTTATCTTCATTTCAAAAGTTTATAATCTAATTACACTGTGCTCATGACAGATATTCAAAAACTGTTGATATTACCGAGTGAAACAACTTAAACTATATATTTATATCGGTGCAATATTTTATTTATTTTGGCCAAAAAAATTTTGTTATAACTGCAAAAAACACTGGTCTTTTCTTGAAGTCCCTACACTACAACATTAAATAATAATTTATTAAGCAAAAGATTTTCTAAGAATTTTTTTTTATAATACAAGTAAATAAAAATATTATACTTTTATAAAAGGGTGAAATATTGATTAGTTGTAATTAATGATCTAATTTCTATGCGCGTCTTGATCTTCATTCATTTTTTTACCAATGATTGACTTTCGTATTTATTTTAGTACCTTTTCTTTCCACCCATTTGAGTTATACGATTATGTACTAATAACTAAAATGGTTCAGGAACGAGGAAGGTTAAATTTAGAGGAAGTGTATCCACATTCTCGTGGAGTGAGAGTGGAAAACTATTTAAAGGCAACCAGCCTCAGTTGATTCGGCTGGACCTCGAACATCCTACTTCCAGTCACCAACAATTTAATATATTGTGATATTTGAGCCTTAGACTGTTCGCCCACTGATACAGATGAACTTAAAGTTGATCAAACTTCTATGTACAGAGCAGGAACATACGGATCGGAGCTCTATGTACACATTAATATCTTGTTTTGGCTATTCCTTACGGACTACGGACTATGAACTACGAACCCCACGGATATGTATTATGTAAAATTGGCTCAAGTACTAGTAACGTTAGCTTGAGTACTTAATGAATTGATTAAAAAAAATAAAAATGTAATAGTTCCACTTCTATGTGGCTATATTAAATTAGATTATATTTTCATTTAGCTCCACGCTCGACAAGTATTTGAGATCTTAATTTTAGTCATAGCTATCCAAACCTAGGCTCTTTTTGATTATAATCAAAACAAAGCATTCTTTTTATTTTTTTGAATCGGCATGGTTGTATATTTATTTGTTGGAAGAAAATTAGTAATCAAAGTTGAATCTTCAAATATATTTAAACTCGAGGGAGGACATAAGCTATAAAAACTGTTGCTATCACAGTAAATATAATTTAAACATCAATTGTCCAGGTATTGTATATATAAATATATATAAACCACACGGGACATCTATATATTTATATCTTTGGAAATAATCAGGAGGTACTAGAAAACACCCAAGAATTTTCTAAGAATATAAATAAAGAGGGAGGCTCCAGAAAGTGGGAGGGATATAATTAGAAAACAACATTTTAGATGAGGTAGAAAATTAAAATTGTCAGACATGTAGAGAGACAACTCCAGATAAACAAATAAATCTTGAAACGTTTAATTTCTAAGAGTGAGTTGGAGAAAAGAATGTTCCGAGTAGGGGTACCAAACTACCAAAACTAATATAAATAACTATTTATAAGTGGGTTGAAAATTGAAACTTAACAGTCGGCTAAAGGGACCACTTTAAATAATTATAAATGTTTAAAAAATTTTAAATGTAAAGTGAGACCCCAGGTATAAACAAGAGAAAGTTGTTTGGATATTGTAGAAAATTTAAATTTTGCAGTCAGGTAGAAGGACAACTCCAAGTAATCCTTAAAAATTTAAATTTCTAAATGGTGATTAAAAAATGGGGTTGATGTTATTAAATTAGAGGATACTCTTGACAGATATTCAACAACTGTTTATATCATCATGTGAAGAAAATTAAACTCTATGTTTTACTAGAGAAATATTTAAATTATTCTGGCCAACCAAAATGTTTTTCTATAAAAACTGCAATCACACTGACCTTTTTTCTTGCCCCCTACACCCGCACCTTAATATAGTGTCATAGATGAATCCATCAAGGTTAGATTTATTGCTACTTCTCATAGTAAAAAGAGTGTACACAAACTAGCTATATTTATTTAAATTTAATCTATTTTGACTTTAGGTTAATAAAAACACTATTTTGATCTTGAATCTAAATTTATTAGCTGTATATGACCAATGGTTAATACAGATACGTTTTGATATTCTTAAATGAGTCCGTCTTTTGCTTGAAGAGTTAAGTCTTTGTCCGGTGACAGCGCTGTAAAGTGTGAACCGTGTTCCTCTATTCATTGTATTTGTCCCTCTATTTGTTCCTATCACTCTTTCTAGTACCTTCTTCCATGTAACAAATTATATACCTCAAAAATGAAAAGCGGTTTTCCTTAAAGAGCTATATTATATCCACTCCCCCTCTCTATTATATTTCCTGTGTTTGTCATACATGTTAATCTTAGCCCTTTTATATGATCTTATCTATATGTCCTGTCATTCTTTATCATACGTTCATTCTACCTTTTTAAGGTGTTTTTTTTTTTGTTTCCTTTCTTTGGAAGTTGCGTAAAGGTTAGCGCACACCTGCCCGTATCGCATTATATAAGTTCAGCACGTATTATTTTATGTTGGCACATACTATCGCGTGGATCGGCTCGTTTCTACATTATTTTTTATGAAACTGGTAGAAAACTCAAATTGTAAATATGTATTTTTTTTAGTATTTTGAGGCTATGAAATATGCCTTGGTATGCACCTACCTTTAGACGTTTCTCACACATTCATGAAGGGTTCCGATAGAACGAAATGTATGTCGATAAATTGCGTGGTGACCCTACATATTCTCTAAGAGACCCCCATTACTTATTTGTGTAGTGACAGCAGTGTAAAGTGTGAACTATGTTTGTCTTTAAATAGTTAAATGAATATAGAAATATTATTATTATTAGTTTGAGTTAAAAGATATGTCAACAACACAAGGGCAACTAACGCCTAAAGCTAATAAACACTAGAAGGGAGGCTGTGGTTCGATTCTTCGCTTTCGATAGTTTTTAACTTAAGAAAGATCACTATTTTTGGTTACTAAATCATTGTTTTTTTCCCCCGTATCTTACTACCCGTCCGGACCAACGACATATTTACATGAAATGTGGTAGGGATGAGGAGGGTATAATTTAGAGTAAATTTACCTGCATTTATGTGAATACTATTTACTTAAAAACTATTTCAGTCCACCCAACCGGGATTGCTCCTCAATATAACAGGAAGTATATACATTTACAAGAGAGACGCCTGAGACCATGTGATCACCGATATGGGTGTGTTCTTGGTTACTAGCTGATTAGTAAATACGCATATACACATATTTTCGCACGCATATTACTATATGTTCGGGCTATTCGCATACAATTAGTTATTACGCTAATGCGATAGGGATGAGAAAGGTTTAATTAAGAGGAAATGTACCCAAATTGGCGTGAAGAGAGTGTGGAAAACAATTTAGGGAAAACCACTCTCAGTAGATCTGACCTATATTTGAAACCCTATCTCCCCGTCATCGGCAGTACAGTCTATTGCGAGAGTGACGCCGTAGACCACGTGGCCACCGAACGCAGGTCACACACAATTAAAGGAATGTAGTTAAATATATAACTAAGGCTATGGATATAGTATTAAAGAGTAACGTCGATAAATAATGTATTTAGTTTTAATTAAAGTATATGCTTAATTAATTGATGTCGCATTTACATAAATTGAAGGTAGAAATACTCCTTTTCATTAGTTTATGTTTGGGTGGAGCTTTTAACAAGAAACCAAGAACAAAAATAAGAGAACCGGGTACCATTAAAATTGTAGGAACAACCACCTCTAAAAGTTGGCCATGTTTGTTCGAGGATAAACTAGGCCTTTTATTACAATCAGATCAAGGCGAGGATACTTAGGAGCCTACCGGGCCTCTTGAGTAGTTAAATTAAATATGTTACTTTTTAGAAAAAAAATAGATGAAATGTTTGAAGAAAAAAATCCATAAGTTAAAGTGGAACGAATGCAATCGATATATATATATCCCAAATTTTTAAAATTTACAATATTAAATTTAATTTCTCGGAAGAGCGCTAGCATTCCATAAATATTAACCAATGACTTACAAAATGGTAATAGTACATCACTTTAAGGAAGACCTACGAATATAAAATAATAATAACAGTAAATCTAGTTCTCTTCTTATACACCCGCAAATCGACTACAGAGCCTGGTGGTTGAATGTATCACTAACGGTAGATCTGCTATGGAACAGGTATGTTAGTATTTCGTTATTGAAATCAAAAGCCTTAAGACATGCATCGCCTTTCCCTGGATTTTAATTTCTTTTTTTCCATTATTAATGGTTTGAATTTTATTTTCAGTACCTAAATCATCAACAAGATAATTAAAATATCGTTGAGGTTAGCTCAGGTATTTGTATTTACTATCATTGTATGCCTCCCTCCCCCTTCTTACTTAGCCACCATACTCTACTATTTGATGGATATATAAATATATGTAATAATAATATTATAATAATATTTAGCACCGCGTCTTACTAACCGTTCGGGTTATACGCTTAAGTACTAATTACGCTAATGGATTAGGAGTTGGGAGGGTTGAATTTTGAAGAAGTGAGCCCGCATTTGCGTGGAGGGAGAGTGGAAAACCATTTAGGAAAAAAAAAACCAGTTCACCCGACCGAGATTCGAACATCGATCTCCCCATCCTCGGCGGTCGAGCTCAACACGACTAGCGCGTTAGCCAACTACGCCACCGAGGTGGGTAATATATGTAATAGTTTCTAGGGGCTGCCACCCCCAACCCAGCCTCTTTACTGACTTGGTAGGTGTCACAAGCCACCACTGCGGACAATTAACTGGGAAATGTTCATCTCCATCTGAACCTACGACCGTCAGTACTACCACTACACTGCTAATAGCTAGGATGTACACGGTAGGAAAGGTGATATCTGATAGCTAGGAGAAGTTAACATATATTCATTCGTCAAACATTTGATTCACACGACCATATATTGATTTGTTGCTACTTTATGGCTTAGGCAGCCAAAATATCCACAAATACAAACAATTTGTTTTAAATTACTACACAATTAAAACACAAACTTATGAAAATAACCGTTTGGATGTTTCTTTTTTGTGGAAGTGGCGTCTGAGGTTCACTTAAAAAAATTCTTTTCAAATGAGGTCTTCTAAAATGCAGCGTGATCTTCTGAAATCAAGATGGCGTACCAGATGAAACAAAGGTGGTTGATGACGTCATACAATCCGTCAAGTTGGTTATGTTCTTAAGCTGTTTACAAAGTAAAGACGTTTTATTTTATATGGGTCTTCCTCTGTGTTATTCACAATCTTTACTTTCTCTCAACCTCTCGGAGAGATAAGTATTGTAATCGTAAAAAAAAANNNNAAAAAAAAAAAATCAAACTCGAGATTTTGATAAAGGTCGACATTTCATGACTCCATGGAACTGAAAAAGTGGTTTTAACGATGCCGTCTGTCTGTCGGAATAGGGCCGAAACTATTTCACCGATCGAGCTAAAACTTGGTATCTAGTTTTCTAAGCCCCCACCCCCCCGAGTTTAAAAAAAATTAGATGTCTAACCCTAAAATTAAGGGTAGTTTACTGAAGGGCAAAAAAAGATTTTTTTTTTTCAATTTTGATCATATCTCTGCAAATATTTTAGACACGAATTGTAAAGTTGTATTAAAAAGAAAAATATTTTATTTGAAATATATTTTTATAAACTCAATAATAATTTCAGAGTTATAAGCAAACATATATATATATATATCTTTTATGGAGCACATTGAAAGTGAAATCGAATGTTATGTTCTTTAGTGGACATACTCGTAGATAATCCTCTTATCTCAATGTTTTCTGTAACAGAGTATATAATTTAATTTATTCTCTTTGGTGAAGTGTTTCCCTAACACTGTATATTATTTATTTTGTTTCACAAATCTTAAGGTTTTTTTAGTAAATGTCTCTATTTTAAAATAAACGACTGAGAAAGTCCGTGCGGTTCACCATACCATTTATTTTTTATTTTGGTGGCCACTTGTAACAAGATACAGGTGGTAATATAGTACTTTTAATTAGTTATTTCATATAATTTACTGTGATATACCATATCTTATTGCCACAAACACGAAACAAAAAAATTATAGTTTTATTAATATTTTTTTTATTTAACTAGGTTACTATAACGCCAAGTATACGGTAATCCTTAGGGAAATATTAGTAGACTCATTTTATAAAAGTTTTTATTGATAATATGATATTAAAAAAAAGTGATAATTATTTCCACATAAGCTAATATTAGTGACTTTCAATCAATGTTTGTAATTAAGAGCTTCCAGCTGCCAGATACCATTCTTCCAACCATGGCTAGGACTGGACAGTGTATTGTTTTCTGTTCCTGACACAGCACCACCAGACTATATCACTCATTAGTACTGCCACTACATCAATACTAACTAGGACTGGACAGTGTACTGGCCTATGTTCCTGACACAGCACCACCAGACTATATCACTCATCAGTACTGCCACTACATCAATACTAACTAGGACTGGACAGTGTACTGGCCTATGTTCCTGACACAGCACCACCAGACTATATCACTCATCAGTACTGCCACTACATCAATACTAACTAGGACTGGACAGTGTACTGGCCTATGTTCCTGACACAGCACCACCAGACTATATCACTCATCAGTACTGCCACTACATCAATACTAACTAGGACTGGACAGTGTACTGGCCTATGTTCCTGACACAGCACCACCAGACTATATCACTCATCAGTACTGCCACTACATCAATACTAACTAGGACTGGACAGTGTACTGGCCTATGTTCCTGACACAGCACCACCAGACTATATCACTCATCAGTACTGCCACTACATCAATACTAACTAGGACTGGACAGTGTACTGGCCTATGTTCCTGACACAGCACCACCAGACTATATCACTCATCAGTACTGCCACTACATCAATACTAACTAGGACTGGACAGTGTACTGTTCTATGTTCCTGACACAGCACCACCAGACTATATCACTCATCAGTACTGCCACTACATCAATACTAACTAGGGCTGGGCGGTGTATGCGAGCGTGGCAAGACCGTCACCACGCACTTCCGGTCTCCCATAGTGCGTGCCTCACGTGACCCTCGCGGTGTACACACTGCGACTGCGCGCGAGGCGGGGGAGACAATTGAATAATGACTAAATTAGCGAGGGATATACATGCGACGGGCTGTCTACCTGTTCCTGAATCCCCAACTCTCGACCTGGAATACACAGGACACTGATATTAACAGTAATACGATCTTGGTACGTTTCTAGGTTATTTACAGTCCATTTATCATAGGAAGGGCCCTTAAGAAAATTCAATCATATTTTTTGTCACCAAAGCTTTTAATCCTTTCACTCTTTGATCGGTACTAATTTTGAAGTATTGATAACATATATAAAAAGTGATAGCGGCAGATTACATGGCTGGACGTGTGAATACGTGAAATTAGATTTAGTAACTTATCTAGCTGTCAGATAAGACCCATCCTGTGAAAATTTGACTTCACCATTCACTTTCCACAATAATATGGGTGCACTTCCTATACATTTATCTCATCCTTATCACTTGGATTAAATATTGAAGATCTGTGTAATAAAACCCATTAATTTTTCAAAAGCATCTAATTTGCTTTAAATTTCTTATTCTAACTCTATATTTATTGAAAAACTTCATACAACAATGGTTAATAATAATATATAGAACTAAGTTTGTAATTTAAAGTAAATAACTACGAGTGAAAAACTCGAGTGGCGTATAAACCGAACGGGTAGTAAGACGTGGAGCCATAAAAAAATCTCGAACCTGTACTACCACGATTTAAGGCCTCAGTTTTACAAAATGCATGATTGACTTTGACGTGGAGGTCAAGGCTCGATTCTCGGCAGAGTGCAATAGGGATTGTTTTCAATGTGGTTTTTCAATTCTCTCTCCACGTGAAGGAAGGTACACTTCTTTTTAGTACCTTCCTCTTCCCTTAAACCGTTAATATGAGGTAAATTAAAAGTAATATATAAATAAACATGTATAGTGTTAGTATAGTTAAAGATTATATTCTTGATTAGGAACGTCTCTTTACGATAACTTTGGCCTTTACTGACAGATGAAAATATAATGCAACAGTCAAATATTCATTTATTTGGCAAACATGTCTTGTCACTTTAAAAAAGTGATGTAAATCGACTTCACTTGTTAAAGTGACATAAGAGGAAGTTAAGGAAACAAATATTTTTTAGTAGTTTATCAACTGTCAGAAAGTTGTTGTAAACTGGTTAGCTCATTGAGAAATCTTGGAGAATAGGATTGTAATATTTTAAACTAAGATTAAAATAGGCATAATGATAAGCAATTTTAAAAATATTAATTTAAATAAAATATATACACCGTAAAAATTGTGGTCCTATATTTTTATTTGTTGGCTCCTTTGGTCAAGCACAAGTTATGGAAAAAAACAATAAAATAAAATGTTTCTACATATTTAGGCATCAAGATTGGACATACATAATTTTGCTAAATGTTTTAGTGGTGATTAGTTTTAAAAAAAACACTGTGAGTATCATACTATCAAAACGGAAACTTTCAAATTACAACAAATCAAATTTGAACGTAATATATTATAATTCGATTTAGATAGAAACATGTATTTTTGTTTCCTTCCTAAGTGGGACGAATAATAATGTTTAAAGTGAGTCTTATCTGAGGTTTTGTCTGGCTTAAGTTGGACCGATTATCAGAATTAGAGATATTTAATGCGCACTTTATTAAAAAAAGATCACTTTACTAAACATATGATTTACAAACTAACTTAACTTTAAGAACAAACCTAACACCTATTTCCATGGTCGTGAATCATCACATCGAAAGGTAAATGTTCAATTTTACAAACTTCCCATACTTGTAATCGAAGCTGGGAACCATAATTTAGTAGTCAAATGTTTTAAGATAAGCTAATATAAGCTAATACATTGAACTAAATTTAATGATGAAATGCATTACAGAAATCTGAAAATATAAAAGTAGGAAAGGGATGTTATCGTTCATACATTAAAACACTTTTTTATATATATACACACAATAAATTACTTTTTATATAGCTATTACATTTAACATTATGGTTTTTAACGGATACATTTCAAGAGCTGGAGTTGAATGGTTTTTTATAAGAAGGCGTGAATCCACATTTGTTGCGAGAGAATAGGAAAACCAGAGTGATTAATCCCATAAGTAAAAACCATTATCAAGTCAACCCACCAAGATTCGAACCTTTATCTTCCTGTCACTGGTAATCCAGTGTATTGCTAGCATGACTCCTTAAACTTCATCATAATCGGTGCTTGTATTAAGTTCACAGCAATCTAACTTGTCAAAATAGAAAAAGAAAATCAGGAAATAGGGCTGTCAATTTTAAGCATATGCTCAACTTCTAGTCTGTATGGATAGATATATTCACGATATGTTGACGTACCTTGAGTGGCGCCAGACTATTTTAGAATTTTTTTTCAATCCCCCGCCTCCTCCTGGAGCTCAGTCTCCTCCCCACCAGGAGCGCTGGCGACACTACATAGAGGCGCTCAGCGTTCATTACAGACCACTTTTTTTTTTATTTTATTCCCGCCCGTTGACGTAAGCAAAGAGAACCCATCAGAGTTAATAGAAAACATAAGGGTGGGTGTCTCTATTTCATTACATACTCCTTCCCCTTCATTCGGCAACATGCATTAATTTCAATTAGCCCGGTTCAAATGTTTGTTTAGAGGGAAATCACTTCAATTATTCAGACAAGTCTCCGTTCTTGCCTCCAACCCTTCCCTTACAAGCCAAGTCTCCCTTTCTTCAAGTCTCTCTTTTAACGTAAACATTTTTTTCTGGGCTTCTTTCTTACGGGTATTAGAGTGAAAAACAAAAATCTTGAATCCATTAAAGTTTGCTCTCGACATGGAAAAAAGGAGAAGAAGAAGAGAACAAATTAAAAAATACAAAATCTGTAACGCATTCTCATTTCGAGATCCTAAAATATAGGTTAGCAAGTCACAGCTTTCTTATTTTTCTTAAATACAAAAATTGGCTTCATCCCATGTCAAACTACATTTGTCTTAAGTGCCATCCCTCTCTTTTAAAAAAAAAGTCTCATATATTTCTGGCCAGTTGTGTTTGTTTTTGTGGTAATTTTAGACGCCATATTTTCTTTAATACGGAGAAAATATTAGTGTTCTTATGTTCAGACACATAGGTTTTTAGTGGATGATTAATTGACGGGATATTTCAAACTCTTTCAGGTGTTTTTACATATTAATCACGAAACTTTCTTGGTTCTAGAAAACCGTTCAATGTCTTCTTTAATAATGACTTTGAGTCACCTTAAGGCTTACATTCATTTGGTCCGAGTGGTTAATGAGGTTAGATAGAGACGTAGAGGACTTTGGCACAGTTTCCGACATTTCTTAAAATAATCAAATTTGGAATTGTAATATCATGCTGAGATCGTGATAAATTTAACGTTCACTTAATGTTCACGTGACGTAAAATAACAGTTTGTGTGTGATCCGGATTTAAACAACGTTGCGTAAAGTAGAATTTCAAATAAAACATAGTACGATGTATTTGAACTGTTTGAAAATAAATTATTCACCAAAATGTAACTGAAGTATCTAGGGCTGATTACACTTCCTGTACTTGCAATATAATCTTACTGAAACTATAAAATACAATGCATCTATTTCTTAAAAAAATTGAGGTATTTAACGCGCAATTTCTGAACCTAATGATTAGATCAAAACACGTGAATTTCTATGAGCTAGAGCGAAAGACCCTACCAGTTTAGCTGGCAGAGGTATTCTAACATAACTTCTAGGGTTATATTACCTGCCACAATCGACATGGGACCGACGGCTTTGAAGAAAATTGTGATAAGGATTTTTATCGCCTAAGAAAAATCCGTTGAACCCAGCTGGATTCACACCCACAAACATTGGATCGTGAGACAAAAAAATTACCCCAAGACCACCGATTTTGACAAAAAAACAGTGTTATAAGTCAATTCCATTTTATTGTTTGCTAATTGCGATCAAATGTATTATTCCAAAGACGGTGTCTACACACTTTAAACAAAGTGCTAAATAGACCTGTTGACGTTGTTGCACGCAACATGATTGGCTGACAGTAACACGTTGACCAGTTCACTCAACGTAACGTAACGTAACGTGCAAGTTCCCCTCTGGATAACACTTATGTTAAATGAACGTCAGGTCAACGTTAAGTCAAGTGGAAAGTGATGACTTCCATTTTGAAACACGAGTTGATCTAAGCTAAGTCACGTTATCGTTACGTAAACGACAAGTGAACGTAAAGTTGATTGTGATTCCGGAATTAAACAAATGTTACATTTTTGGTAATAATATTGTTCTTTTCATGTTGTACTAGGTTAAACTAACTGACTGAAGAACATAAAAATAAATTTAACGCTAGTTCTTTCCTAAAACAGGAAAAGTAAACTGGAAAGAAACACAAGGAAAATAGTTTAATACCTGACTCGGTTGTTTATTTGGCAACACTGTTGAGTAAATATAAAAAAAACTGTAGCATTTTTGTTTTTGAGTTAAGCGTCAAGGTTATTAGTTAATATACTCGAACCGGTGACCCACGGACCAAAGGCATGGGTGTCATTTGTAAGGTTTTATGGTGAAGGAACGATGGAGAATCCGAAAACCAATCAGATAAGGTGATTATTACTAAATGGTTTTACAATAATTCTTCTTTCCTCGTCCCTACCCATTTAGTGTGGATTTGCGGATGGACATGATGGATAGCAGTGCATGTAAAGAAAACAAATATTTATTTAAGTAATAGGGATTGCGTTGGTAAGTTCAAGGTGTTGCATTTACATTAGTGTGAGAAGGAGTTGGAAAAACCAAAGGTATAGATCACACGTAAACCTAGCCTGGATTCAAACCCTTAATTTCCCAGCAATAACCACAAAGAACAATACAAATCTAGCAATCATGTGTGATGTGAGTATATACTATATAATCTAATCGATTAGAATCAGGAAGCTGTAGGCAGGTTACAGCACTAACGACAACACCACCACTTTTACTCCACGTTTTTATTCATATGGATGTCTAGTCTACTTACAAATTTTATTAGTTAATTTTGTACCATTGGTTGGAAAAGATTTTGCTTTTTCCATGCATTATAGTTTAGAAAATTTATTTAAGCAGCAGAGACATAACTTGATTGAACGATGTCCTAAAATTAATTGGGAACGATGGCAAAAACACTATGAGCTTTATTAAGGAGAATTTACGACCCACAAATGATTTGCATGATATTTCCCACTTTAAACTGACATAAAAATTGTAGTTTATGATTAAAGCCATTTTATATTTATAAAATTTACTCACTTTGTGCTCAGCTAAATGTATTTTCAATAACTTTTTACTCATTGCATGTACTGTATATAAATAAATATATACATTCAAAAAAATCTATATTTTTTCAATACATGCATCAAACTTTTAGCCATTTTTACAAAAACAATCCATTTTCTGAAAGCAATATGGTATATTTATAATACACTTGCCTCGTACATTACTCCTCCAACTCCCCCCCACCCCAAATTTTGCTTTAATTTGAAAGAAGATAACTTAAGTAAACACCTGCCTCAGTAGCTGCATGGTCTAAGGCGTTAATCTTGCAATAGACTAGACTGCCAATGATAGAGAGATTGGGATTCAAATCCTGGTCGGGTCTACGCAAATGCCGGTATGCATCTTATAAATTCAACCCTCCTCGTTCCTATCTCACTAATGTAATTAGTGTAATTAGTACATATGCGTATAGCCTGAACAGAGAGTAAGAAGTGGAGAAATTGAATGTTCAATTTGGCGACCTTAGAGAATGACATGGTTCTAACGAACATTGACTTTATTCTGAGTAAATTGACGTCAAAGTTTTAAGATTGCGTTTCTTTTAAATATTTGTTTAATTTTAATGATATTCTGGAAATTAATCATTAATCTGTACTTTATTAAGTAGGAGTAGTTTTTAAAAATATATACTTTTTGCGATTTTTCAGATACAGCTGAAGCCTTGTCTGACTCTTATTGAGAAAATGTCTTACAAAACAAGGTTCTAAATGCATTTAGAACCTTATAATACAAGGCTTTAAGTGCATTTAGATCCTTATAATACAAGGCTCTAAGTGCATTTAGAACCTTATAATACAAGCTATGAGTTCAAATAATATTCAGTACATTTAGCATTATTTTGTGTTTATTTTCGTTTATAATAATTTTACAAAATAAGTAGAAAAATTAATAAAGATTAGTACCTATACATCACATAAAAGTTGGTTCTTTTTACAATTAATACAATCATTTCAAGTATTCTCATGGTCAATAATTCAAACATTGACCATATAATTGCTCAAAATTTAAGAAGATAATAGGTATTCGTAACTCTAATAATTTTTAGATTCAGCCATAGCAATGTTCCATTTTATTTTTAGGATTGACTTGTATCCTGTAAAGGTACACACTTGGAACATTTATTTTACATTATTTTTTTCCTTTGGACATGAACTTTTCAATAATTTAAGTTGAATCTGCAAAACTCCTTGTGGTTGAGTAGGAGAAGTTTGCATATTGGGTTTTAGACATGGTTTATCAATGAACTTAAGGTTTATTTTATGGGAATTTTTTTTCAAGATAAGATGTCTTGAACTCTACTTCATGCAAAAGTTGGGATAGCTTCTAACAAGTAACTTTATAAAAGGGAATGAACTTGTATCTAAGCAGTTTTGCGGCACTTCTAAAATCTATAACCCTTGACATTATTTTCTTGATTCTGGATAACCTGATATGGTTTGTTTTATTTAATGTTTTCAGTAAACGTACACCACCAAATGGAGAAAGAAAAAAAATCAAATTTAGACGTAGTTTCCATATCGCTGTGTGCTTTGTCAACTTCTTGCCCTCATGAGTGTCCTGGAACAGAATACTTCAGTCACAATATTTAATTCTCTTAAGAAATGGTGCGGTCGAACGGAGCGAAAGTATTTTTCCAGTTTTTATAGAATATACATTTTTTGGCCAAAATTACTCAAATATTTCTCCAGTAGCAACATAGAGTTTAGTTTTCTGCACATGCTAATATCAACAGATCTTGAATATATATCAAGGGTATCCTGGAAGTTTGTCAAAACCTTTTAAATAAAGAGAAAAAGTGTTGACAAAATTCCAGGACACCCTTGATATATATTCAAGATCTGTTGATATTAGCATGTGCAGAAAACTAAACTCTATGTTGCTACTGGAGAAAAATTGGATTTATTTTGGCCAAAAAAAGTAATGCAAAATGTAATATAAAAACTGTAAAATTACTCGCGCTCCCTTCTGCCTCACCTTAAGCCATAGTGCCGATACGACTTTGTGGTACACACAAATCAATCAACATGACCAACTTTGTTATTTCAGTTTCATTTAAAACAACATTTAATATCTTTCTAAGGGCTCTGGCTATGTCATTTCCAGATCTCCCAGTTAATGCTTCATTCCAAATCACACAGTAGACTTTTTTTGTTACAGTAAGATATGCTATTAAAGTATAAATATTTAGTTTTCTATTATAAAAGAAAAAGCTAATGTTGGCACAAGGACACGTTATAACATTTCTCAAATCAAACAATAATACTGGCGGCTCTCTTTCTTTGTCTAGTAACCGGTCTTGGAGCATAATAGCTTTGTTTTCAAAATGATTCTGATACTGTTTCAGCTAGTTGAGTAATACGTTTCTCTTGTTTTAATGTCTTATAAGTTTCACAAACATCTCATAGGTCACTTTTATGTGTATGAAAGTCTAAATTAAATTCTGTTGAAACTATTCTCCTATACATACAAAGTTTAACAGGATATAAAATATCAATATACTTACACATTTCAATGTACAGCTCATACATCCTGGTTACTAGCAGCAAGATACTTTTTATTTGTTCTAGCCCTACAATGGGGTGATTCAATAAATGGAAACGATCTAATGTGGTCCCAAAAATAATCCTTTGTGATTTTTGGAAGTTTACGAAGTCTTTTAGCAGATTTCTCCCTCATATCCAGTTTTAATACATTTGTGTAAATATTTCTACACTTATGAATGTTAAAACAATATTTTTGTGAATTATTTAATGTAGGCCTAACCAATTGGGCATAACCAAATAAAACTCTTTTCAGACCCGATTTTTCTCACTTTTCATGGTAAAATAATATCGACATGTTTGTTTCCTACGGTAAATAATATCATTGGTTTATTTTGGTCTTCATGTTGGTACACACATCTGTCTCTAGTATAAAATTGTGATTTTATTGAAACCCAAAGTGTAGTAGGATTTCAATTGACTTTTTTGTTCATATTATGACAGTTTTGCTCCACACTTAAATTTACAGTTTGAAAGGCAGACTTTTTTGTTGATTTTTGCACATTTTTCAGATACTTTCTTTCCTTACTTACTAATATAGGCTTTCCCTACTTGGTGATTAGTTTTTATAATGTCGCACTTCCACTTGAACAGGTTGTACATCTTGTTTCTAGATAATTTTGAAGGTGTTTAAATGTTTGTAGGTCTATCCCGAGGCTACCCTACCCGAAAGAGTTTAAAAAAGAATCCAAAATCTAGGTTTTTAAAAATACCATATTACAGATATCTATGTTTAATTTATTATTTTTAAACTTAATATTAACTAGATTATCATTTAAAAAAGTATCATTATCTTTAAACCAATATGTATTTAATATTTTAATTAATTGAATAGGGCCTACCCACATTTAAAAATTACTGCTCTTATCAAAATATTTCGTAACATCTAATTTGTCCGTTATTTCAATTGGTGGTTCCTTTTTTCTAACACCACTTACTTGTTTCTTAGTAATGGGTATGTACGATTTAAATTTTTTTTTAATGTTGTAGTGATTCATTTGTTTTTATTTGTAATCTGAAACGATGTAAAATATGCTATTGTTTAATGTTAACATTAAAAAAAATGTTTCAGGTAATACTTATTTTACTTGATATTATATTAAATAAAATATGAATTGGAATAGGATATACACCTATTTATTTCTAGATGCCTGCCCAGCCTATTCAATTTTAAAAGTAGGATATAATGTTTACAGAACAAGAACTATAAATAAAAAGCTAGTTATAAGAAGGTTATGCTTATAAAAATAGCGGTATAAAAATAAGATAGTGAACGCAAAGGGTACAAAACTTATGTTTTGTTTTTGTAGATTGAGATCTTCACTTTCACTTTCTGAACTGTTGAAACTTTGGAATTCTTCTAGTTATTGTATTTGACCAAAGATGACATTCAAATTTATAGTAAAGATTGACATATGTAAATACAAACCTTTCATGTTGTTATGTAAATCCACCCCAAAATGTCAGTTAAAACCTTGTTATTCTAAGGTCACGATTTGCTTTTTTTATTAGCAGGAGAAAATCACTCACATGGCGTGGAGGGAGAGTTAAAAACCATTTAGGAAAAACCACTCTCTAGTACACCCAACCAGGATCGAACCACGATACCCCCATCCACTTGCAGCCCGGGCGGATAGTTAGTTGCGGAGCAAAAAATAAAAACTTTCTAGAATATTTTATGCGTGTGCGTCTGCACTCAAAAATCACTGAAAACTATATTTTAAACTACTATCAGATAGAACAAAAGTTTCCCTGAGAGTTACTGGTTTTCCTAATAGTCATAATGATGATTGGTTCTAAGCATGGTTGAATGAGCTCTTGGTTTAGTGGTCTAGAGGTCCCGGGTTTGATTCCCAGTGGTACCCAAAAGGGGAACTGTTCTTATGGTCACCATGGTTCGGTTAATTAGGCTTAATTTAGGGTTAAGATTTATACAGCCTCCAAAACTTCATAATCACTCTCATCACATCACCTTATTGTGGGTATTTAGGGTTCGGCCAGACTGACAAGCGTGCGAACGAGCGAGCGAGCGCGTGATTAGCAGATTGCTCTCGTTAGTTGTTGACGAGGTGGCTCCGAATCTTGGCTCAGTGAACTGAGGGGGGTTTTAACAAGTAATTTATTGTTGTGGTTTTCTCATCCTCTCTCCACACTAATGGTGATTCTTATTTGTAAAGGCCTACTTTGATAATATTGAAGTATTTTAATATATCAGTTTTACACACA
>CABFWO010000991.1:164539-218176 GCA_902155825.1 Timema genevievae
CCCGACTGAGATTAGAACCTCAATCTCCCCGTCCTCAGCGGTCGAGCTCAACACGACTAGCGCGTTAGCCAACTACGCCACCGAGGCGGGTATTTCCACTGTTAAAATAGGAATTGGTAAGGTATATTTTAGGAAAAATCTAGCCATATTTTCGTGGATAGAAAATGGTAAACTATTTAGGAAAAACCACCCTCAGTAAACCTTACCAGAATTCGAACTCCAATCTCACAGTCACCGGCAAGCTAGTCTAAAATAATAATGACGCGTTAAAGCATGTGACCACGATGCGGGCTATTTCAATATTATATTTTCATACTGAGCAAACTAATATTGATTTTTTTTTTACCACCACGTCTTACTACCCGTTTGGTTTATACGCTTGTATCTTAATCATGGTAATGATTTTAAGGATTAGGAAGGTCATATTTCTAGAAAGTTTACCCGCAATTGCATGGAGGGAAAGTGGAAAACAATTTTTGAAAAAATAATACCCTCAGTACACCCGACCGAGATTAAAACCTCAATCTACCCGTCATCGGCAGTCTAGTCTACTGTGAGAGTAGCGCGTTAGACCATGTGACCACATATATAGGTCAATAATGCTAAGTTATTCGTGAGTCTATGAATATTTTTGAAAACAAGCCAAGGTCTTAAGTTAATCATAAATGGTTGGGCTATATTTTTAGTGATGCAGTTGATCCATGTTTATACAAAACTTAAATTTATAACAATATTTAGACAGTACTTTCCATCAGTAAATCATATCCTAAATAAATATAAGTTAATAATATCTTACAATACGTTTCCAATTAAAATCAGATAATATGAAAGCTGACCCGCTCCGGTGGGCGCGTGGTCTAACGCACCACTCTCGTGTTGGACTAGACTGCCGAAGGCGGGGATATCAGAGTCCGATCCCAGTCGGGTACACTGAGGTTTTTTTTCTAAATGGTTTTCCATCCTCCCTCAACGCAAATACGGGCGCATTTAATCTAAATTAAGCCTTCTTAATCCTTAGCCCATTAGTGTAATTAGTACATAGGCGTAGAACCCGAACGGTTAGTAAGACGCGGTGCTAATAAAAAAGAGAGCAACGTTGACTGGTCCTCTGGTTTTAACTGTGTTTCTGTGTGATTTGGCGATTTGAGAACAAAGTTCAAGCTATGGGAAGGAGAGTGCTGGGAAATGTTTTATTATTCCTGGAAACTACATTTGTTTTGTTGTTGAGTGTACCTAGAGAATCGATCTGCTGGTCTCTCATATAAAGATGTGTTGGGATATGATACAAGTTGGAATGAGTGTATTGAGTTGTTGTGTACGACTCGTTACGAATGCGACCTGTGGTGTTTGTAAGGGGGGGAGGTGGGGTGCTAAGCGCTAAGGGGTAGTTTAAATCACACACCCCACCCACTCAACCCTAGCAGGAGGGGGAGTGGGAATGTCCGATCAAGGGTATAATGTTCCAAGTGGCGTGTTTTATGGGCTACAAACATGAATTGCATGCTAAAAAGTTACATGTAATAAAGTCGTAGGAGATAGCGGCCCAGTTGTAAAACAGCATAAGCGACATTGGCTAAAGCAAACCTCCACGTATGTCTCATTAAAGAGTCCAATTGAACATATAGAATAAGTGCCATTTTATCTAAGGTAGGATCACAGAAAATTGAGTTTTTGTACATAGTTTCATTTTATATCTCAAATTTATGTATCTACCTGATGCTAAATTTTTGTTTTCAATGCTACTATTTGGATAGCCAGACTAACCTTTATTTTACTTGCCCCACGTCTTACTACACGTCCTAAATATTCGCATATATATACACTCATGGAGTAGGAAATAAATCGCAAAAGAAACATTGAGAAAAGAGGAAAATATATGTCAATCAAAGAGCATAACATTCGATTTCTCATTTCAAAGACCAAAATAAAATATATTTGTATTTATATCAGAAACAATTGGTTTTATAGAAATATATTTCAAGTAAGGGATTTTTATTTTTAATAGTACTAGTACTTTACAATAAGATTTTGTACACCAAATAAATGCAGAAATGTGATCAAAATGGTAAATATGTAATGACAATGGGTGGATACCAAATTTAATCAAAATCACTAGAACGGATTTTGAGATAATCGATTTTTTTTCTCTTTGACCTTTAGTATATTACCTTTAAATTTAGGGTTTTATATCTAATTTCAAAAAATCTTTAAATTAACCATATAAAAAACCCATATACCCTTTTTTTTAGCCCGATCAATAAAAATAGATATAGCATAGCGAAAAACACTTTTTCAGTTTCAGGGTATTATGAAATGTTGACATTTATCAAAATCTTGAGTTAGGTATTTTTGACGATCACAATACTACTTTCTTCGAGGAGTTGAGAGAAAGTAAATATCACCTCATTACACCCTACCGTGACTCGAACCCCTATATTCACATAACCAGAAAATCAATCAGGACCAGGCTGACGCCTTGTGCATGTACTCACCGATACGTGCTTGACTAACTTTAAAAAATTTCGACCCTTACCATGATTCGCATATTTATGTTTCGTTTTCTACGTTTCTAAACAGTTCACAATAGTATATTTGACTAAATATTTCGTAGACCTCGATGATCATGGGTTAAAGTGCTTACCTCAGCACCCGGTATTCATGGGTTCAAATCCAACCGGGGTTTATTGATTTTTCTTGAGCTATTAAAATCCGTTGCACAACTTCCTTCAGATGGGCAGTAAAGCCGTCGGTCCCATGTCGATTGTGTTATGTAAAAGAATCCTGGAAAGTATGTGGTGGGCCCTTTCACTCTAGCTAATAGAAGTTCCCGTATGCTGGTATAAATAGACGGTTCAAAAAGAGCATTTTAAATACTTCAAGTAAAAAAACTAAAATTTCCAATATGAAAGAATGAGATAATTCACAGTGGTCATCGAGTTTAAGACACTTAGTTCATTGTTGACAAAGAGATCGTCTTCTGAAAAATTGAAAAATGACACCTGGACACGAGAATCGAACTCGGGACATTTCGCTTAGTACGCCAATGCTCTAACCACTGAGCTATCCAGGAGTCGTGCCGTGCCGAGGGTCATTCTTCACTCATATTTTAAGGCAGAATCTATGATGGACATGCGGAAATCGTCAGCTCTGCCTTAAAATATGAGTGAAGAATGACCCTGAGCACGGGATTACTCCTGGATAGCTCAGTGGTTAGAGCATTGGCGTTCAAAGCCAAAGGTCTCGGGTTCGATTCCCGTGTCCAGGTGTCATTTTTCAATTTTCAGAATATGATATCTAGATGGTGAATTCATCTCTAAAGATTAATAGCAGCTTTGGCTATTTAATTCTTAAAGAGATCGTCGTTATTATCCTATTTGGGTGAATTTCACTATTCCCTCATGTGATTTTGACTGATATTCTCCTATCCACTATTTTCGCAAATGTTTACACCAAGCATCCTTATCTATTAAATAAGGTTTGTTTATTTTTTGCTCTACATATTACTGCTCATCGGGGGTCTCAGCATTTATTCACACTAATGGGGTGGATACAAAACCGACTGGATAAGGGAGTCTCCACTCAATTCCGTGACGTCATGTACTGCAGTCATTCATGGTCGCCAGAGATAGCTCGATTGTATTTTACTGAATGTGCAAAATTCATCATAGCTATCTTCTTTTTTACTGTCTTACCACCAGTTTGGACTATCCATACACTTTGAATTATAGCAGTTTTTAAAATACTAGTGGGTCATTGCAGATTATTGCACTAAAATGTACTTTAAACTTTTTATTAGGAAAGGATCTATATGATAAGCCCTCACTCACTTTTTAGTAAAAAGTTAACTCGTCAAAGGCTATCAACTTTACTTAGATATTTAGTTTTCAGTGTGTAATATGAATAAGAACTTATATTTTCCCCATTCACGCCCCAATGAGAACATTAAAATGACCCCTCTCCCAGATCTCTATCTATTCGTTGCACCAAACCACTCAAGTAACAATTGAGCTGATATTATTTTTAAACAAAGATAAATATTTTATTTACCAGTAATATGCCGCTATACACAAATCATGGTTTCCATGGTGATGTAAACAAAGAATGATTGTACAGATGAACCACTGCACACATAAAGAGGAAAAAATGGAGTGTAAGTGTGTGGGTGAGTGTGAAAATGAGAGTGAATGCTAGAAAGTGAGAGTAATAGGCTGAGAATGAGCAATTGAGATAAATCGAGGGGAGAAATCTAGAGAGGGAGCGATTTGTTTAGAGAAAGAAAATCAGATTGAGAGAGAGTAAGAGAGAGAGAGTTAAAGAGATAAATTAAGAGAGTGAGTTTGAGAGAGAGAGAGTGAAAGTTTGAAATAGAGAGATTCGGATTGAGAGAGTGAGATTGAGATAGAGAAAGTTTGAGAGAGAGAAGTGTGTGTTTGTGAGAGAGCGTTCAATAGATAGAACGTTCGAGGGGGAGAGAGAGTTTGAGAGAGAGCTTAAGAGAGAGTATAATAAAGATAATGTGATAAAAATGTTGTGATAATGAATGTATGTGAGGGTATATATAGAGAGAGAGAGTGTGTGTGTGTGTGTGTGTGTGTGAGAGGGATAAAGTGTGAGAGAGAGAATGAGAAAAAATTTTATATTAGAGAGAGAGAGAGAGTTTTATAGAGAAAGTTTGTGTGTGTGTGTAAGGGGAGAGAGTGTGAAAGAGTGTGTGAGAGCGTGAGAGAGTCTGATAGAGAGTGAGGAAGTGAGGATGCGAAAATATAGATGTGTTACTCAAACATTACGGAACTTTGAAATATCATTCCCTCAAAATTAAGTATCAACATGGAGTTTTCCACGAAAATCCGATTTTCACAGAGAATTTTCAGTTTTTAATGCTTTGTTTAGTCACTATGGAAACCATTATTTGATGCATGGCTGTAAATATTTAAATAAAATATATCTCTTTGGCTAAAAAATAATAACTCAATCCTTATTTGTTGGTTTGAACAAATCACAATTTTCTCTTTGGGTGCTGGTCAGAACACATCTAAATTGAGATTCCTGAACTGGGGAAACATTTATTTTTTATTGGAATGTTGTTATTGTTAATTCCCATTTAAATCAATAATATTGAGCATAATTCGAAAATTAAAAGGTTTAGTTGTTAAGTTCATGAAAATATTATCTACGTTTAGTTTCGCGCATGATAAAATGATGTTTAAATATGTTTTACTATGTATAATAAGCTCAAAGACGATAAAACTATCTTGAACACTGTTTAAAAAAAATAGCCATTTTAACTAGCTAAATATGAGTTTTGGTGTTAATTTCTTTCAACTAATGGGTTTTGATGTTCATTTTATCAAATAGTAACACAATCTAAATACATAAGTTAAGCTATGTTTTCATTTTATAGATAAGGGAATCAGGATGCCGGTAAAATTAGTGGCCTAACATTAAAATCAAAATTTCCCAGCGAATTTTCCATCTTTTCCTTCTGTGTGGGCAGTGGTTCATCTTTACAATCATTCTTTGTTTACATCACCATGGAAACCATGATTTGTTTATATCTTTATATTTGTAAATAAAATATTTGTCTTTGTTTAAAAATAATATCAGCTCTATCGTTACTTGAGTGGTTTGAGGCAACGAATCTGGGAGAGGGTTCATTCTAAAGTTCTCATCGGGGCGTGAATGGGGAAAATACACGCTGTACGGTGTTAACAGGCGAGATTATTCACACACTCGTTAAATTATCAAACACAGAGAAACACAATTAATTTAATATGAGCCTACCTCTGCGAATGGTGACAGAGTACCTGGAGTGATGAGATGATAGCTAGGGCACCCCAAGATTGTTTCTTGAGCACTTAATAGTTATTTTACACGAGAGAGTTTCATGACTGTGTACCCCAAGAGCTAAGAGACGCTTGAAATCACAGCTTTTCCTGTTATACCAAGAAAAGCGCGGGATTAGCGAGCCCAGAGCCATTAGGAGAGAAGGGTCAATGCGGTGCTAACACCTAGTGTTAATGAATATAATTGATTACACAAAGAAGAAAGCATAGCTCGCTCAGTAGATATATTCATATTAAACATACGCTTTGATTCAAATTACACACCGAAAACTAAATATATAAGTAAAGTTGATAGCCTTTGACGACTAAGCTTTTGACTAAAATGTGAGTGAGGGCTTTTTATATAAATCATTTCCTAATAAAAAGTTTAAAATACATTTTATTGCAATAATCTACAGCCATCACTGCAACGACCCACAAGTCAACTAAAAACTTTCTCTGATATTTCAGCAGGACAAACTTTTCGTATTCATTGTACAACTTATTAACCACATTATAATAGTACTGCACATCCTTAGATCAGTCGGTAGGGTGTCTGGCTACTAAGCTAAGGGTCCCAGGCTCATTTCCTGTCATGGCTGAACATTTATCAGTGATACAAATATGGGTTTACTCTTTCACATTGATAAATTAACGGCTGAGGACTGGATGTTGTGCCTGTCCTAGTCTTAGGATAGATTATAAGACATATGAAGCGAGGACAGGCCTAGCAAGCCTGTAGTGGAAAATATATTACATGAATAAAAAACTAGCCCAAACCATAGGCTAGAAACAGGACATAAAAAATAATAGTACTGTAAATATAATGATTTAATAATTCAAGAACCAGACAGTGAAAACTACATCAATATGTTTTATCGATTAACTTATATGAATTACTTAATCAAAGTTCAATTAATCGATAGGTTTTATTTACAATACATTATTTTTAAAATTAATTATATACCACACAAGTATCTTTATATCGCGAGTATTCTTTAGCACTAAATGTCACTCCCTTTAACAAAAATGCGCAAATTCATTTGGTTCACATTTTCTGTTATTTCTTTTTCATCTACTCGTGTATTGTCACTAAAGGAATAGTGTCAGATTCCATTAAAAGTTATAATCTTGTGATTTATTGTGTACGTAGCTTCATTTTGATCAACTGCCTTATTGAAATATGATACTGATCTCTTGATAACTGCCTATATCGTCCAAACCTATATTCTAATACGGTTATCTGAATTTTGCAAAGGAAAATTAACATTTCGTTTGCCATGAAAACTAGACAGCTTGCCTTGCTTGTTTCCTCTAAATGCCGCATTACACGTAGAAGGTTCAGCGCTGCTTTCTGACGTCGTTTTGCAGTGCTGTAAGATGATAATGTAATATAACTAAATGATCAGTGCGCGTATCAGAAAGCTGGCAGCGCAAATATCAAACGAGTTTGATATTTTCTGATCGGACGACTGCTTTCTGCGCCGTGTAATCGCTTTCTGCGCTTTCAACTTGCTTGCTTGGTTAACCGCTGAGAGACTATAGACAAAAGATGCTTGTAGGTGTCTTCATTCATACGTAGATAATTTCGGAAGTCATCAACATATAATTTAGGTAAAATCACAGTATGATGACATAATGTTCCATTTTAACACTAAATTTTGACTCCACACACGTTTCTTTCTGCATTTTACAACACAACGATATTTCAATTTTTGGTAGTACCCATACAATAGAATAAGCTCTTTATCTTCTTGTTGTTGACGAGACATCTTAGCACAAACTGAACCAGCAAAACCAAGTGTGGACGATAAAATAACTCCCCCTCCACTGAGCGGCAAGATGATCATTCGTCAGAATGCAGCTTGTGTGTGATAGGTAACCCAGATTTGTCAGCTCGCAGCGCTGCAAAACGATGTCATAAAGCAGCGCTGCAACCTGCTACGTGTAATGCCGCCTTAAGGTGCATTTTATAATATACGGCCAAAGTATAATCGGTCAAGCCAGTTTTCAGTATACATGAAGTGTACTTCGTCTTTAATTATCCAATACAGTATTGTGAATGTTATTACATACCAGAAGTCGTATGTCTCTCGTAAGTTTCCTTTGAAAAGTTACCTGTTAAACCATAAATGATTTTCCAATTATTTGATCGGAGCAACAATATTTTTTTTAACGTTTATTTAGGCTCATTTTAGGTCAAGGGTTGAAAATACTCATTTCTATGACGAATATCTGGGTGCCGGTATTATGAGGCTCATGAAAACTCGCCATGCACGCCTAATAGAAATAAAAGTAGCTGTGTCAGAATAACGTGGAACTATTTGTTTTGGAGCAAGCTAATTTAGGCCTTATACCACATATTTTTGAAATTTGCTAACCTCGGTGATTTTGGGGTAAAGTTCTCACCTCAGGACCCAATGCTCATGGTTCAAATCCAACTGGAGCCTATGGATTTTTCTTGAGCGATAAAAATCCGTAGCGTAACTTCCTTGCTGATGGGAAGTAAAGCCGTCGGACCCATGTCGATTGTGGCATGTAAAATAACCCTGGAAGGTATGGAAAAATACCTTCCCCGGCAAAATTGGTAGGATCTTTCGTTCTCACTCATAGTAACTCTCTTATGCTGATATAATCAGTCGGTTCAGAAAGTGCACGCCAAATACCTCAATAAAATTTAAAAAAAACTTTTTTTTAACATTTCCTAGTATGTTCTATTTTGACCCTAAGCCTTTTTGAAATTTGAATGGTAGAGTTGTTTTAGAAGCCATAAGCATAATATATGTAGCAATATACACTTGGGCACTTATTGCTGCAGTATTGGAACCAAATTCTGCCTTAACAATAGATCTCCCTTTGTTTCTCAACATACTATTGTTCTTTCAAGTTAAAAAAAATTACTTATACATTAAAAAAACAGTTTTCAATGGGCTTTAACTATGGTGAAACCTGCAAATTGTTTTTTTAAAAAGGTGTGCATTATTTTTGCATTAGGTAAAATGATTAAATTACAACTCCAAACTTAGAATCGTAGGGTGATTAAGATAACAAACTAACATAACTTTATAGAGAGTATCAAAAGCGGTTTTTATGGACACTAGTTTATTTCAAATGTTACTGTTTAAATTTTAAAACATTATCGTTTTATCCTGTACATGTTGTCTGAAACAAATCAATAACATAATTTCAAGAAGGTATTTTGAATTTTATTGCTACTATATTGTACTGTACATTTTTATTGCCTTGTTAAAGTTTTGCCATCTCATCCATTGATTTAATTAAAGTTTGTAAGCTGACTCGTCTCATTTTCTTCCATAAAAACCACCATTAGATAATACAGACACAAAGTGTGACAGTTCCAGGTTCAGAATAGGCCCATACATGCCAGAAATTTGAAATGATAAAATTTGTAGTAGGCCTACAATTTGTAACAGACACTATTATCAAAATTTAATCGAATATATCACGATATAACTATGTATTTAATTAGTTTTAATATTACATTTATTACTTATTGTTAGTATTTTAACTTTTAGAAACTCAACGAAAATACATTATATATATATATATATATATTTCACAACGCTAATTTTAAATTGTTATAATTTACTATTGCCTATAAATTAAATTACATCTTTATATGGATGATTTAGTTAGAAACAAATATTTCTTCTAACATTTCAAATTTAGGGAATGAAACACTCTAGACCTTTAGAGCTGTGAGATAACTTTCATTCCAGAATAGAACGCAGCATTAGGACGTTATAGTTCTGCCTTGAAATGTAAATCAATCGTCCAACAAAGACTAATATGCAAGAGGATAAGTATGACGTAACAACAGCTAGGCTCTCTTTTCTAATTGGTTTTGGTATGAAGGAGGAAGGTTAGAATTAACATGGAAGTACCTGCAATTTCGGGGAAGAAAAGGAGAAAAGGGAGAGACAATGGAAAGAAAAGTCACCCTCAGTAAACCTGGCCAGGATTCTAACCCCGACCTCCTCATAATTGTGAAAAAGACGATATTTGATCCGACATTTAGTTCGCGTTTCCTTCGGTGAGGGTTTTAATGGATGGTTTTACCACCAGTGAGTAATTTATAAACTTCATTGACATAATTTACTAGCTATAGTAAGATGAAAGCAAATTACAAACCGTAATTGTTTTTAATAATATTACATATCTATAATTTTCCTACTCTAAGGAAAAAGTTTAGACTTAAATAAATCGAAAGAATTGAGCTTTTTAAGAATATATTGGTTTTCCTAATGTCCTCTTACTTTAAATCCTGAGATTATAAGTATTTCAACTTAATTTTAAAAACAGTTTAATATTGTACTGATGTGTGTTGCCAGTTTTTAAAATTGTTTGCAAATTATTTTTTAGTCAAATTATATGCCACAATTAAACTGAAGCTCGCCCTTAGATCATTAATAACTCGTGGTTTGGAAAGTTTTTTTTTAATACTTAAGATGCCAACGGTGTTGTATAAACTGCAAACTGAATCATTTCCCGCTGAATAAATAACGTTTTACGAAAATTCTTTTTATACTTAAAAAAAAGGCGCTACTTAAGTTTTATTGCAGCGTAAAATCACTAATTGCCTTGAATAAAGACTGAAGAACTCTTATGTTTTTTATTGCAGTTTATTCTTTATTACACCATAAAATGTTTCATAAAATCAGGAATATATAATACTTTCAAGTGATTCAATCTCTTTAGTTAATTTAACAACTTCCCAACCCCCTTCTTCTTAGCTTGTTTATCCGAAAGAGTTTGTACGCAATGCCAAATTTGTTCAGATCATTAAAATTCTACTGTATTAGGAATTTACTGTTTACGACAAAACATTCATGTGCCGGGTTTTTTTACCCGTCTGATATATATATCTACTACCATCCAAACCTGATTCCAGGACAAACTACTAGTATATCTAGTTTAGCCTGGTCTAAATTCGTTAATTCTGAAATTTTGGCCTAGCTCATAGCAAGGTTGCATACAGAAATTCTTCTTGGGGGGAAGGGGGGTGTCCAAAGTAAAGAAGTTACAGGTCAATAGTCAATCCAATCCATTACGCGTATAAGACTCATACTTTGAACAAGTTACTTAATGAGGCTATATATTCACAAACTGTATTGAGCCATTGGGTTATTTTCAACCCCTGCTTTAATGTGATTTAACATTAATAAGTCATTGCTTTATTTAATATTTTATTTATAGGCTACTTCATGTTCACCATGGGAGGGTCTAGACCCTCTGGACCCCCCTCGTGTGTGTGCCCCTGGCTCATAGAATAAATTAGTATAACCTATAATTTTATTAGGCAAAACCAGCTTTAGGTTAGGTTAGATTAGGTTAGGTTGGATTAGGTTAGCTGACAACATTTGCGGGTGAACTGTGAATGATGAAGCCTGTACAAGGTCGATTCATCGTATGGGTTAAGAAGAATGTAAACAAGTATTGCCTAAAAACATCAGGCTATATCGTTTTATCCTACAAGCAGCAGGATGTGTCAATTTGGCTTAGTACGAACTAGTTTGTCCTGGAATCGGGTTTGAACCTTAACATATATATATATATATAAATATATACATTAATGAGGGGATTATAAATGTAGGATTCAGAGGAAGTGTACCTACATTTATATAGAGGGAAGTGGGAAATAATTTAATAAAATATCACCCACCTCAATGGCTACATAGTCGAAGGTGCTAACCTCCCAATAGACTAGAATGTCAAAGACAGAGAAATTCGGGTTCAATTCTGGTCGAGTGTACTGAGGGTTGTTTTCCCTAAACGGTTATCCTCTTTATCTCTTTCTCTCTCTCGCAAATGCAAGTAAGATTCCTCTAAATTCAACTTTCCTAATCCATAACTCATTAGTGTACTCAATACATTGGCGTATAACCCAAACGGGTAGTAAGACGTGGTGCTAAAAAAATAATACTATTTTGTTAAACCTACAAATTTAAACAAATGTTTATCTTGATCATAATATTGTATAACTTTTGTTTTAACTTTCAAAAATATCTAATGATATGTAGTAGTAAGAAGTGGTGATAAAATAAAATAAAATAAAATAGTACTAAATTGAAAAATCCACTCTTAGAGCTTAGATAAATGACCTAAAAGATCAGCACTTCAAATTTGATATAAATTGACTATAAAACGAGTTTCTTCTAAAACAAATTACTGTCGTCATTAAAAATAGTTACTATTACCGAGAAAGTTACGTATTTTGAGAAAACTGAGAGTGCCCATATTGTTAAATTGACTTGAATTGAGTGATCACCTGTTTATGCTGCTATCCAATAACTGTTCACCTTCATAATGTCCTGTTGAATGTAAAATTGATTAGTTTTCCATCGAAAATTTGTTGATTGAGATTGTTCGACCCGATGGTTGGTTTCCTTATCAATCCGGAGTAGCGTGCGGACTCGGCCCTTTAGCTGGCTAGTTACACCCGACCGCTCAAACTGGAATAAATCATATGTATTAGGGAAGTCATGTGTAAGTGTGGTGGTTTTCCGTTGCCTCCCACACTGAATTTCTATGAGCGAGCAAGAAGGTACTTATATATTTTTGCCTGAAATATATCTCATTTAATTTCTTTCAGTGATATTTTACATGAGAAAGAGATTGGATGAAGCTGTACTGCTAATTTTTACCGCTCCGTTGGTCTCTGCCAAGTTTGAACCCACGAAATTTCGGTCACAAAGCAGGCCCGTGAAACCCAACGCGAAATCTCAAACTAAATTCCAAATAAATTTCACAATTTCCCAACTTTAATTAGAAAACAACGTACACTTGTAGTTAAACCTTAATTTTGGTTGGAAGAACAGTTTAGAAATTACAGACATATTTTTTGTGCTCAACGTTGGTAATATTTTACTATATTGTTAATTTTATTTTGTAGGTATTGATAAAATATATATCAAACGCTATGCTTGTATATCATATTACTTGACGTATCGATACTTTAAATAATTTTGAGTAACTTTTTTAGCTGTCAAATAAGTGTTATTTCTACCAGATTACTATCAAATGTGAAAATGCGATTACGCAAGAATATTTAGAATAAACCTACTCACAAGAAAATTACCTTGGAACACAGATAAAACAATACAGTTTGGTCACACTCACATATGTGGTCAGTGAGGCATTTGTGTAGTCTGGTTTACAAATGAAAAGGAGGTTTAAATCCCGGCGAGGTGTAATGAGGCTGTTTTCACAATGGTTTCCCAATCCCTATTAACACAAATTCAGATACATTTATTTTAAATTACCTCCTTCTCACCTCTCTGGATTATTATTTGAATATTCAGGATGGGTAGTAGGATGCAAAGTTTACCCCACAGATACACGTTCATACATGTGCGCACAAACACACGCACACACACATACACACACACATACAAAATCACTTTCAAAAGAAAACATTGTAATTTTTACATTATAACTAAAAGTGGGTTGATATATTATTCAAATATTTCAATAAAATTCAATTTTATTCATATTTAATAACATTCAATGAAAGTAAAAACAACGTAATTCAACTTCTAGATGTAGATAATCATACAATATTACCATCAAATATATATATATATATATCTTTATATTCGAATAGTAATTACAGCAAGATAGATATTACACTCTGAGTTTTACCCTCTTCTGGTATCAAAGTTGACGGAACGCCACATCGATTAAAATCAAACTGGAACTATTATTAATCTATCAGGATTATTTTAGGAAAGTGCTCAGAGATTTGTGGTACACATAATATATTTATGTATATTACAGTAGAAAGTAGCTTTATTATATCATTTATTTCCTGAATTGATTCAATAAGAGAATATATTTAAATTCATTAGATGACTAAAGTAAGTACTGCTCTGTCAAACAATTTTATTATATTATATTATTCGATAAGTCAGCCCATAATAATATTAATATGATAGTAATCATTCCATTAGATTTTCCCATACATTTAAAATAAAAAATAAAATTCCATCTTCTAAAATTCGTGCAATAGCTATTAATAAAACCACATAACCAATAAGATTTTATAAAGCAGTAATATACCAGAACGCGCTAGTAGTGTTGAGCTCAACTGCCGAGAACGGGGATATTGAGGTTCGAATCTCGGTCGGGTGAACTGGGGTGGTGGTTCTAAATGGTTTTCCACTCTCCCCCCACGCAAATGTGGGTTCACTTCATCTTTTTTTATAAGGATTTTTATTCTTTCTATGAATTACATTGATAATTATTAACTTAATGAACAAACATAAATGAAAACAATAACATACACCAACCCATTTGGGTTCTCGAATGCAAAGTTATAATTGGTTATAAATAAAAGTTTTTGATTTTCTGTCCATCCCCAAATTAGGGTACAACTCACTTCTTCTATATTCAACCTTCCCAATTCCTAATGCATTAACTTAATTAGTACTTAAGCGTATAACCCAAACGGGTAGTAAGACGCGATGCTTAATATTAATAATAATATACCAGAATGTTAATATTTAATATATTGACGATAAATTACTAAACAATACGAATATAAACCTATATATATATTTAGTTTTTTAAAACACATTTCAGATGAATTCTTAGACAAATTAAACTTGTAAATTAATCCCTTCTGTTGAAGTATAAACTCAAGGAAGAAACGTTTAGGCACCTACAGTAACAAGACTAGCGGCACAGAACGCAACTATGCAAAATCTAAGAGTGGGCTCCCGACCCGTTTGTGAAATCCTAATTGTGTTTATACAACGTTTAATTGAAGTCTCAAAACTTCTAAGGAAACTTTTTTTTTCTTTGAGAATCCTCTCAGATTTGTGTGTGTGATTTTTCTTCTCTTTTCTGAATTAGATCTTGGAAATTTGTTTTGAAGAAGGAGCCATGCAGATGGAAATTATGGAAATCTCGAGAGAATGTGGAGGGATAAAAGGTTTCACTGCGAGAGGCACTTTACTTTCTATTGGAGACATTTTGGTGAGAAGAGCTAAGACGTGTTCAGAGGCAATTCGATTCCATAGCATCCATTTGTGTGTTTATTAAAAGTATTTATATTGGGAACATTTTGTGGAGAGGAATAGAGGAACAAAGGCTTGTTCAGACAACACCATTGCGATTACATAGCTTCCATCTGTGTGATTATTAAAAGTATTTATACTGGGGACATTTTGTGGAGAGGAATAGAGGAACTAAGACTTGTTCAGACAACATCATTGCGAATTCCATAGCATACCTTTATATGTTTACTAAGAATATTTTTACTAGGGAACATTTTTTTGAGAAGAACAAAGCAACTAAGACGTGTTCAGACAAAGTATTGCAATTTCATGGATTCAATTTTTTTTAAATTAATAATATTTATACTAAGAACATTTTGTTGTATGTAATGCATTCCGTATATAATAATAAATTCTGTTTATAATCTCTATATATACTTATTTTAAGGGCTGATGTTTATCCATTATAAATTTAATTTAGTGCCCAGCTGCTGGGATACCAAGTTTTACCGCCCTTCGACCTCTCGTCTGTGCCCCATTCATTACTTGTCCCATTCAACCCGACAGCTATTTGACTCGCTGTACCACTACACCAGGTCACTACTTAGGAACTATAATAATAATAATAATAATAATAATAATAATAATAATAATAATAATAATAATAATAATAATAATAATAATAATAATAGTGACTTAGCAACAGAAAGGATGGTATTTATGTGTTTACCATTCATTGGGAGCAGCATATTCACTCAGCCCTTCAAATGGTTACTGTCACCTGCCCACACCATCTGGGATAACTCACATGCACTTAAAGTCTTAAAAATGGGGTAGTTTCCCGTTGCTTTCTGCACTGAATTTCTAAGATGGAGCTGTTTTCACATAACTTCCCGGTTTCTTTTACATCCCACAATCGACATGGGACTGACGGCCTTAATCCCCCTCCTAAGACGGTTGTACTCCAGATTTTTTATCGAGAAATAAAAATCCGTCAATCACAGATGGGTTTGAACCCATGAACATCATTTTGTGAGGCGAGTACTTTACCACAAGATCACCGAGTTAAACTGAAAATTAGATTCTCCTTTCACAGTAATGAATTGAAGGACGTGGAATCGGGTGTTGTGTCTGGTCAGGAGAAAAGTTAGTTTGTAAGTCGTGTGCATTTGTAATCAACTCGTTCAGAATATGAAAGTTATATACCCTTAGTAATATACCAATGAAGACAAACGCGTATTTATAAAGCTGATAGCGTAAGGACGAGGAGGGTAGGAATAATAGAAAATATACTTTCATTTGCGTGGAGGAAGAAAGGTAAACCATTTAGGAAAACGTCCTTTAACTATACCCAACCGGGATTCAAACCCTATCCTTCTAATCAGATGAAAACTATATTAGATGAACCCGATATTGAGTCCGCGTGTCTCCTGACGCGGGCTAATTTAATGAATAAATAAACGGTACCGGTGTATCGCACAGACTTACTTGCTCCTTTACCTAAAGCCGGAGGCATTTACTTTATACTCATAAGATACTTTGTTGCAGGACATAATGACATCACATTTCACCAAAGAGTACATATGAAATAATATACACTGTTTCAGAAAGAGATTAAGAATAAACGAACATCAGTGTTCATCAAAGAGCAAAGCGATCAGCTTAACATTTCCCAAAGCACCATTTAAAAATTTATTTTTGCCTATAACTTGAAATTTTTTTGTTTTATAAGAATATATATAAATAAAAGATGTTTATTTTTAATACTCCCACAACTATGCGATAATAAGTTATATCGTATCTCAGAGAGTCGTGGTGATATGATCCTAATTGGAGATATCCGTCCTCCAGGGGCGTCGAACCGGGGGTTGGGAGTTTTGAGGGGGTGTCACCCCCACTTCCCAATGTTGTTTAAAAGCTTGACAGTTGGGAGTTTGTTGAGATTTGAGATCTGGAGTTGGGAAATTCTAGGCTTAATCTGTACCCCATTACTTTCTATTATGTAAGTCCTCAACCACATTCTTGTACAGACAAATCTAAAATTTCCCAACTTTTGATACCTACTCTACAAAAAATTCCTAACTTCAAAAATCATCAAACATTGAAAGGAGATTCCTTCTGTAGTAAATTGTAGAAATCTTAGTTAATAAAGTAGTCTAGTAGCGCCGTTGTCAGTAGGCAGAGACAGGGCCAATCAGTCTATGCCGAATGAGGTATGGAAACGAATCGTAGGGGAACATGAGCTGCCCAGTAGCAAAAATTCACTCAGTCAGCAATGCTTGAAGTGGCAGCATTGTCAGTATAGAATATCCTCAATCATGGTGGGAGGTTCAGGGGTCCTCCCCGGGGAGGATTTATTAAATTGAAACCTCAAAAGATGCTTTTTAAGATAAATCCCTGTTTCTTGAAAATAAGATACAACATAAGAAAAATGTTTCAAACCTCTAATATCTATCTATATAACCTCAGAATCTCAGGGAGCAGTTGCCCCACTGGACCACCCCTGCGGGTGCCCCTGTTTGTGGCTGCTATACTGTCTCAGTTTTATGATTCAAATCATCATATGTTGTACAACCAATGCCTTAATTAGGGCTTTATTAAATTTTGAAGGCATAAATGCAGTGAATGTTACGCAACATTTTCTTTTTTTCATTTCGTACTTGACTTCTGAAATACACACTAATTTTTCTAGCAAGTATCCATACTAGTTTGAATTGAACTGATGTATCTTATTTTAATGTTTATTAAAATCGGCTTTCATAAAAGCAATTTAAATAGGCTCAAAGTAACACTGAAGGAAGAGGAGTAACTTAGGAATGTGTTACATTTTTACAACTCTTTTAATTTTTCATTTGATTAAGTAGACTACATTAAACAAAAATTAGGTTTTTTTCACCCTTTAATATTTTAAAATTTGGGATACAGTTATAAATTCGTTATTTAGTGTTCAATTTGTATGAAATTTCGTGTGACCATGTTGTTTAGAGTGCTTATTTCGAATTGTCCATCAGTTATTTAATACAATGTCAGGGGAAGCCCCTTCACCTTCCCGCGCTAAATTACAATATGTTGTGATTTGTTTATTTACGTACCAATATTAACATTTTAGGGCAACTTCCATGAGATTATGAAGCAGGAAATTGGTAGACAGGTATCAAAACACTGTAGGAATACAGATACATTCCATTTTTTTATTTCTTTATTTACAGCTGAAAATGTTTTTAAATATACATGGCCAAATTACTAATTTTTTGATAAAGTAACGAGCGAGTTCTACAGCTCATGGAGCTTACTAGTTAAATATTGCTTCCAAGTGTGTTATAATAAAGCAGCGGTTTCCAATCTGGGGGTCGCAACGTGTTTTGTGTGGGGTCACTATATAGATGTTTTAGTTTTATATTTACTTTTTCAAGGATTTTAATGATTATAGGAAGATGCACAGTTATAAATATCCCTCTAAGAAAATAATAGTACATTTCCTCTAAATTTTACCTATCCCACTGGTGTAGCTAACTGTAGATAGTCTGGGCTGGTAGTAATACACAGCGAAAAAACTTTAAAACTAGGATTTGAACGCTTTTAAGTTATCAAAGGGTTGTGATGGCCACATATAGAAAAGTTGTGGTCATAAACTACAAAATGTTGGAAACCGCTCCAGTAAAGTCATTCATATTTTTTAATCCAAAAATACATTATTTGAACGATATCTGCAAATCTAAATAAATATATTTTAGCTCAATTGTATATTTAGCTCAGATGCAGGTAAACTGAAATAAATCATTCAAGTTATTTCCTTATGCACTGAAAATGCCTAGTAACTTTAAAAATCCAGGATCAACAAATAAATTTAAAAATACAGTTGCCTAAAAGCACGGTAAAATGCTTGATTATCACCCTGAATTAAAAAAAANTGTTATTTTATTTTAATACCTATTTTTATAATGTTGGACCTAAATGTAATATTTCATCTCATAATCTCAAAATCCTGCTGAATTATAATTCACCCACCCCCCCCAAAATATATTTTCGTGTAACGCCCCTGCCGTCCTCTAATCTAAGTAACTTCCCCGGGAACATGAGATAAGCGAATTTGTTTGTAATGTTAAACTGTGTCCCTTCACGAATTTTAATTAAAATCGCAATAACCAAATTTAATAAAATATAATTTTTCAATTTTAGTTTTTAAGTAAACTATCCATGGCATTCAGATTGAACATGGTTAGATGAATTATGATTGAAAATCTTATAAGAAAGCGATGGAGAGATCATTTTGTGCAATTGTATGGCAAAAACGTAGAGAAAGTAGCAGAAATGAGGGAAAATGTAATGAGTTAAGGAATTATAAAGGTGTTAAAGGCTATGAAAGTGTTAAAGAATGGAAAATCTACGGGCGTAGATGGTATCACAAGTGAAACGCTTAAATGTGGGGGGGGCATGGTACTTTTCTATCCAGGTTGTGTGAGTTAATCACTTTTTGCGCTGGGATCAAATGTTTCTAATGACTGGAAGAATGCCGTCACTGTTCCTTTGTACAAAGGCAAGGGCAGTAAGAGTGAATGTAAGAATTATAGGGCAATTAATTTGTTGAGTATTCCAGAAAAAATTGTTGGGAAAGTCTTAATAATTGAGAGGGTTTGTGAAAAAAAACTGCGGACAAGATTTATTTAGGGTGTGCGATGCGATTTCATGCCAAGTAGGGGTTGCATGGACCAGATACTTGCATCAAACAAGTGAATGAGAAATTCACGGCAGTAAGGAAGAAAGTTTACTGTGCATTTGTTGTTCTTGATAAAGCATACAATCGGGTGAATGGGAGTATATTATAGAATGTTCTGGATGTCTGGATGTTAGAGTGGTGGTGTATGATGGAAGTAAAGCGTGCGTTAGGGTGGAGTTGTTTTTAGCATCAAGTATTACTACCAATTGGGGCTGTACAATCATGCACTAATTACGTTAGTGGGCTAGGAATGAGGAAGGTTGAATTTAGAAGAAATGTACCCACATTTTCAAGGGCCGATAAAGTGGAAAAACATTTAGGGAAAACTACCCTCAATACATTCGATCGGGATCGAACCACGATCTTACCATCATCAGTAATTTAGTATATTGTAAGGGTAGCGCCTTAGACCATGCGGCCACCGAGTCTCAGTTCTGAAGTTTTATCATTTTATTGTAATAATGTAAAGAGTAACGGTGTGTTTTCCCTGTAGTTTCATTATTTTACTGTAATTATTGTAAAGATAAAAGAGGTTGGTCACAGTAAACGTTTGTCGCATTTTCCCGTCATACAGTCGTTTTTTTCCGCCTGCTCTTTTGATTTGAGCTAAAACAAATAACATATTATATCAGTAGATACTTTTAGTCTTATTTATTAAACATTAACCTTTCTAACTGCCCTTAAATATTTGTCACGGGCAAAGTCCACGGCCTACGGATGAATAAAGTGATAAAACCAGAATGTTGATAAAACCAGAATCTAAATACTAAAATTAACCATTTCTCTCAAACCAAATGACGTAGTCTCACAAAGTGAACAAACAAAGTGATGTGTCCTGGGGTTGGAGTGTTCGTGTAGAGACTCGTGATGTGAAGTGATGCTCGTGTGTGACGTGTAGTGGGTGAAGGGAGAGGTGCGTGTAAAAAACCGGGAGGGCTCGGATCACCAGTAATTAGTCGTGGCAATGTTGGCAGCACTGGGACAAGACCGCGCATACAGAGTGAGAGGGACCTCTGGACGATCCCGATAAGAGAGAAGGCCTCATCTCAATCATTAATATTAATATTCGTAAGCTATGATATAGCTCTAAGGGAATTGGTATTCACTTTCTGAACATAGTATTGCTTTATCAGAACACAACTTACAAACTAGATTAACCTAGGGAAGCGACATATAATACTACTCAATTATCTCTATCCCTCAAAGCTATATTACGTGGGTAATATTAAAAAAACACAAGATTGTATAAATTCCACTTGGAAAATAACAAAGGTCTCCTAAACATGTGCTGACCTATCGCACCACTCAGCAACAATAATGAGTTAGCAGCTAGATCGGGACCCTGATTTTGAAACGTATGATCTGCGAGCTAGTGGATTGCTCGCATCTCCTACAAAATATCAGAAAAACCTAATTTTGAAACACCTGTTTCGGTGGCTTCATGGTGTAAGACATTATTCTCGCAATAGAATAGACTGCTGAGGACAGGGAGATCAGGGTTTGAACTCCGGTGGCGTGTACTAAGGGTGGTTTTCCCTAAATGATTTCCCACTCTCCCTCCACGCGAGTGTGGATACACTTCCTCTAAATTCAACCTTCCTAATCCTTAATTATTATAATTAGGTGTTCTTTCTTACGACAGGTCCATTCCTTTTGTAAGGTAAACTTAGATCTCCAATGCAACTTGTCCTCTGCCTCCTCCTTCGTCTCCCAGAATTTCCTCCTTTCCTTCAAGTCATTCAATATTTGAATCATTCTTCCTCCTACGCTCCTCTTTCCCTCAATCTTTCCTTATATGACGTCGTCCATAAGACAGTTTCTCCTAAGATTGTGTCCAATCCAGTTTGCTTTGCGCTGAGGAATCACATCCAAAATAGTTCTCTTCTCACCCACTCTTCTTAGGACTTCCTCATTTGTCACCCTGTCTGTCCACCTGATCTCCTCAAGTATTCTTCAGTACCACATTTCAAAGCTCTCCAAGTACTGTATTTCCTTTCCATTTTCCTAAGTGTCCAAATTTCTGCTCCATAAAGTGCGTTGCTCCAAATGAGCATTTCATTAGTTTCTTCCTCGGTTCCAAACTCAACTTGCTGATCAGCAGTAGACTCGTCTTGTTGAAAGCTTCCTTGGCCATGGTGATCCTTGACATAATTTATTTAGTGCATTAGGCATCCTTTGTCAGCAGATATCCAAGGTATTTGAACTTCTCTACATCTTCCAATACCTGATTTTCAATTTTTATTTTCAGTGGCTCTTAATTTTTTTGAAATCTCCATCACTTTTCAATTCTCAATGTTGATCTTCATGCCATATCTTCTCCCTATCTCCATTAGCTGGTCCATCGTTTCCTGCAACTTTTCTTTATTTATGTCCAGCAACGTTATATCATCTGCATATTTTATTGTGTTGATGACGCATCCTCCTATCTTGAAATTGTAACGTCCCTCCAGTGATTCCCTGACCATCCACTCTCCATACAAGTTGAACATACTGAGCAACAAACAGCTTCCCAGCCTCATCCCTCTTCCTATCTCTATCTACACTGTTGGTCTCTACATCATTCAGCCTCACCTTCACTCGCTGTTCCAGGTACAGGTTTGCAATCAACCTTCTGTCCCTCCAGTTGATGCCGATCTTCTTGAGTATTTCCATCGGTTTCTTCCATTTCACTCTATATTATTATTAGCACCGCGTCTTACTACCCGTTCGGGTTATACGCATTCACTCTATAAAACGCCTTCTACCAGTCAATGAAACTAATATAGACTTCTTCCTTGACTTCCAGCACCCTTTCTGAAATGGTTCTCAGCATACTGATGGCATCGCTGGTTCCTTTTCTGAATCCAAATGGGTCATCTTCAATCATACTTTCTGTAATATATTAACATAATTAGTACATAGACTTACAGCTCAAATGAGTAGTAAGACGTGGTGCTAAAAAAATAGTAAGTTTGAAACGCCTGAACTACGAAAAATGACGTCACACTAGCGGCTTGCGAGATAATTCCCCTCGCTAGGTAAACACCGTGCGAGACAGGACTTGTCTAGCGAGTAAACAACATTAAACAAGATGGACGCCCCTCTACTACTTAGATTGCAACCTTTTGAGTGATTGTGTTGAAAGAAACGTGGCATTGTACAAAATAGAATCACAGAAAAAGACACATATTATATTATTGATTTGAGCACTTAATGCAATCCTTTAATAAAACTATTTTGTTTGTGTGAAATAAAAATAATATTATTTTATTTAATTCCTCTCGACAATTCACAGAGTTGGCAGCGTAACTTCCTCGTAATATAGAGTGCTCAGGTTAAAATCCTGACTTCTTAATATTTTAACTATTTATTTCATAAATTGTATAAATAAACTTAGAATTTAATGTAATCCATTTTACTAAAAATAAACACGATATTTGAGCCTACATAGAACACTCCAATATTCTTCTTTAAATATAACTAAACAAGGTACATTTAAAACAGTATATTAACTTTAAAATTTGGTTTGTAGGTCCTTATTTAAAAACTAAAAAATGGGTTATATAACATAAAAAATGTAAATATTTAAAAATAAGACTAAACAAGCACATTGGTATATTGAAATCCTAAAGCTGATGAAATAAAAATAGGACCTAATATATTATAGTATATTATGCTAAATTTGAATTGACAAATAATTTTTACCTTGATAAAATCAAAAAATTAAAATAGATTGTGCCTTCCTGACCTTTGACACTATTAATAAGCTCTCTACCACATGAGCTAAGGAAGCAATGAGTCATCATCAGGGGTCTTAGGGTAAAATGATCGCTTCAGGACCCGATTTTAGTAGGTTCAGACCCAGCTGGAGTTGATGGAATTTTCTTAAGCGATAAAAAACCCGTAGCACAACTTCCTTCAGAGGGGAAGTAAAGCCGGTTCCATGTCAACTGTGGCATGTAAAAGAACCCTGGAAGATATGTGAAAATATATCTTCCAGCAAAATAATACAATAAAAATCTTTACTTTCATTTAAGTATCTTACACAATGGTGCTCTTATATCCCGTCGGATCATTCCTTTGGAACGTTATCAGTTTCCCAATTTTGTCGGATTGAAAACTCAGTCGCTAGCGACACAACGCCACGCCAACTCACACGAAACTAGAAACATTTTAAAAGTATCTTTGTTTTGGTAACGGCTGTAGATTACTAAATGCTGACTTACGAGTTAGCTCATTAGCGAGTTTTCTCGAAATTTTAAAAACTAGGCGTCCGGGGGGCACGCGGAATAAACGTCAAGCTCGTGTATGGATCATTTACGGTAACAGACCTGGTAAGCGACAGCTATAAGAGGGTTCTTTATTGAAAACATTGCCTGAAATTATTATTATAAGCATTTGATAACATTTTTTATTTATGATATACTAGTTTCACTGCACTGCACTGCACTTCACTGCACTGCACTTCACTGCATCTGGCTACGCATCTAGGAGTTCCTGGCTCCATTCCCGACTGGAAACTTGGGTATTTTTCCTGAAAGGGGAATTATCCCAACGGTCACGAGGGTTTGGTTAATTATTCTTAAGCTAGGTTTAAGTGTTTCCACTGGTTCCACACCCTCATACTCACTATCACCATCACCTCATATCATCGGGACATGGAGATTACCTCCACGGGAAGAATGAACGATTAGTACAATCAATCGTCCCCTGGACAGTGGTACATTAGTACCTGGTATTTTTTCTCTACTGTGCTATGAATGATGTAGCCCAGACGAGCAATATTATTACTGAGCAAATCAAATTTATTCCCGAATAGGTTGATATTAGTAATTTTTAGACAATGTTTGCATTAAATAACCTTCTGATAGCTGTCAGATACCTACAATCCTAACATAGACGAACAATATTGAGGTTTGCTGATGAAGGGATCATCAAGGTTCGGTACTCATCTGGATATACTATATATAGGTTTTTTCCCCCTTGCCTCCATTCTCGGAATTGCGAGTATATTACCTCTAAATTGTATATTCCTCATTCCTTTGCTATTTTAGTGTGATTAAATGCGTAAAGGGCGAACGGGTATTATGACGCGGTGCAAATAAATTAAAATATAATCACAGAAGCAGATTTTTCTTGTAAATGTTAAAAAATATATATATAGGTCTAATCTAAGGAAACACAGTGAAGAGAATAAAGCTTAAGAGACTGCACCATAGTTGGCATGAGGGGATATAATAAACCAATAAAGCTGGGGAAAAAATCCTTTACGCATATTATTAAGATAGGACAAACTATTTTTGAAACATGTTACTTATGTGTGAAATAATTCAGAAAATTTCTTTGACACTACATTAAAAATAATGTAGTCATATGTATTTATTTTTAACAATAGAATTTAACCCTCGATCACCCTTCATTCTTTAGTTTAAGGCATAGTATGTATGAACGTGTGAGGGCGTAAGGTACAGTACCTATAGCTGTATGCAATTACAGCCACAATGACTTGCAGGGCCCTCGCGTGCCATCAGTACAATCGTTTTATCGCACATTTGTCTGCATGTTACATGTTACAAGCAAATGATAATTGGAAACAAGTTTATTTCCGTGTATAAAAAATAGTTTGTGGTTGTTAAACGATACATTCAACTTGAAATAGATTTATGATCATTTAAATGCAGTCTGATCAGTATGTTTCCCTTTTAAACATATCTAGTGCCCAGACCCGTGCTATAGTGGTCAGTTAACCTGGTAGCTACGAACCTAGGTGTCTCAGGTTTGATTTCCGACTGGTAACCTATGCATTTATTCCTTAGGAGGAATGATCCCAACGGTCACCAGGTTTTGGTTGGTTAGTCTTCAGTTAGGTTAAGACTCACCCTGACTCCACAACTTAATAATCACTGTAATCACATCATCTCATTGCGGGTACGACGTGTAGACAACCTCCTATGGTGTACTCTGGGTAACGTTCTGTGCCACCAGAGCGGTTAATGGTTTACATACAGGCGACCGAACTGGATGTCGAAGTACCTCCCGGTCATGTACACCGTACGATACAAAAACTTATCTAGTATAGATTGATTATTTTAACGATGGAAAAAATCACTCATAATATTAATGAAATATTATTTTACTCTTCATCCGCCCTTGATTTTTAAAATGTTGTAAAAGAATATTGTCTGTATGTATGTCTTTGTATTTCTATAGAGAATACTGATTGTGTAGATTTTATTCAGTGCTGGTATTTAATAATACTTCTATCCTACATCTTTTAATGGTGAGAATAAAATTTTAATATAACTTATCCGAGGCAACAAACAAAATAACAATATTTAGCCATAGATTGCCTTAGTGATGTTGCTTAACTTTTGCATATTTAAAGTATAAATGTAACATCATACTGTACATAGTTATAAATTATAATACATGGGATGAATGTGATAAAAAATATCACGATGCTGTGTATTTAAAATATATGAAAATACACAAATCTAATATATAGAAGAGTTTGTTCATTTTATTAGTATTTAATGACTATCATAGAAAGCTTCGTTACTAATATGAACTAATACATTTAAAAAAAAATAGGGTACCTACCTACAGAGTCAATCAGAAAGCTTGTTTTAAAATATGTGAAAATCTACGCGGTAGGCAGTTATAAGATTTCAATCTTTATTTAAATTTCCGTTTAAAAATGGAAGATTAAAAAGAAAGTTTGACCAAAACATTGACTGAGACCTCACTTTTTTCTTTACAAATTGGTCCATAAGGACTTAATTTTTTATATAATGGATCCTTGAAAAAGTCTACTTTCAAGTACTCATGGGCGTTTCGAGAGGTTCTGTTAAAAGTGACAGCTGTTGCCAAACCGTTGTTTAAAATTACTTTTAAGTTATTAGCGATTAGGACTGATGAAGAATGTGAAAACATTGGTTCAGAAAGTTCTAGAAGTTCTTGGATAGATTATAAATATAAGTTACTATGAAAGCAATTTCAGTGATTAATAAATTAATAAATTATTGTAACAAAAGTGTGATTCGTGCCAGGGACCACACTCATAGCAATACTTGAAAATAAAAACCCTTAGACTCCACTGGGCATATATATATATAGTGTTTTGGTTTTATATATAATTGAATGTTGGATTAAATATATATAAAGTTATATATAGTCTATGTACTATATATATATTAGACTATAAACTATATATAGTCTATGTACTATATATATTAGACTATAAACTATATATTGAGTCAATTTTCAATAAATTATTGCAACAAAAGGGTGAGTGTCCTTAAAATTCTTAGTCCCCTCTGTAATACATTGTTGGTTGGACTTCCAGTAGATTCTAAGGGTTTTGATATATATACAGGGTGTCTCGATGAAAGCATGCACAAATTAAACAGGATATAGGAGATATGCTTTACCGAACATTTTGAGATAGAGGACGTGTGGCCTGCAAGGTCAGCTAAGGGGAATATGGGTCTAAACATGTGGAGGAGAGCCTGAAGGCTATTTCATATGGGGAAATCTCAAATCACTTGTGTGTGAGAACCCAGCGGACACAGACTTGGAGTTGGTTGCCAGGATTGTCGTCACCTGTGATGTGATTTGCAACACCAATGGAATATTTGAACGGGTGTGGAAGAATCTCGTACGCCGATATCATGCTTGCATTGGGGTTAGTGGCCGTCATTTTGAGAAACTGTTGTGAAGTACGGAATGCTAGGTTTCCTCCGGTCTGTCAATGGTATGGTATATTGTACAGTACTACCTGTACGTAATGTTATAGCTAAATGTAAATAAACTATATGTAATGATTAGCTGTAAGTAAACCGGACATCACTAACCATGTTAGACATGGGTAGACCCATATCACACTTAGATGTCTTCGCAGACCACACGTCCCCCCCCTATCTCAAAATGTTCGGTAGCACATCCCCTATGTCTTGTTTAATTTTTGCATGCTTTCACATAAACACCCTGTTTATATATATATAACCAAAACACTACACATAAAAGAATATAGTCTATGGTTTAATAAATATAATCTATAGTCTATATTATAAATATATTTTGGTTTTATATATATATAGTTATATATATGGTTATATATATGGTTTAATATATATAATATATAGTTTATATTATAAAGTCCAACTTTCAATGATATATATAATAAAGTCCAACTTTCAATGATATATATAATAAAGTCCAACTTTCAATTATATATATATAATTGAAAGTTGGACTTTATAATATAGACTATAGATTATATATATATTAAACCATATATATATATATATAACCAAAATATATTTTATAAGAACTTGATTTTTTTAAGGACTTACTAAAAGAGATAAATACTACACCGGAAAATAAATGTTCTTCCCAAGGATATAAGACTGTTTCTCTCAGCCCGAGGCAATTTGTTTGCGCGTGTGTGGCCAGCCTGCGCCATATGACATGTGACAGACGGGTTTGAGGGGAGGGGGTTCCCAACTCAACTGGCGCTGAGTCTGGCGTCACGTGGCAGCGTCTCGGCGCTCAACAGTCTATGGCAGATATTAACTTTCCCATCAGCTACTAGTAGGGACGGAAATGGAGGGTTCAGATCGGGAGGGGGGAAATAATATATCTTTCCCACTTTACAAAGTTTCTAACTTTTTTTTAAAAATCGATAGATCGGAGTTACTGAGACTGAAAGAGTGATTTTTTTATGACTTGATAAAAAAAATCTGGTTTTTAATAAAATAAACACGTGGTTTGTGAAAGTATTTCTGATTCTAAGGAGCAGGGCTTGATCCTTACTGGTAGTATCAATAAATTCGCTTATAAGTACAACCCATGACCAATTAACTGGGGTACTAGATACAAGAATACCATTGAACATCTCATAAAAGAGCTTTTTTCTGCATCCCTCACTTTACAACAGTGAAATGAGTAAGTATAAATAGTATTGCGCGTCTGGACAACATAATTCGTATCCCAATTTGTGGAAAGATTAGCCTGTACTAATCTAACTTTGCTCAGGGAACACCCTAATGTACTATTATTATTATTATTATTATTAGCACCGCGTCTTACTACCCGTTCGGGTTATACGCACTTACGCTAATGTATAATGGTAGGGTGATTGTGAGATGAAATGGAGGACCTACAGTTTAACGTGGAATCCGAACCACGGTGGAGGCCTGGCATTCCTCACATTCACAAGTTGTGATTAATACACATCTTGTCAGAGGTGAAGGAAGGGTTTGGTAATCAGATAAATCTGTGCCGGGACCTAATGTACTAACCGTACATTATTTCCGTGGGGGCTCTTTCCATATCCCGATGAGGTGATAGTGAGTATGAGGGTGTGGAACCAGTGGAAACAATTAAACCTAACTTAAGCCTTATCAACTAAACCCTGGTGACCTTTGGGGTGATTTCTCTTTTGGGAATAATACCAAAGGTATCAGCAGGGGATCGAGCCCGGGAACCCTAAGCACGTAGCCAGGTACAATGACCATTTCACCATGGTGCCGGTTAGTTGAGTAAATGAAAAAATGTATTCATCGATTTCATTAATTTTTCTTTAAAAAAAACTTATTAAATGTTGTCACTGGTTTCAATTCCACCGTTTTCTAATGTAAAATACAGAAAACCCCAAAAGATATTATATGGGAGGATAACATTAGAATGGGTATAGATACGGTGTAGTGAGGTAGACTGGATATAACTAGCTCAAGATGGGGATAGGGTGTGATAAGGTGGACTGGATAGAACTAGCTCAAGATGGGGATAGGGTGTGATGAGGTGGACTGGATAGAACTAGCTCAAGATAGGGATAGGTAGCGTACTTTTGTAAGTGTGGCAATAAACTTTCAAGCTCACCGCCATAGAGTAAGTAAGTAATCATCCTGCAGGGAGTATATAAGTTTACCAAAACTGGCTGAAAGGTGACAAAAAAGTTAAAAAATAAAATTCTTATTGATATGTTTCAAACATTAAAATTAGTACGAGTAAATTTGTAAGAGTTTTACCCATATCAAAACTTCACTAAGACGTTCCATATTAGTTTTCAAAAGTGATAACTTTCTCATCTCTCAAATAGCCAATGTGGAAGAGGGGGGTGGAAGATGTTCTCATAATTCACGTGCGATATTTTCTCTGCAAATAATGGCCCCATAATAAATTTAAAAGAATTTATTGGATCCCCAAGTTGAAAACTTTAAAACGAAATGGTAATATTTAAGAAAGGTCCGCAGAATATTACATTATCATATTTATATGCTTTATGATTTGACATTGATTTATTTACCCCACGACGGTGGGTGAGCGATCAAAATATTAAGGTCATGCATGTATTCTGGTTTGTTGAGGATGGGGAGGTCGGGGTTTGAATGTCAATTGAGTGTACTGGAGTGGTATTTTCCTTAATGGTTTCTTACTCATCTTCCACGTAAGTGCAGGCACATTCACTATACAACATATCTTCCTACTACCTTATTACATAAGTGTAATTAATAGTGAGAAAATAATATGCATTGATTTATCATGTAGCTTTGTATCAGACATCACACGTGAGCTATTACATTTTAAATGCCTCAAGCTTTGTTTGAGTCCAATTTACATGATAAATTATTTTTAAAATAGAACCCTATTTATTTTATGACATTTTACTATTCTATAAATGTTTCTCATAGGTATTAATATATATATATATATATATATTAATAAAATGAAGTTGGTTTGTCTGTCTGTCTGTCATGAGAATTACGCGATATCAATCGCACGTAGAGGATTGAAATTTTAAAATTAGTAAATCATGTGCACAAAAATATGCACATTGAAGCTGAAATTTTAAATCTTTCACTAGAATTTTTTTAATTTATTAAAAACTGGGCCGGAAGATATTAAATGAAGAGAGCTTTTTTTCTCTCTCTGTTTAAAGCTAAGACAAGCTTTGCCTGGAGTAATCACGCCCAGTTTAGCCACGCAATTATATTTTCTTTAAATTTAATCTTTCTAAACATTAACACATTAGTGTTATTAGTGTACAAGAGTGTAACCCTAACGTGTGTTAAGGTGCGGAGAAAAAAAAAGAGGTTTGAATAACTCACTTCAAGAATCGTAAATATAGTCAAGACTCGAACACCAGCCAATTCCCCATTAGACCCGAACTGCTTGTATTAACCTTTAGTACACATGGACGTGACTCAAACCCTGACCTCAGACTAGACTAGTTTGACGTTTCTTCCATTTTCCCACCAATGCGGGCAAGAACACCATTTTAAGCCATGACCTGCGTTGTACTTCCATTTACTTGATACATGGATTGCATTAAATCATCCTGAATAAGAATGTTTAATAAACACTGTACATATTTTTATCTTCTCGACTATATGAGGTATCTGGCATTGCCTGGAAGGAAGGTTTTTATTTTAGTGATTGTAATTAGCTAAAATATATAATAAAATTTTTAAAATTACGGCTTTTAGGTACACGTATTCATGCACAGGGGCTAATATTTTTTTTTAATTTCAGACCTCTGGTTGCTCATAATAGATATGACACATCAGATAAACAAACTTTATGGAGTGGCTCTTATACCTGATTAAACAATTTAAATCCGATACCACAATGAGAAGTAGTTTCTTATATACATTTTGGAAATTTTAAAAATTCCCATTTCACCAACCTTCTTATATACTCTATGGCATCAGAAACTCAAAATTTCATCCCCGCACTTACAAAAGTATGCCCCCTATCTCTATCTTAAGAGAGTTCTATCCAGTCCCCTTCATTACACACTATCCCTACCTTGAGCTAGTTTTATCCAGTCCCCCTCATTACAACCTATTTCTATCTTGAGTTAGTTCTATCCAGTCTCCCTCATTACACCCTATCCCTATCTTGAGTTAGTTCTATCCAGTCTCCCTCATTACACCATATCCCTATCTTGAGCTAGTTCTATCCAGTCCCCTTCATTACACACTATCCCTACCTTGAGCTAGTTCTGTCCAGTCCCCCTCATTACAACCTATCCCTATCTAGAGTCAGTTCTATCCAGTCTCCCTCATTACACCCTATCCCTATCTTGAGCTAGTTATATTCAGTCCACCTCATTAGACCCTATCCCTATCTTGAGCTAGTTCTATCCAGTCCCCCTCATTACACCCTATTTCTATCTTGAGTTAGTTCTATCCAGTCCAACTCATTACACCTTATCTCTATCTTGAGTTAGTTCTATCCAGTCCACCTCATTACACCCTATCCCTATCTTGAGCTAGTTCTATCCAGTCCCCCTCATTACACCCTATTTCTATCTTGAGTTAGTTCTATCCAGTCCAACTCATTACACCTTATCTCTATCTTGAGCTAGTTCTATTCAGTCCACCTCACTACACCCTATCCCTATTTTGAGCTAGTTCTATCCAGTCCACCTCACTACACCCTATCTCCTTCAGGTATATTCTAATGTTATCCTCCCATCTGCGTCTAGGTCTCCCCATTGGTCTATTCCCATTAGGTTTGCCAATCAATACACTGAACATTGTTCTAGGATCTACCATTTGTGCTGCATGTCCTGCCTACCGTAATCTACGAGACTTGAATATCCTAACAAAGTCTTGTAATGGGTATGGGGTAAGTAGCTCATTATTATGTAACCTCCTACACTGTTCAGTAACCCCACCCTTCTTTTTTTTTACCCAATATCTTACTAAGCACCTTGTTTTCAAACATCCTAAATTGGTTTTCATCAAGTAAGGTAAGAGACTATTCCCATAAAGAGCAACTTTGAGGTTTTATTTTACTGAATGGTTTCTACTCCTCCCTTTTCGTAAAGGGGGCTGCGTTTGTATATATTATACTTTCCTTAGCCCACTAGAGTAGGCCTAATTATAGCGCTTATAGCTCGGGTATGTATTAGGACGCAGCGAAAAAACCAATTAATTAAATAAATATAAAATTTAGTATTAAATAATAAATAAAGAAAACACTCATAATATGAACCAGTAAGGCTCGTCCAATATTTAAATGTTGATTATAAGCAGACAACGTTATTTGTTGATATTTTAGTCTGATGAAAAACGATCCTAAAGTTATTCAGATTGATTATAGCAACATCCATCGTGTTATTTTTTTGGTTAATGTGATAGCTGGTGTAATTATATCTTACCAAATGAAGATACAAACTAAAAAGCTGGAACAGGTTTGGAACTGGCTATTTGGTTAACGTATGCTCTATTGATTGGTTAGAAGTATGATATTTCGAATGTGTGTTTTAGGGTACATTTAATAGACTCGGAAGTTAAGTGCAGGCCCTAGTGATGCTTGGAGCTTTGTTATAGTTCATTTTAGGAGTGGTGCAAACTGACAGCTATCAGAAGATGTAAAAGAGTTTAAGAGAAAAATATAGCTAAAAACAAATTGATTGTTGTGAAAGTTTTGAGTGCCAAAAGTGACAACACATCAAAATATGGTCTTGCTGATCTTATGGTTTTGCGAATGGATACATAGAAATAGCTCTGGAAACTTTTGATAGATATCACCACTCCTAAGTTGAATGGACCCTAGTTATCAGCTAGAACACATTTTTATAATTTCTTAAATCTAAAAGATGTACTAAAAAAAAAAAAAAAGATTGGCATCGCTACGCATTGGCAAGTGCTGATCAGCGCGCCGTTCTATGAGATGGATGCAACCATTCATCCATTATTCTTACATCCAGGTCTTATGGCCTACTTGAAATTCACACACTTCTGTATCTCTTATGTAAAGAACAGTTCTGAAGCTTCAAAAAAAACAAATCCCAATCTCAACTATAATAATTACCAGTTCCTCTGTCCAACCAAAAAATCTCGAAACACAAAAGACCTAAGAAGCTGAAATTTACCTGGTAGTAGCAGCTAACACAAAAGAGTGCAGGAATACATGATGAGATCAAAAATTCCCATGGGGGCCCCTAAACTAGAGAGGTTACCAAAAAATACAAATTCGAAAAAATTTCAAAGCTCAGAAGGCTCAGGAAGCTAAAAATTTTCAGGCAAACCAAAACAATCAAAAAAATACTAGTTTAATGAAAATCCCCATTACGGGCCCCCAAAGTGTGTGTGGGGGAGGGGGGCTTATAAAAAGCCAAAGTTGACAAATTCTCGATACCCAAAAGAGCTAAGAAGCTGAAATCTTGCAGCCAGGTAGTAATTAGACTATAGAGCTACAAGAATCTTTGGTGACAGAAAATTTCAATGGGAGCTCCTTAAATTGAGGGATTTCAAAAAATAAAGACAATCTCAACGCTCAGAAGACCAAATATGCTAAAATTTTGCAGAACCTAACCTTAAAGGGTGCGGGAATATTTGGTGACAGAAAATTGCCAAGGGGACTCCTAAATTGGGGAAAACAAAGTCAAGATACACCCTAAGCCCGGAAGATCTAAGAAGCTGAGATTTTTCAGACAGGTAGGCCCTAGCCCAAAGGTAGTCAATAATACTTGGTGACTAAAAATTTTAATTAGGGCCCCCAAAATGGAGGCTCCTAAGAAACCCAAAGTAGAAAAATTAACGGAGCCTAGAAGAGCTAAGAAGCTGACATTTTGAAGGCAGGTAGTCCCTAACTAAAAAGGATAGAGGAGTACTTGGTGACCAAAAATTCACATGAGGGTCCTCATAAAACTAAAAGATATATACAAAAAATATTGTTTACAATGTAATCTTCAATTTAGGAACAGTTTCACACTTTCACTCTAGTGAATATTTGATCTACTGTAGATTCTTTAATTGAAATGAACCTACCAGTTTTTGAAGGTCACTAAAAAGGATTCCCATTCACAATTATATTCCAACAAATGGCAATGGGACATATTATACGACCAGAAGAGAAGCCGTTGATTTTTAAACGGGTATTATGCTAGTTATCTGATAATGTTGTTGATTTTGCCCCTATCAAAACTGACCTAATTTATTTGAGCAATTTTCTTTAACATCTGAGCTATGACATTTTGAATGGAAAATATTTAAAAAAATTAATCTAACCTTTTAATATTTTAAAAAACCATAAAATTTGAAATGTGATTTTATTTTAAATGTTTATATGGATGTGTTAATATTTTTATCCTCCATTTTGATGTGAGCCATATTTTTAAATAATAAAACCCAGTTTTGTAAAAATAACGTTGGACTTCTGGAGGTCTGCAACTCCTGTAGGCATCCTTCCTAAGGAATTGAATCCTGACAAGATACACTGGAGGTTAAGGAATGGTTATCCTACACATCCTTATATATTTCCCATCCTGTTTATAAATTAATAAAAGTGTACTTACTATAAATGACTATCTTAACTCTCATTTATTTCAGACCAATTTCCCCAAAACTTTCAGCAATCGCATACCCTTTACAGGGCTATCGCTTAACCAACGTACCACTTACAGTTCTTCATAAAAAAAGGGGGTGAAAACAGATATTATTTTGTGACGTATAGTCAGTATTTCCAAATTTCAATAAAGGTCCCGCTGTGAACTGAATAAATACATGATATGGGGAAATAAAGTTTTCTAAAAGTGAATGACAAAAATCTTAGTAGTACGTCGCATATCCCTGGGGGTACGCGTAAAGAATTCACAACATAAGATGCCCTTTGTTAATCCGATATATATATTTTCTTACTCCACGTCGGCCTATTAAAAAGAGCAAATCTTTCTGGGAATCTTTGGAGATAGTAATTATAAAATCAGTTATGGGACTTGAAGTATGTATTTGCCATTTATATGGTGCATCATAATACACCCTATAGTCAAATTTTTAATATTTGTGATATTAGATAGCACTAATAAGTTAAGTCTATAAAGTGTATCGATGTATTTGTTTAATAAAATAATAGAATATGGTGCATAAATATAGTAGTTGCAGTTGGAGCCAAAATTTAAGAAATAATAGTCAGAATGAGTGAGAAATACAAGTCGCTAGATATGAGGATATGTAATGTTCCGTACTTCACACTTAAACTTTTTAGCTAATAACTTAATCAAAATATTCTCTATATACATTTCATATTGCAGTAATTTATTTGATAAATTACGACAAAATCAATCGGGGACACAAGCCTTATTTCAATAACTGTCGCTGAAAATCGCAGGCAAATGGTCACCTTACGTTAAATACCCCAAATAAAAATGTATATTTTTATGAAATATGACAAGAGTACGTTTCCTTTTTTTTATATTCGAGTATATCGTATTTATTCTAAGCAGCCTTTAAAACGCTTTAATAAAAACACAATAAACAATCCTCTTTATTTGTAGAGCTCCTCAGAGAGCCGATTTGCCTAGCCAAAGTCCCGCATGGCCGCTGTTTTAAATCTCCACCGGCCGCGCCCGACTGACTTCGAGCATCGTCGGGGACGGATCGGTAAGTCCCGAGTACCATCTGCCCCTCAAATCGTAGCTTGTTAAGAGATCTGGCCCGAGACAAATTGCTTGCTCTGTTTCTGCATCAGTGTCTTCGAAATAGTGGATGACCCTTCCCCCTCTTGAATCAAGGCTCGGCCCACCGGGATTTCGGGAACTGGCCCGGAAAATAAGAGGGGACTGTTGAAAAAAATAAAAAATAAAAAAAGGGAGCAGTTGTTAAGAAGGTAGGGAAGGGGGCAAATACATCACGGTCAGATTAATGCGCCACCTGTCATTTTTATTGTGAATAAACTGGGGTCAGACATTTGTCTTTATTATTCTGTGATCTTCTGAAAAGTAAATTAATTAAAAAAAAGTTGACAACGCTAAATTTGTTATAAAAAATACGAATTACAAAACGAAAGATTGAGAAGGGAGATACGTTTTTAATTGTGATACAAGAGTCTTTGGCCAAATATTTATTACAAAGTAATAAGTTTATGGAAATTATTGGCAATTCATCAAAATAATCTTGAATAATGTTAGGGGGAGGTTAAATATTACTATCCTGTTTTTTTTCAAAACCAGCTTAGCTCAGTGGCTTAAATCTCCGACTGACTAAACGCTGTTGATTGTTCTGTGCAAACCAGAAAGCCAAGATATGAATTTCTTATGTGAATATACAGGATCAACCTAAAGTACTGTAGGAATTTAAAGTGAGCGTGCTATCTTAAATTATAGTTCTAAGTCAATTAAATTAATTCCACTTAAACCTACTACAAATTTTGGCAGATCCTGTATTTCACTCCCATTCAGCGGGTTTTCCATGATGAGGACGATTATAGTAATAATAATAGTGATAATACTAGTAATGAACCAAGTAATAGCAGGCTCTTGTATAATAGGGTCATCTGCGTACTAGAATGTCAATTTGGTTACCAAATTAAAACTAAAACTGTTATAGCGTTAGGCTCCGGGTATTCTGGAATTTTATCACAACAACAACCCTCTCTACTCCATTTTTAAAAAAAACACACACATTCAGGAAGTGACTAGGAGGGAGGTCAGTGGTCATCAACAATGAGCGGCGCTGGCAGTAATTGGCCGGCAACAATGGGGCGATGACGCTGGACATTCCTGCCCACTGAGAAACAATCGCACGGTCACTCTTCACTCCCATTGTTGCACTTTGTTCCCCATTACTCGCGGGACGGCCCGAAACACACACACATAGCTTCCAGAGAGTGGAGGATTTCCTGGAATTAATCTCACTTCTAGTGTCCTCGATGCACGGTTTGGACGGAAAAAGTAATTCAGGCGAGAATTGTAATGCTTTTTGATAAACAAATATGAGCCTAAGCCCTCATTTTATTTAGGGTTTTTTTTCCACCGCTTCTCTTTAATTATCATGAACATCGGAGAGCTCATGAGTACAGTAGCTCCTGACCCACCCACCGGGGTGGACACACCTACTAAACTTCAAGTTTATATAGAGAACCATTTTCATAAGGATGGGGCTTCTTCTACAATACAAAAATATATTATTGCTGGTAACTATAATAAGATATTACTATTTAATACTCTTCTCGGTAGTCAAATACTTGGGGATATCGGGGTAAAAATCTCAGTCGAGGGTACTGAGGGTAGTTTTTCCTAAAGGGTTTTACATTTCCCCTCCACTCAAGTGTGGGCACATTTCCTCTAAATTAAACTTTCCTCATGGGTAGAAAATTAGAGTAATTGTTTCAAGCACAGATTTATCTGATTGCCAAACTCTTCCTTCACCTCTGACAAGACGTGTATTAATCACAACTTGTGAATGCGTAGGATGCCAGGCCTTCACCGTGGTTCGGATTCCACGTTAAACTGTAGGTCCTCCATTTCATCTCACAATCACCCTACCATTACACATTAAGCGTGAGTGCGTATAGCCCGAACTGTTAGTAAGACGCGGTGATGATGATAATAATAATAATAATAATAGTAATAATAATAATAATAGTAATAATAGTAGTAATAGTAATAATAGTAATAATAATAATAATAGTTTCACATGTGTGTAGCAAAAACCGGCAGAAGTGGTACTAAAAATAAAATTATAATCTATCAAAAGGGACAGTTGCAGATTACACTACTAGACGTATGAATATATTAAAGTAAAGCTAGTAACTTTTATAGCTTTCAGTTAAGGTTATACATATGAATTTTTGGTCTGGTTGATCGATGACGAAGAGATGGGGGTTCGAATCCAAGATGGTTGCAGAAACGGTACTTTTTAATAGACGGTATTCTAAGCTTTCTCCACGCGTAGGTTTCATTATTAATCACTACCCCATTAGTGAAGTTATTAAGTGTAGATATCCCGGGGGGTAGTAATACGTGGTGGAAAAGCAACCAAGCTCTGCGTTTTAAGGGACCATCTGAGATTCAAGCACAGAATCCCACGAGACACTAAGAATAATACTTAAAACTAGCCCCAAAGAGCTCTCGACCGTTTCTGAACCATTTGGGATCTTCACAATGAAATGATCACGGATTTGAGCACACACAAAATCTTCCACACGACATACAAATATAACAATAAAAACTATTAATAAAAAATACTTTTTATTTAATATTTATAGTCACCTAGCCAGTTGGTGTCACTTATCTAATATCGCTAGATATAATTAGCACTTTTTCATAAAGTCATGTGCCAAGGAGCCTGTTCTATAATAGTAACTTTTAACGTTGACATACTTAAGATAAACATAGTGACTTTTTGACAATGTTGGCTATACTCATTGCAATTTGAATGTTGTATTTGTCTAGCTTTGCACATCTTCATGGCTGAGTTAAAACGGTGGTCGATTACAGAATATCATTAACAAGGTTGCTATTTTGTATTCTCTCGTTTTCTGGTGACGGGAAGATCATTGTTTGAGTTCCAACAAGGTGTTATTTGAATGTTATTTTCCTAAATAGGTCCCCAATCACCTCCTATGTAAGTAACATTAAATTTCTTCCAAATTTCACCTTCCTCATTCCTGGTATGGAAAGAGATGTTCACCCAAAGTATTCTGGGAGGTAAACATGCTTTATACCAACTTGTTGATACAAGAAGATGGAGAATATTGGACAGAATATGTTGAAATATGTTGCCTTGGGGTGTTCTACCCCTAGACGTGTTCAATACACCCCATTTGAATCGCTCACAGATTTATATTTGCTGTGTATCATTCCGCCTTCAAGTTTCTATTTATTCTCCATTTGACTCAGGACACAGAGGATGTCAAACGACTTGTTTAATCTATAGAGGTATATATAGGTATACATAATAAATTTATATATATAATATATTGTTATATTTTACATAAATAATATCTTATTTATATGGTATATTAGATATAATGTATATTATACATATATAATATATTATTATATTATACATAAATCATATATTATTTATATTGTATATTAGATATAATATACATTATAATATATAAGTGCATAGTATAATACATTATTATATATATAAAACTTTAAGTAGATAAAATTATTTTATTATATAGATATTATAGCTATATATACTGGTGTACATGTATATATTATACATTTATATTATATTGTCTTTATTAGACAAATATATTATATATTACATATATCTATTATTCATAAATATATGTAGTTTATTATATACAATATATTATATCATATCTATAATAAATAGGCCTACGTAATATTATTCTTCCTCTTTATAGTATATATATATATATATATGAGTTGATCTCTGAATGTTTCTCTTTAACTAAAAACCACTACAACGATTTCGCTGAAATCTCGCATCGATATAGCTTGGACGTCTGGTTAACACATAGGTTATATATTTTCTTGTAGAATTCAATAAATTGACGTTTTTCAAATATTTAGTCTTAAATTTTGTGATAAATATTGTATTCTCCTAATTTATGTAGAATTCATTATTTTTTGTCTTACTTGATCGCCAAATTATCTCCAAATTTAAAGAATAATAAACATCATACATTTCAATCTAAAATACAAAGAGAAACAATATTTTGTGTTGTTTATTTTATATTCATATGTGTAAACACATCGTGTATATTAAACATAGTAAAACCTACACATAGCTAAAGTTTAACATCTTTAATTGATTTGATATTACATTATATATATATATATATATATTTAGACAAATAGATGATTCCCGTGTCCAGGTTTCATATTTTAATTAAAATAATATGCTATTTCTATGCGGCTATAGCCGTAATAATTATCATATATAATATTTATGCTTTCCAACCCATAGTACGGACAAGCCATGGTCTCAATTTGTTCGGATATACAAGGTTATATGCCTTATTTGTAGATTTAAATGAACGATTACATTAACGTTTTATATATTTTTTAGAAATTAGTTCTCTTTAGTTAAATTTCTGATTGATATTAACAAGAAAACGGGATGTAATATACTTTAATAATAATGTTATTAAATCTGTGGTTTGATTAAAAATAAACGGTACGGAACTCAGCACGAAATTTTTCGCTCCATTATTTAAAAATGGAGATATTTAATCAAAACTCGTAATATATGTGAAACAAAATAATATTCACTAGCAAACCTGAACACAAATTGCGCTATTCCTACGTTAAACATTTTTTGACTCCCGGTTTTAAATTCTATAATTTCATTTGTAAAGAATTAAAGTCCTCATTTATATATTTGGGTAAATAAAAAAGATCAAAATTGGGTCCACAAAGTTCATCACTTTGTATTAAAATTTCTAATTCCGGTTAAAGTTTTCAACATTTTAGTTGGGGTTGCACATTCTATGGTTGTGACATTGATATTAAACTCCGACCAATAAAATACGTAGATATTGACTGTTAAGTTTAAAATGATATAGATCATTGCTGTAGAATAATTTTCCTTAAGAGGTTAAATGAAAAAGAACATCGAGTTACTTATTCACTTACTCTTTGGCATTAGATAATTATTGCATCAAAACTGTACAACTAAAGCTTACAAAATGGTATTGATATATTTGACAATATCTCAGAAACTATTGGTTTTATAAAGCTATATTTCAAATAAAAGTTTTTTATGGATACGGATACAGAAATTTCCGCTTCTGTAAAGTACCCTAAAATTCATTTTTATGAGAAAATGAAAATATCCATTTTATTTTTAATCTCAATCAAAGCCTAGATACGTGCTTCCCCCTTTATTATAAAACTATTGTACTCTTAATTTTACGGTTAAACAGACACACAAACAGACGACATTTAAAAAACACTTCTTAGGGTTCGGGTGCTATGAAATGTTGACATCCATCAACATCTCATGTTACTTTTTTTTATGGTCGCAATACTTTACCTTTAGTGTTCAAAAAGCTAATATATATATATTAGCTTGAAAAGTATTGGTTTTATAAAATTATGTTTCAAAAAAGGACTGTTATTATAAATAGACCTACGTATTTGCAATGTTAATAATTTCATATCTCAAGGAGTTACGGAGAAATTATAAAAAAAAAATAGAATCTATGACTCAGACCGGAACCCTTAAAGTCATTTAAAAAAAATAATAATATAGTAATTTTGTTTATAACATTGATCAATACTTAGAAATGAAATTTAATCAAAATCGTTATAGCCGATTTAAATAAAAACAATTTTTTCTCTTTTCACCCTTAAGAAAACTACCATTTGTTTAGGATTAGATAGCCAAATCCAAAAACCCTCGGTTCAACCCTATGAGAACCGTAGATTCCGAGCTTTAGCCCGATCGCTAAAATAGTTTAGGCTCTACTTCAAGGTACAGACAGACGGAATTGCAAAAAACAATTTTTTCGAATTCGGGGTGTCATGAAATGTCGAAATTCATCATAATCTCGATTTGGGATTTTTTTACGATCACAATACTTTCTTTACAGGTAGACTAAAGTAACTAGAAGGTAAAAATTTAATAATAAGTTGTTAAATTGTTGATATTTAAAACAATTTTTCGTTTCGCAATTGAAAACTATTTTTGATATATTTCTAAGATCCGTTCTCTTGGACGTAGCAAATTTTTGTTTTATGATGGTCACATGTTCTACGCCGTGATTATTATGATTTTTTATTTTTGTTAAAGGAGTGGTTATAATCTCGTGGGGTGGGTGGGGGAAGATGGTGGTCAATGAGTGTTTATTTCTACACATGCAATTTGACACCTTTAGTTTTCCAATCCTCTCTCCACGCTAATATGAGTGAACTTCCTCAAAAGAACCCTCTTCATCCCTTCCCCCTAAGACTAATCCTTAAGTAAGAATGGTACTAAAAGAATTAATCAAAATAATGTGTTTGTTGATTTGGATTTTCTTTACAAAAATAAAAAACAAACTTAAAATTTCTATTCAAGGTGCTAACTTAGGACTTTAACTGAAGTTAAGAAAAGCTACTAGATCTATTTTCATTGATTCATAGTTCATGTTATGCGATGTGAAGCTGTCACTTTTAATAGATATTATCATAAAATAACACTGATATTTATAGTAAAATATCATCATTTTCGACCGTAAAAATATGTCTAATTTATTTTATATCGTCTTGCTATTTTGACTTATGTCCTTTTTTTAAGTTAACTGCATTTAGGCCTACTATCGGCCCAGGCTATCCGATTTCAAATATTAATAGGATATGGACGAGAAAGCTAGAAATCATAGGAAATGTACCCACGTAAGAGTAGAAGGAAAGAAATAGACCTTTTAGAAAAAAAGAAAATTCTCTGTACACCCGTCCAGGATTAAAATCCCGACCTTCCATCAGTGGCAAGCCAAACAAGAAGAGATCGATGCCTTAGTCCGCGTGTCCACCGATCCGAGCCTTTAATTATGTTTATGTATTACCTTACAAATTTAATTGCATATGTATACAATTAAATATTACCTTTTAGGTGACCTGGTGGTCTAGGGGTAAGTTGTCAGACTTCTGTGCTAGTGGGCCGGGGTTCAATCCTCGGTCCCGGCACAGATTTATCTGATTTCCAAACCCTTCCTTCACCTCTGACAAGACGTGTAATAATCACAACTTGTGAATGTGAGGAATGCCAGGCCTCCACCGTGGTTCGGATTCCACGTTAAACTGTAGGTCCTCCATTTCATCTCACAATCAACCTACCATAACACATTAGCGTAAGTGCGTATAGCCCGAACGGGTAGTAAGACGCGGTGCTAATAATAATAATAATAATAATAATAATGATAATAATAATGATAATGATAATGATAATAATAATGATAATAATAATAATGATAATAATAATAATATTACCTTTTATCACTTAGTACTCAAAATGCTATAACTTTTTTTTTGTGTGCTCTCAGTGACCTGTTTAGGTCATGTAGACTGTATGTCAGTTCTATTTTACCCTGTTTTATATAAAACATATATATAAAAATCTAAAAGCAAAATAAATTCAATATTACAATCAGAAGAGGTGACATTCAAATAGAGCACAACTGCTAATTAGAATTTGATTCAATTCGCCCCAGGAAAAAGAGGGGGGAAGAGGGGGAGGGGTAATGGTTCTTTTGTGTCTGCGGTGATGAACCGTTTGGTTTTATGACAGTAGAATTATTGTCACTATGAATACTACTACTTAAAAACGTGCGATGGATATCCTTTTGTTTATTCCCGCAGTTAGAAAATAAACCAAAATGAGAACTGACGGAACCAGTTAAATCCATGCCGTCATGCAGGTAGAGTACATCAAAAGGAAAATAAATTTTACCCACTTCGGTGGCCTCATGGGGAGATCGAGGTTCATAGCTTGGTCGGGTGTACTGAGGTTTGTCTTACCAAAATTTATTTCCACTCTTCCTCCACGCAAATGCGGGAACACTTATTTTAAGCATAACCTTCATAATCCCTAAAATTATTTGCGTAATTAGTACATAAGCGTATAACCCAAACGGTTAGTAAACCGCGGAGCTAAAAAAATTGGCATGACCCAATAGTATTATTTTATAATTAGGAGAAAAATTTTCAAAAATAGTTTTTTTTTCGTAAATGACTCTTAAAGTTTCATCAAAAAAATCAAGACATCTTTGTATTAATCATTTAATCACAAAAAACCACACCTCATAATATATACAATACATTTTAAACCAAATTGTTCAAACCAATTCTAAAAAGTTTCAAACTTGTAGAAAAATCAATCGTTAAGAAACTACCTTAAACGAATTTTTCCCTGAAAAAAAGATATAGCTTTTTATTTATATATTTTAAAGACAATTGCTATGAAAAAATTTGGAACTACTAAAAATCACTCATCAATATCTAACCTTAATTTAAGGGCTTCGGTAAATATCGAATATAGCTATATAAAGGCTATATATCAAGTTTGAGTAAAATCCATCAAACTATTTTAGATCCAGGCCCAAGGACAGACAAATTTGTAATAGCTAATGTTTTTGGGGTTTGGTGGCACATAAAACGTAAATATTCAGAATAATCTCTAGGTAAAAAATTTTCCCTTAAAATCAGAAATTAATAACTGAAAAAATTAAATCCATGCCTTCATGTAGATTCATCAATAAATTTAAAAATAAATACTTTTATAAAAAAAAAGTCACACCAGTTGTTGGCAACACCTCGATATACAATTATTTTTATCAGCTCTGGCTCGACGGACTTCTCTGTTTGTGCAAGGAAATGGTCCGATGCCCACACTCGGATCACACACACACACACACACACACACACTCACATAACATCACACACACACGAGTGTTCTCCAAGGCCCGGTTGTTGCCGATGTACGTACAATATTTATCGGCCTAGCTACTGAGCAATGTTTCAAACTGAGAGGATACGTTATTTATTGGATACACATGTTGTATAATGGACATTCGCGAAGCAAATTTATGTCTCCGTTGTTCGAGGTACAGAAAAGGCTTGAGAATGAGAAATGTTGAGCTTGCAATTTTTATTATTACTATTTCTTTTTTTTTTTTGGCAGGAGAGAACCATTTTTGCTAAGCCTCACTAGGTACTGTACATAAATAAAAATAGGTTGACTCATGAAAATGTAAGATTTATTTTATTGTGTTGCTGTCACATAACCCTGGCAGTCGACGCATAAGTCGTTTACGTCCCCATCGGCTTAAAATGACCTAATCTAAGATAAAAGCTGAGAGGGCTGGTTTAAAGTAACTAAATTATTCATTCGAAGAAGTATGGAAATCCGTGTGGAAATAATTACTATCAGTACGCCCTTCTAAAAATACACTAAACGCCAGCTTCACGAGTCAGTTTATTACTCTATTTGTGGTACTAATTTCGCCAAAGGATACATTTTAATAACTAATGTTAGCAGCAGTATGGAATTTAAGAATATGGTTTGTAAGTTTTTAATATACTGAGGTTAAACTTTTGTTTCCTAGTATTTTATGGTCGATACTTGGTAAATAAATACAACTAAAACGTATTATGAACTAAATAGTTATTGCATTAAAAAAAAAAGGCAATGTGTCTTTCTTCCAAAGTTTACCATTATTAAACTAATATCTCCTGTTGGAAATTCTAGAATTCATTTCTCAGTTGGGTGATATTAAAAAATAGTATCCTATAATAAATTCCGGTAAACACTCGCTAGTTTCCTTAAAATCCAAATATACTCATTATATCATGTTTTATTAAAGTAGGAACAGATAGTACAAGTTGCGAAAATTAATGTAAGACCATATAGTACAAGTTGTCAAATACAACAAACTAGAAAATTAATAAAATTAATAAACATGACTAAAGTAGTATTAGTCAAGGATCTGCAAAAACTTTAAAGGCAACATTTGGTGTATTATGTTGTTAAAATCTAATATAATCTCTAATTGAAAAAAAAAACACACACCAGAATAGATAGCTTGAATAAACACAATAGATCACTAGGAGTTTGTGAAGCTTTGACATTTTTCTTCTTCTCCTTCGCTTAGTATTTCGAAGAATTTATTTGAAATGTATCATTAAATTTTATATATTTTAACAAATAATAATTTTTCTGGCAGCTTCTAGACAATAGGCTTATTTTAACACTTCATTCAAAAAACTTAATGTCGTCAACCCATAAGTGAGTTAAACCAACATAACGTTCTCCGAGTTTCGAAGAAAATAATGTGAAAATTTGTGAACAGAGGGTGTATATAATATATATATATAATTTAAAAATAAGAGATTTATGAGAGCTCAATTTCAAAACAATATATTTATTATTATCATAATATTCAGATACCGTACTTCCAGAGGCTTTGAATCTTGGTTAATTTACAAATAACGGGAAAGATTCTTGGACCTATAAAATTAATTTAGAATATTTACTATAAATTTAAATTTAAAAAATCTAAGATGGATGGTGTTTGCTTAAGAAAACACATGTGAAAATAAAACAAATCTATAACTAATACTTTGATTACCAAACATTTAACTATCCCAGTTTGTGTTGTTTTCTAAACAAATTAAAGTAAATTGTTTTGTTAAGTCCCTTCCAAATGCGTGATTACTATGTGAGATTGATTAATTTTTATAATTAATTTGATAGCAAAATAATTTGAAATGGATCTTAAAAGCTGACAACCCACTTCATTACAATATTATACCAATTATAAGATCATCTCAGTATTAGTTATAAGAAAATACTATTGAGATCAAATTTTTTTTTTGAAAGGCCTGTTTTAGAATTTTCTTTGAACTACAGTATTTATTTAATTTTTTTACTATTTCAACCATAGATAACACTATTATAAACATGTATACGTAGTCGAGTCTCTCAATTCTATAATATATGGTAAACTATATTAATAAATATTGAAAATGTCACGTTAGCGTTGAAACAACCCATCATGTTAAAACAAGTCCAGGCCAACCAACCTTAATAAGTGAATGATAAATCTCCTGGACCATTTTGACCTAGGAGAAACAAAACTTTCCCTCCTAGACTAACCTAACCTAACCTAACCTTTGACTTAAGTAGCTTTTAATAGTGAAATATCACAATAAAAATAAACACATCACTTAAGGTTAGTACAGCGAAACCTCATGTCACCATTACTGGCTGTGTACGCACAGGCACGCCGAAAAACAAGAGCAGAACTACGATGTGGTCAAGCTATAAAACCATCACAATAGTTAGAGGCTAACAAACACACAAGGTATAATTAACAGGTGTTTTCACAGTCACGCCAAACATCCTACGCCCAAACCAGATACTCCGAATAAACATAAATATTCCTCGTAGGTGTATTTGTATAATAGTCGTGGAAAATAATGTTTCCAAAACAATAGCTTTCAATATTTCTATAATATAAATGACTACACGGTAATTAATCCCGGGATCTTTGGCTTGGCGTGTCAATGCTTTACCACTGAGCTATTCACGATTCATCCCGCGCTATGGGTCATTCTTCACTCATAGTTTATGGCTGAGTCTGTGATGGACGTGTGGATATCATCAGATACCTCTGAGCGACCAATAGTATCGCGAGCCCTCAGATACCACATCCATCCAAACCTTAAGAGGGCTGCTATGCTGCCAAGTATACAATACAGGATTGTATTAGTGTAATAAATATTAAAGTAAAAATATGTTTAGCAGCCTATTGTAATTCAATTACTTGCTACGAATCAGGCAGTAAAATTATTAATTTAAGATAGGATGAAAGGGGTTGCGAAAAAACCCAGTAATTTTGAAGTTTTAATGGCAAAACTTTCTTTGGCCAAAATAAATAAAATATTGCTCCCGTGCAAACATAGAATTGAATTTTCTTTACATGATGACCTGAATATCTGTCAAGGGGGTCCTGGAATTTAATTACAAATTTTTCTTTTTATTTAAAAAGTTTATCATATAATGCCACCATGCTCATGATGGATATTCAACTTCTGTTGATATGAACATGTGAAGAAAATTAAATTCTATGTTTGTACTGGAGCATATTTCATTTATTTTTGTCATAAAAACTGCAAGAACACTGGCCTTTTTACGCGCCCCCTTCCATCCCACCTTAAGTGATATAGTTAGAAATTATTTATGAAATAAGGATGTATATTTTTACTTTAATCTTTCTTTGAGTAATCAATTTTTAGCTCTCTCTACTAAAAAAATGCTAAAAAAAAAAATACAGGTCTATTGTTCTAAGCCTACCTTTCTACCACAATTCTACCAAACGTATCTTGTTTGCTTGGAATTCATATAAGTCCTTTTATCCCTAGTGGGCCGGAAGCTCTGCTAAACTGGAGTCCCACGAGTTTTGAGTGTGTCAAATATCTCCCGCCATAATTTAATCACGGACTTTGTACCCCCTACGACAGTTTACCGATATTCCAGCTATATTTTATAAAATAGTATACACCTGTTGGTTTCAGGGTCAGGGTCTTGGTCTGAACTCAAACCTAAACTGCCGTGAAATATTACGATGGGTCGATTTTCTCACAATTCACTGATACACTCACACCTTTTATTAAGGGAGTCAACTAAATTTTAAAGTACTATTATAAATAACATAAAAGGTATATATTTTTTAAGCTTTGTACTATGAAGCAGTGTTTCACAAGGGACCTTTAGTAAATTCTTATTTCTTGTTTCTAAGTCCTAATAATTTTAATTATTTTTATTTTAGTTTTTTATTTAGTTAATTAGTAACTTAGTAACTTTATTTAGTTATTATTTCTTGTTTCTAAGTCACAATAATTTTAATTATTTTTATTTTAGTTTTTTATTTAGTTAATTAGTAACTTAGTAACTTTAGTTAGTTAGTAAATAAATAAAAAACTAAAATAAAAATAATTAAAATTATTGTGACTTAGAAACAAGAAATAAGAATTTACTAAAAGTCTGGAGGTGCCTGGTTTGATTGCAAATGGTGACTTAAGTAAGTATGAATCATTTGTGAATGGGCTATTACTACTCATAAAATATTATTAACATTATTATTAGCACCGCTTCTTAATACCGTTCGGGTTATACGCACTTAGGATAATGTGTAATGGTAGGGTGATTGTGAGATGAAATGGAGGACCTACAGTTTAACGTGGAATCCGAACCACGGTGGAGGCCTGGCATTCCTCACATTCACAAGTTGTGATTAATACACGTCTTGTCAGAGGTGAAGGAAGGGTTTGGCACTCAGATAAATCTGTGCCAGGACAGCTCATAAAATAAACATTGCTCCTTCTTGAATAATTGAAGATGGTGAATTTGATATACCAATTAATCTAATTTATAGGTCGACTGGCAATACAACTGGTGTGTTTTAGAAATGAACCTTATATCCCATAATTGTAATAACTAAACATTCATTAAGGAGAAACCTAATTTGTGTAATAATTTTGTTTTATTATTCATGTTTTAATTTTAACTAATTAGTTTACCAGTTATATTCCAAATTTATGTTCATATTGCAGACAATGACAACAACTGTAGTCAAATTGCCTTATATTATAGTTAAACAATTAAAAAATGAACATTAATGTGTTAATAATCCAAGACATGCTTTACGACTGTCACTTTAGAAATAATTTTGTGAATATTGACATGTTTAAGATAAATATAATAATATTAAGCCAATGTTGGCTTCTCTATCATGACAGTTAAAGATTCTAAAAGTTACTTCTATTGGCAGTCCTGACTATAATATTGTATATATCATTACTCTAGTGAATGAAATTAATTATGTCACATGTCAATGGTGATGCCCAGGACTATATTTTAAAAACTTGGGTCCTCAATGGTGACCAATTAGTCTAAAGTGTTAGTCTAGTATTGTACTAGGTCATCGTTGGTTATGAATACAGGATTAACCGCCTCGGTGGCGTAGTTGGCTAACGCGCCAGTCATGTTGAGCCAGACCACTGAGGACGGGGAGATCGAGGTTCGAATCTCGGTCGTGTGAACTGGGGGTGGTTTTCCTAAATGGTTTTCCACTCTCCCTCCACGAAAATGCGGGTTCACTTCCTCTAAATTCAACCTTCCCAATTCCTAATCCATTAAGTGTAATTAGTACTTAAGCGTATAACCCAAACGGGTAGTAAGACGCGGTGCTAAAAAAAAACAGGATTATAGTCCCAGCCACATTAGGTAAAGTTTCCCACGTATGATTTTCCATGCACAATCCACGATAATGCAGGTGTATTTTCTCCAAGGCGCCTCCTCATAGCCTACCCGGTCAGTATTTTAAGTAGTTTATAGCCCTGGTGAGAGAGTTAAAAATAATGAACTAAATGTTAATTAGAACTAAGATATTACGGACAATCTTGAACACTGCCTAATTTACATATTTGTATTTCATATAAGCTTTCAGTAAAATTAATTTGGATAAGACAAGATTATTTGTATTTCCTACAAGTTTTCAGTAAAATTCCTTAGAATAAGACAAGGTTCTTTGTACTATCTACAAGTTTTCAGTAAAATTATTTAGAACAAGACAAGGTTCTTTAAATTTCCTACAAGTTTTCAGAAAAATTCGTTAGAATAAAACAAGGTTCTTTGTATTTTCTACAAGTTTTCAGTAAAATTCCTTAGAATAAGACAAGGTTCCTTGTATTTCCTACAAGTTTTCAGTAAAATTTGTTGAATAAAACAAGGTTCTTTGTATTTCCTACAAGTTTTCAGTAAAATTCGCTAAAGTAAGGTAAAGTTAAAGAAGGAGCAGGGGTCAAATGACTCTGAAGATCCGTAAACAAATGATTAAGTGGTTTGGTGAGTGAAATGAATTTAAATTTTGCCCAAATTGTTTGGAGCTTCAAACATGAAAAATATTGTTATATATGAATAGATTTTGTTCCTTGACTACAGATGCACGAACTTAGTAATAGGAAACCTAATGTTGTCCAGGGGAACACCTGTCTGTGAACTTGGGTTGGTAAATGATGAATATTTAATTTTTGAATTGAATAAATTAGAACATTTGTTCATATAAATAATATTTATAAAAGTATTGTTCTTTTATTTTAAAGTTTTATGTTTATGATAGGTGGACGATGTGTAATTGCTTAACTATCTATGTTTCTTTCTAGCTTTAAATATAAAAAAATTGTTTGATCTTAATTTTTGTCATTCTCTACAAACACATCGAAACCTCGACGTTAAGGTTTGAAATTCAAATAATTCATCCACCCTTTTATGTGAATGTTTGTTTGCAAAGCAAAATCACGAAACGGGATTGCAGTGTATGCTGGGGTGTAGGGGGTGGGGGGGAATACGGTCACGGTAGAGTGGTGCGTTAAATAAAAATCTCCAACGATGCCAGATTTGATGGATCGCAAATGTATATTTTTGTGATGTGAATTTTTATCTGATCTTTTTTATATATGTAAGTTGATAAGTTTACTATTTGTGTGAATATTTTTATTTATATAATCTCATACTTAAAAGATTAATGAGGTATATTGCTTGTTAGAGCACCTACTTAGTTGACCAAATACCCGAAAATATATTAAAATTAGGATCAAATAAATTATTTAGATTACGAAAACAAACAAAGCTGACTCCAAAACTTAAAATATCTCTCTGTTAGTTAGAGTAAGAAATCACGATTTAGATTAAATGTCTTAATATTTTGTGGTGATGAAGCTTGGACTTAGTACGGTATCAAAAATATAAACATATTTCCAAAATAATTGAATGCTATTAACAAAATTGTTAATTACTATTGATAAGTCTATAAAACTCTGTTTGGCAACGGGAATGTTAGGACACAGCCTGATTCATTATATAAAATGGCGACACACAATTGCTTTTTAGTCAGATTTGAAAGTTAACCCCTTTTTTTTTCTCCATCAACTTAGTCTATTAGGAGCGTGCATCGCATGCCAATCAACTCTGTGGTAGAGTCGGCTGGAAATCATAAATTTACACGAACTCATTTGCACGTGGATCATTTCTTATTAAACATTCCTATTACTGAACATTGTTGAAATATTAAATTATATTTGGATAAAAACTGCATTGAAATGGTCGTTTTCGACCATTTTAGAATGGCTTCACAGCTAAGCATTGTGCACAAATCTTCATTCTGTCTTAATAGGGACATACTGTGGTTATTAACAAGAAATTTTGTCGCTTTGTACCCCATCTTCACCGTGGAAAATTTCTAGTAATCATTCGAATACGAATGCAATGCACACATTTCTGGCATATCATAGGCATTTTCTTTTCCCCTTTACTCCCATATCTCGCGCGAGCCTAATTAGGCCTGTTATGATGAACACTCTTAACGCCTTAGTCCTTATGGAAAACAGTACGGGAAGTTACCTTATTTAGTCCTGGACATATTTTAGATCCTCAGACGCCCCTGAAAATCACTTCATTGAAAAAATTATTTTCATTCGCATCAAAGGTCTAGTTACACTATGTAAATAGTGTTTATGTTTAGTAGGGTAGTTCTTTTGATTTCTTTTGATTTTGTTTCAACAATTTTATGTATTATAATTTCACTACAATATTATTATAATACTAGTTTCTAAGCCTGTATATTATAGGCCTATGTCAATAATATTTGATCAAACAAAACCGAACCTTCAATTTTTAGATGCATGAAAGGTTAAGTTTTGCTAGGTTGGGCTAGCTTGTTATAAAAGTAAATTTCTTATAATTACACAAATTTAAAAAAATAGAAAAATCATAAATACTATTTTTAGACAGAACTCAAAAAATAAATTTGACCAAAAAACTTGTTACCACTTAATGTGAATACAAACAAACCAAATGAAATATAAAATGAGGTGATCGTGTGTATTTCCTGTAATTTATATTTAGATTTCAATTTGAATTAAACCACTTCATTGACCGCATGTTCTAAGGCATCATTTAAGCAATAGATTGGACTGCTGATGACGGGGGGATTGAAGTTCGAGTTCCGGTCTAGTCTACTGAAGGTGGTTTTTTCTAAATTGTTTTCCACCATCACTTCACGCAAATGCGGATAAAATCCCTCTAAAATTCTAACTTCCTCATCTCTAACACATTAGCGTATTTATTGCATAGAGATTAAACCCAAATGGGTAGTACTCGATATATATATATATAGTTAAGTTTTGGAGTTCTAGAGCTATCACGTCATATACACACACAAATCAACAATCAAACATTGGTTTTATTTATTTAGCTATGTAATTTGTTACCCTGCAGTGTTAGCCTATTTTAATTAGAGTCTGTAGCCTATATATACATATAAAAGATATGTAAATTAAAGCGTAAATTAAATAAATATGTTGAACGTTTCCTGTAAAATCTGTATTGACCAAAGAAACACATTTTTAAACTAATATAACTACAAATCTGCCAAACCATAAACACAGGTCACTGAATTATAATCTGTCATTTCTCTTTGTATTTGAGATTGGAATATATTATTTTCTAGGTTTTTTAAATGCAAATAATTTGTTGATGAATTAAATTGATTAACCAAATCAAGTTTTTATTTTTTATAACGTTTGTTTTTGATCTGTTCTAAAGTTTGAAAAATGTGTGCCATATCTTGGGTGGTTACGCTAAAATTTCACAAGACTTAAGCTTCTTATCTTATTGAGAAACACTAAATATTCTCTGGACAGAATACATAGATACAAACAAACATTATTATTATTATTAGCACCGCGTCTTACTACTCGTTCGGGTTGTATGCACTTACGCTAATGTGTAATGGTAGGGTGATTGTGAGATGAAATGGAGGACCTACAGTTTAACGTGGGATC
>CABFWO010000992.1:0-193790 GCA_902155825.1 Timema genevievae
TGATTCCCAGCTGGTACCTTGGATATAAGAAGAATAAGCCAAACGGCCACAAGGGTTTGGTTAGCTAGGTTTAAATTAGGTTAAGACTTACACAGACTTAACAACTTTATAATAACTATCCTCACATCATCTCATTACGGGTACGACGTGTAGACAGCTTCCTGTGGTGTACCCTGGGCAACGTTCTGTGCTACCAAAGTAACTAATAGTCTGCACATAAAGCAGCAGAACTGGATGTCATGTCCCTCCCAATCAATAATGCCATACGATTAAAAAAAACCTTTACATTTGGTGTTAAGAGGTAGTATTAGAAACTTCCCAGTGGTTGAAAGTGGTGCGCGTCAACTGTACGTACTGACGGGAGACAGTCTCCTGGTGTGTAGGTCAGTGGTAATGAAAATATGAGGTGGTACGGTGCAGTATAGACGGTGAAATAAGCATTGCGAATATTTGAGAAAGGCAAGCGGCGTAATTGCACGATTTTTCGGGACGCGGCAAAATTGGATCAAAGCTTGATTCACACATTCCCCAAAACGACATTGCAGAATCTGATCGAATGGCGCAGAATATCTCCAAGCTAGCAGAAATGTATGTTGACACATGATGCTTCTAAACACAAACTTAAAACGGCTGTTCATCAATATATGCAAATTTCTAATGGATAGAAAAATATTTTAGATTATTGTCACGATGGATGCTTTCTAATAATTACCTTGTTGGTTATAGTGGAAAAAATCAAAACAAAACGGGAACCAGACAGACTTTTCATTTAACGAGTTATTTTAAGTAATTTCACAACAGTAAGTGCAGATCTATGTTTGTACGCTTTATAGGTGCATGCGCAAATTGAGTCGATGGATTTAAGAGCATGTGCAATAATTGAGTCTGTTGTTTTTGAAATATGATTGATTCTTCCACCCAAATTCGACGAAAAGGCGTGGACAAAACTAAGGGCCAGTTTCATAGTCAGATTTAGTACGCCTCAAGTGCGGCGCTATACTAAATACAAGACGTCATCTACCTGAAATTGAATGGAATGGGCCAGTTTCATATGCGAAACTGGCCCATTCCATTTTGGTCTAGGTAGGTGTCGTCCTGTATTTAGTATCGACTCGCACTTTAGGCGTGCTAAGTTTGACTATGAAACTGGCCCTAAGACTGTTTCTACTATTGCAGAACGACTTACGTAGTTAGTGCTGATTTCATGTGATTGAGTTAGAGCTCTTCACATGCCAACATTTCAGTTCTTCTCTTTGTCGGTGAAAATGTAAATCCACAGTAAGATACAAACCCTATATAAAAGCTCATGTGCTAAAACGTTTTAACTAAATTTTAAACAAAACCGTGGTAATGTTATCAACCCCCAACCACTCGATAGACCTTCTAGCGCTACAGACCAAAGACTTACCTCGAATGTAGTGATATCGTCCACAAGCTCGGTGATGTACTCAGTGACGTCATCGTCCACCAAGTTGCTGGCGTTCTCCGCCTGGGCCTGCTGCAACACGGCGTACAGTTCGAGCGCCACCTTGTCCATCATGGCCGCCGTCAGACCAACGTCCATTTCAGTCGTCGCCACCACCGTGGTGCTCGTCACCTCATCGTCGGGCGTCTCCGTCACCTCCATGGGCTGCGGCCGACCTCTGAGGATGGATTTTAATATTAGCCCCGAGAAAGGATGTGAATACATACATGACCAAGGGAAAACTTACAGGAAATGTTGCTATTGAATATATTAAAAATAATAAAATCATTATCATGCCAGCGAGGATCGCACCTGGACAGATCTGGCACGGTGGCCTCCGTGAAATACTCCTCTTCCTCCTCGTAGAGGGGACTGGTGGATGAGGGACGGCGGAAATGAGGACCTGCCCGCCTCGCGGGATGCTCGGGCTGCTCTACCTCCTCCTCGGGAAGTGTCGTCTCAAGGGTAGGGGTGGGTGACTGGCCACGCGTCCTGCCCGGCCTCAAGATCCTGGTCTCGGACTCGTTGCTGTCCTCACTTGACGTCGTCCCGGATGGTCTCACAGGTCCTGCACACGTCGAGAAGGTTCGATATTAGACTGTTTTGTTCAGTGAGCCCTTAAGAGACCGTCTCACCCCACGGATAACATAGATGACGTCTTAAGAGCCCGTCTAATTTCACGAATAACTCCTAGCTTATGTGGATGATAAAGATCGAAACAGATGTTGCATTTTGGTGCGGATTTCTTATATCATAATTTAGAAATCAATGAGACCGTTTTACCATATTTAAAAACTACAACATTTATAATAATTATTAAACTTAATAATCTTTAAACTTATTCCAAATTCGTTATTGTCAAATGAAGAGTGCAAGAAACTGCATTTGGATAAGTTTTCTGGTTCGAGCGAGATCTTGTAATTTTTTTTATCACCGCGTCTCACATTACCTGTTCAAGTTGTACGCAAACGGTCTGATTATTTTAATGGGGAATGTTTAATTTAGAGGAAGTGTACCCGCATTTGGTGAAAAACCATTTAGGGAAAACTACTCTCAGCACACCCGACCGGGATTCAAACCCCGATGTCCCCCTCATCAGTAGTTCAGTATACTGTGAGACTGATGCCTAATAATATGCGGCCGCCAAAGCGGGTAATCTTGTATCTAATATCCAGATTAATCATTCGTGATATGGGCTCTTAAGAATAGATAGTAATCTAGTATCGGAGGATACGTGCATGAGGCTCAACTTGTCTGGTTTGCCAATAACAAGATAGTCAGGTATATTGAGGTGTTTTTCCATAAATGGTTTCCCACTCTCCCTCCACACAAATGCTTTTATACTTCCTTTTAATTCTACCTTCCTCTTAACTATCTCAGTGTAATCATGTGACTGGCTCAGATTGATAGTTTGACTCGGGCAACACAAAATAAAAAAGGGCTATGTTAAGTCACAAGGCTATTAATAACTTATTCTATTGGGAGGATTAGAAGGATTACTTAGAAGAAATGTACCCACATTAGAGTGAAGAGGTGATGGGAAAACCACAGTAACCAAATTACATGTGAAAAAATATTCCCAATGCACTTAGACGAGATTATAACTTAGACCTCCCCATCACCAGAAAACCAAACCAGAAGATCTCGACGTTTAGTCCGCATGCCCACCGATGTTGGGGGGAAAGGGAATTAGAACTAGCTCCTATTTCGGAATATGAAATTAAACAAGCAGAAGCTAAAGTACTATATTTTTTTGTTCAAAGTAGACAATTTAACTCAAACTAATTTATTTTCCTAGCAAGGAAAGTGAAACTAAATTTGTTCTGTATCGAACTAGGAAAGTGAGCTTCTTAAACTAGTTCTTCTTTATAACTAGGAAAGTGAGCTTCTAGTTCTCTATTACTAGGAAAGTGAGCTTAAGCTAGTTCTTTTTTCCAACTAGGAAAATGAGCTTAAACTAGTAATTTCTTCTAACTACGAAAGTGAGCTTGAACTAGTTCTTTTTTCTAACTATGAAAGTGAGATAGAACTAGTTCTTCTTTATAATTAGGAAAGTGAGCTTGAACTAGAGCTTCTTTATAAATAGGAAAGTGAGCTTGAACTAGTTCTTTTTTCTAACTATGAAAGTGAGATTGAACTAGTTCTTCTTTATAACTAGGAAAGTGAGCTTAAACTAGTTCTTTTTTCCAACTAGGAAAATGAGCTTAAACTAGTGATTTCTTCTAACTAGGAAAATGAGCTTAAACTAGTGATTTCTTCTAACTAGGAAAATGAGCTTAAACTAGTGATTTCTTCTAACTAGGAAAATGAGCTTAAACTAGTGATTTCTTCTAACTAGGAAAATGAGCTTGAATTAGTAATTTCTTCTAACTAGGAAAGTGAGCTTGAACTAGTTCTTTTTCTAACTAGAAAAGTGAGCTTGAACTAGTTCTTCTTTCTAACTAGGAAAGTGAGCTTCTAGTTCTCTCTAACTAGGAACGTTAGTTTAAGCTAGTTCTTTTTTCCAACTAGGAAAGTGAGCTTGAACTAGTTCTTCTTTCTAACTAGGAATACAAAAGGAATCTGCTAACTCTTCAGCGTCAGTCGGGAGGAACTTGAGCGAGCTGTTCTTACCAGATGGCGAGGTGAGGTCCTGATCAGGTGAGACGTCACTGGAGTGCGTCCTGAAAGAACTGCTGTCAACAAGCTCGAGACTGGGTCTGCGCACGCTGTTGGGTCTACCCCTGATAGTGGGGCCACTTTGTGGGGCGGGGGAGAGGNATAGTGGGGCCACTTTGTGGGGCGGGGGAGGGGGAGGGAGCGGAGGTGGTGGAGGCTGGACCGGAGCGGGCGCGGGGTGGGAACCTGGTGTTGGCGGGAAGACGCTCTTCAGCCACCGGTTCCTCTACTGGTACCGTCGGCGACTGCTGCAAGCTCAACTGACGGCCGCGGAACCTGCGCAGACACTCACAGCTCAATCACTAGCTTCGTGGCACCGTCAAATTTTGTTTACAGCTATACTAATTTACGGAAACAATTCTTATAGGTTTATACATCCAGTCATGTGATCTGCAGCTGTCACTTTCGATGGATAACATCAAGACAGTGAAATCTCTCAATAGCAGACACCTTTGGGGATAGAAAAAAGTCCATTATTTGGAAACTTAATTTTAAACTTATTCTAACTTATTTGTACACTTAGTTTAGCCTGAACGGTAGCTGCCTTACCTTGAACGTTTCTCCTATATCGTAGGTTTTAGGATATGGTCATAGTGTAACCAGTCAAGGTAAGACTGCTACCTTTCAGGGTTAATGGATTGTGCAGCATTTATTTTAGCACCAGCGTCTTACTACCCGTTCGGGTTACAAGCTTATGTACTAATTAGGCTAATGATTTTAGGAATCAGGAAGGTTATTATTTAGAGGAAATGTACTCGAATTTGAGTGGAAGAATGTAAAACAATTTTGGAAGAACCACCCTCAGTACACCCGACTGAGACTCAAACCTTGATCTCATCCTCGGCAGTCAAGTCTACTGCGAGAGTTGACTCATTAGACCATGCGGCCACCAAAGCGGGTCAGTAGTAGGACTCCGTGCTATTTAGTTAAATAAGTTTAAACTGTCCGTTATAAAAACTATTCATCTTCTGCTAAGTGTCTGTTAATGGATGTTGCACTGTATTTATCCTTTAGCTTAGTTTAAGAATAGCGACATTTCGTTCGACGCTTAAAATTTTAAAATTTCTAATGGTATAGGGACATATTGATTACCTTCCGCCTTCATTTTGACGTGAACAATGTTGAAAATAACAAACCACTTATCAAATAACCCAGAATTTCTGAACGTCGGTAACCCGTATTAACGCTGCGCTAGGTTAAACTGGAAGGGAGCGAGAGTTTAGGTCAGATTTTATTTTTACGTTTTTATAGCAAAAAAACTGTTTTTGGACAAAATAAATAATATCTAAATTTAGGTACAGTTAGTTTAATTTTTTTTGCACATATGAATATTAGCAGTTCTTGAATATTATTGCGGAATTTGAGTAGGACTTTTTAATTTAAAAATGTATCATCAAATGCTACTATCTTTATGACAAATATTCAATACATTTTGAGATTACCATGTGTAGAAAAATAAACAAAACTTTTATACTGAAGCAATATTTTATTTATTTTGACCAATAATATTTGGCAAATATTTGACCACAGATCACGACCCCTTCCATCCCACCTTAAGGCGAGAAAAGGCCAGTATTTTTGCAGTTTTTATGGCAAAACATTTTTTGGCCAAAATAAATAAAATATTGCTCCGTTACAACCATGGAGTTTAATTTTCTTCACATGGTGATATCGACAGTTGTTGAATATCTGTCATGAGCATAGCGGCATCAGATGCCAAACTTTTTAAACGAAGAGATAAAGCTGCTATTAAATTCCAGAACACCCTTTGAAGATATTCGAGAAATGTTGAGGTCACCATGGGAAGAAAATTAAATTTTATGTTTGTACTGGAGCAATATTTTATTTATTTTGGCCAAAAAAGTTTTGCAATAAAAACTGCAAAAACACTGATCTTCTCTTGCGTCCCGTTCCATCCCATCTTAACAAAGATTTGATTGAGGTAAAGAATGAGGCTCACCTTGGGCCAACTCTGGCAGGAGGGAGGACCTCGTTGGCTGCCTCGGGTACAGCGGTGGTACTGACGTCCCCGCGGTGTCTCTCAATGCTGTTGTATCGCCCCTTGACCTTGCCAGTGCTCTCCTCACTGTGTGTCTGTTCCGCTGAGCTACCTTGCGCCGAGCTCCTGTTCCTACTCCTGAGACGACCGGAAGAGGAGCCGTTGTGCTCCTCTTGGGAGGACTCACCGCTGCTATCTTTCCTCGCAGAGCCACCCCCGGGAAGGTACCGCTTGCTCGCTGGTTTACTCCGTCGTCGTGGTGGTTGTCGTTGTTGTGGTCGTGGTGGTGATTGTGGTCGTTGAGGTCGACGGAGGTGGTTTGGGAACGAGGTTAGACCGCACCTCTTCAGAGTCGCCCAACTTCTCGAACGAGTCCGAGAGGGTCTCGTTGTCTTCGTCGTCGTAGTAATAATAGACGTACTCGTACTCGTAGTCCTGACCGTTCGGGCCGGTCTTGACCTGGATCCTCGAGCTGGGGTTCGAGGAGGAACCAGCCGGGACCAGGAGCTTGTCGTCCAGGGGGGAGTCGATGAAGTCCAAGGACTTCTCTTCTTGCGGTTTAGTGGCGACGGGTATTAGATTGACGGGGATCACCTCGAAACTGGATTTGTCATGCGGGGGGGTGCTTGTCAAGGGACGGATGGTCGTTAGCTCAGAGGCAGCTTCAGCTTCAATTGCTCTGCAATTAATAACGGAAACATATTTTTATTCTTTAGTTTGGTTTTTGGGAACGTATTATAAACCATTATGTATATTACCAGCACAAGAAGCACGTGGATAAGAGTGTTAGTTTCATCTCGTCTGATTTTCTGGTGACTGAGAGTTCCGGTTTGAATACCTAATGGATATATCGAGATGTATTTTCTTTATGTTTTCCCACTCGATCTTTATGCATCTGTTAATGTAAATATGTGTATTTCCCGGACGGGTGTGAGCCGACATGCAGAACAATTTTTTAATGGATGTTATGTTAGTTGAAAAATGACACCTGTACACGATATTGGAATTGTAGTCAGATATCGTATTATAATATGAAATGCTTGTGGCGTGTTTTTTTATGGCACGCTTGCAGAAGTACCTGGAGTTGCTTGGGGTAACCATGCAATGAATTGGGTGCTTACCCCAGGCAACGCTTTTTTTTTGCTTTAAACAAACAGAAAAAAGTCTCTTCCTTTTATTTCTTCCAACCAAGTTTTTAATACATTTTTAAAAATCTATTTAAAAAAATTAAAATTCCAGCTTCGGGGTGCACTTATTTGTGCACAGGGGCTACTAATTTTAAATTTTCATTCCTCTGCATTTGATAGATATTGCGCAATGCTCATGAAAGATAGCTACACGAACTCTTCATTTTATTAATATAGATTTTAATAATATACAGGATGAACCATAAGCCATTGAACAACACAGTAAAATACTAAGTAGTTTTCTGTATAGCCTGATTCTTCTACTAAAGCCCTTTGGTATAGTAAAGCAACAGTCATTTTTTTCTAGAAATGTAAACTGGCACAACTGTACCTTCTGGAATACCAGTAACCCCAAACTTGTGATTGAAAGTCGACTTAAACAGCCACTGGTTTGTGTTTGGGGAGGCCTATCCTCCATTGGAGTAGTAGGCCTTTGGTTTGTTGATGGGACGGTTACTGGCGCTAGTCACATACAAATGCTACGTAATTCCGGGACTTGAACTATATTGTGAATTGTTGAACGAAATGTTCTTCCAAAAAAATGTAGCGCCACCACATTAAGCTCGTGTTATAGCTACACGATTTGCTCGATTAAATATTCCCGAACAGAGTAATTGGTTTAAGAGGAGCTGTGGAGTTAACTCCCTGGTCACCTAACTTACTGTCAAGGGCTACTTTTTTTAGGGGGGGGGTTGAGTGGAGAGGGAAAGGGAGAGTAAAATACATGGTCTACAGCCGTAAACCAAAATCTTTAGATGAATTGAAATCGTATTTTCAAGAATGTGTTGGGAGAGCAAACCATTTGAGCACCGCAGATTTTTAAAAATATTTTTTTTTGTTATGCTATGTATATCATTTGATTATTTGAACAATTATTTGATTTCTACTGATCGGTTTGAAATAAATATGAATATACAGTAGTTTGATACAATACAATTAGTTTTAATGACTTTTCTGATAACTCCTTTGAATTGTGTAAGAAGTTGGTTTGCTGTTTGAATTGAATTAGTTAAACTTTCACAATACCATGGATAATTTATAGATGTATTTTTTAAAATATTATAAAATAAGATTACTACATTATATACATATATTTTAGCACCGCGTTTTACTACCCGTTTAGGTTATACGCTTTATTTAATATTAAATTATTGTTTTAATATATTTTAACTCATTATAATTATTATGATAATTAGATAAACTATAGTGAAAATTATTTTATTAAAATAAATTATCCATGAACTCTCATTTTATAAATTTAAAAAATAAAATGATGGTTTATGCTAATGATAATCCGACACCTTAGCTCATTCATTAGCGTGTCATCCTACTGAGCTAAGGGTCCCGGGTTCGATTCCCGGCACAGCCGAAAAAGTTATCATTGGTGAAATACGGGTCTACCCTCTCACATTGATAAATTAAAGTCCGGGAACTGGATGTTGTGTCTGTCCTAGTATTAAGTTAGATTATCAGGCATATGAAGCTACAACAGGCCTAGCAAGCCGGTAGTGGAAAATATTATGGCTTGAATAAAAAACTGACACAGGCTGGAAACAATAATGGATGTTAGCTATTTTTCAATCGCTATTCATAGTATAATTAACTTATATTAATATAAGTTAGGTACTTACTTAGGGCTACCATTATTTAGTTTAAGATGATAGGTACTGTAAATCTTAACATAGTTACAACTAGGCTTACCTAGGAATCGTATCCTGTTCCTTCATAGGGAGCATTGTAATGTCACCAGGCTTGCCTTCAAACTTAGGACTAGTCACTCCAACTTGCGACACAGGCTTCACTTCCACGCTACCCTGCAAAGAGAGGTCATCAAACTTCTCCTTGTGGTTAGTGACATCCTTGAAGACACCTCCTTCAGTCTTCTCAATTCCTGTGAGTTTCTTCTGCATCACTTTCTTCTCGTCCACACCTTGAGTTTTGGCTTCAATAAAACCCGTGTTCCCCAGAGGCTCGACGATTATATCTGGGAGAACATCGGAAGGCGCTCCCTTCCTTGGCCTGCTGGTCACCACGGAGTATTCCGTCCTGACCTCTTCGATTCGGGTGGAGTTCAGGACCTCAAGAGGTAAAACTTGATCCGGTGTAAGGAGACTTCCGGTGATTTCCGCCATAAACTCAGCCGCTGTCTCCAAGTTTTGTTCGTTGATCGCGCGCTTCGAGGGCTCAATGTGCCCGGGGATCCTGTGGGACGTCGTGAACTCCTCTGTCTCGTCTGCGGCGGATCTAACTGAAGCGTCAAGTCCAGGGATTTTGTGTGAGGTGGAGAAGCCTTCACCTTAAACAAAGACAAATTTTGTTTTACACGCGAAACATATAATGTCAAAATACCATGAATGCATTTTTCTCCATTATTATTACTAAGTCTTGAGGTCAGACAGCAAAAAGAATGGCTGGAGAAAAAGAGTGACGAAAAGGTGAAGATACTTTTTTTTTGTGGGATTATCTCCTTAAAATTATTTCCCAAATAAACTCATACAAAACTGTACTTATTTTAAGGCTCATAGGGGAAAAAATAGTTTTATTTTAGCAACTGATATTTACTTTAGAGCATCAATAATTTTGGTTAAATTTCTACGAGTTTTGAATTATCTTATTTCACAATTAATTTTCACCAAGCTATCTTAAACTTGTTTTATTTCGTGCATGGCTTATTATTATTATTATTATTATTATTATTATTATTATTATTATTATTATTATTATTATTAGCGCCATGTCTTACAACCTGTTCAGACTATACGTATATGTACTAATTTCACTAGTTAACTATGAATGAGAAAGATTGAATTTAGAGGAAGCGTACTGGCATTTGCGTGAATGTGGAGTGGAAAACAATTTAGGAAAACCACCCTCAGTGCACCCGACTGGAATTCAAACCTCAACCTCCCTGGCTATCGTTTATTATTACCCATCAGGTCTGTTCGAATATCTAGATTATTGAATAGGGACGAATAAATGTACCTGCATTTGCGTGTATGGATAATGGGTATATATTTAGTTAGAACTGCATTCAATACACCCAACCGGGATTTTAACCTTAACCTCCCATCATCATCGATCCATTCTATTGCAAGAATGGCATCATAGACTGTTCGACCATAGATACTGGTAACTTCTTTGTTGAAGGTAAACTGAATATTTATTTAGGAAAAAGTTTTGATCAAAATTAACATAAATTTGTAAAATTTTATAAAAACAAAACTAGTGGGGCTGTTTGCTTGAAAGTTATAGAACTACCTTAAGGGGCTCTATAAGTTCCTATTACACTTAGTGATTATTATGAAATCATCTAGCGTGCAGAATAATAAAAGCAACCAATCCTCGTAACATTGACTTTTATTTAGTGAAAATAAAAATATCATAGTAATATACTAGTATTTTAATTTGTATTTGAATCGAGTCCGGGGCTCTCAGCTCAACGGACAGATCTGACTGGTGAGCTAGAGCTGGTGATTACATTTCCTGAGGTGTACATCACACTTTGATGTTTCTTTTTATAATGAAGCTTTGAAAGAATCAAAACAAAATATATTACTAAACTAGTTTGAGAATTTACTGATGTGGTGCCAAGAACAAATGTTCAATTGTTTATAGAGGGCTATATCTACGGTCTAATTCATAGAAAGGGCTTTTTAGAAAATATAATCTATTTTATACGGCCAAAATTGTTGATATTTTACTATTTTATTAGTGATCTGGCGGTCTAGGGGTAAGGTGTCAGACTTCAGTGCTGAGGGTCCGGGGGTCAATCCTCACTCCCAACACAGATTTATATGATTGCCAAAAACCCTTTCTTCACCTCTGACAAGACGTGTATTAATCACAACTTGTGAATGTGAGGAATGCCAGGCCTACACCGTGGTTCGGATTCCACGTTAAACTGTAGGTCCTCCATTTCATCTCACAATAACCATCACTTACACATAGCGTAAAGTGCTTATAACCCGAACGGGTAGTAATACGTGGTGCTAATAATAATAATAATAATAATAATAATAATAATAATAATAATAATAATAATAATAATAATATTTGAGAGGTATTGATGATATATATCAAAAGTTACAGCTGCAGATCACATGACTTGACGTATGACTCTGTGAATGTCGATCTAATAACTTTACTAGCTGTTGGAAAGGCCCTTTCTATGAAAATTGGACTACATTTTCCTATACTAATCTCCTTAACCAATGAACTGTTGAAATTCGTCAAACAATCGTTGAAAACGAGTTAATTCTATATGTTCACTTTTATTTTAATTTTATTCAGTTCAATAAGTAAGTCTTTTTATGATATATATCACTGTTGGCATCTTTCAATTTTAATTTGGTACAAACCATAATTTGAAATGACAAACTCCTCTTTAACTATTGCGAGACAGCTGAGCGCCCGTAATGCGTTTTAACGCTCTGGAAGGCGGTCTTAAGGGAACCTAAAGTAGGATTGAAGGAAGTGCTCTCCAATGTTAGTATTTTTGTAGTTTTTATAATAAAACATATGTTTGGAAAGAGTAAGTAAATTATTTCTTCAGTAGATACGTTTGGTTTAGTTTGCTTCACATAGTGTTACGTATAATCAATGATTTCTGGAATATTTGTCATGGTCATCGTAGAATTTTACCAAGACTTTTTTAATTTAATCCTAATTGTTTCTCATCAAATGCTGATATGCCCATGACAGTTATTCAAGAAATGTTGATATTACCATATATATAAAATAAAACTAAAGATATCTGCTGGAACCATATTTAGTTTATGTTGCCTAAAATGGTTTGTTGTTTTAAACACTTCCAAAACACATACCTTAACTCACGCCCACCTTAAGAGGGGATTGTAGAGAACGTAAGTTAAAGGGCGTTTTTTTCCCCAGTTTTTATATCAAAACTTTTTTGCCCTGATAAATAAAACATTACTTCAGTAGAAATATAGAGGTTAGTTTTCTTTACGTGGTGATATCAACAGTTCCTGAATATGTGTCACAAACACAGCGGCATTTACGAGAAACTTTTTAAACGAAGATAAAAAATTGTCATTCAATTCCAGGACACCCTTGACAGATATTAAACAACTGTTTATGTCACCATGTGAAGAAAATTAAACTCTTTGTTTATATTAGATAAATATTTGATTTCTTATGACCAAAAAAATAATGTTTTTATACAAAAACTGCAGAAATAATGTCCTTAACTCTCGTTTACTACACTCCCAACTTAATATCGTGAAGTGGGATGAACGTAGGTCCTACCTTGTGGTTCATCCTGTGACTGCTCCAGAGCCTTGGTCTGCTTGGTCTGCCCACTGTTGAAGATGACATATTCCTGTCCTGGCTCAGGCTCTGTGATCAACGGGACGTCACTCTGAGGTCTGGCGAGGGACGACTTTGCTACTGTTATCAGAAGCACCAGAAACAGCAATCTACAACAGAGAATATATATTCTGCTATTAGGAACAATCATTAGAACATGGTAAGAACACTATATGAGCATTTTTATTATTTTAGGTATTTAACGTGAAATTGAACAAACTGATTATATCAGTATACGAATTAAAAACAAAATTAAATTTAGAACCGATACAATGCCAAGTCCCCGACCGTTAATTCATCACTATGAAAATAAAACTCCACATTTCACCAAATTATTCATTTTTCAGCCATGCCGGCAATCAAACCCGAGACCATTAGTACAATAGGTAGGCACATTACCAACTAAGCTAAGGTTTCGGACAATCTAAAAACCACACTTAGTCACACACGTTACTGAAACTATAGTCATAGGCCAATTCATATAAGCTGCAGCTGTCACTTTTTACAGATAGTATTAAAGTATATAAAATAGCATTGATTACTTAATCTATGGCATTAGAAACTCTAAATCTCATTGTCGCACTTACAAAAGTAGGCCACCTATTCCTATCTTGAGCTAGTTTTATCCAGTCCTCCTCATTACACCCTAATCCTATCTTGAGCTAGTTCTATCCAGTCCTCCTCATTACACTCTATATCTTTCAGGTTAATTCTAATGTTATCTTATCATCTGCTTCTAAGTTTTCCCAATGGTAAATTACTATTGGGGCTAGACAATACCTTGAGCATGGTTCTAGATTATCCCACCGTAATCTACGAGACTTGATTACCCTAACAATGTCTTGTGATGAGGACAGAGCACGTAACTCATCAATATGTAACATTCTCCTCTCCTCAGTAGCCTCTTCCCTCTTTGGACCAAGTATCTTCCTAAGCACCATGTTTTCGAACACCCTAAAATTATTTTCGTAATCTAAGATGCGAGACAACGTTCCACACCCCTAGAGAACAACCGGTAAAATTGTTTTTTATATTCTGAGTTTTACATTACTTGAAAGCCAGCGAGATGTCAACAACTTACTGACCGAGTACTAGCATGCATTTCCAGATTGTATTCTTTCCTAATTTATAATCTAATATTGTTATTTCTAGTTAAAATTGTTCCTAATTATTTAAACTCATTGATCCTATCAAATGATAAAAATAACTATGACAATAACAATGTAAGACTGTAAACAAAAATTAATGTTTTCTATATTGTTCATCCTATCACTTTCTTAAAAACAAGAAACAGATTCTGAAATTATCTTAGAACCATTATTTTCCTTTTTAAATATGTTTGATAATTCTCAAAGTGTATTGGAGTATAAAAGATATAGAGGAGATGCGGGTACTATGGAATAGTCGGGAAATACGGAATACCATTGTTTTTCATATATTAAGTGTTGCAATCTATCGTTAACTATTTCAACTATTACAGAAAACAATTTCGAACAGCTAGTGACGCCCTCATTTCGACAGATCAGCTGATTGTTTTGTGAGAGACGATTGTTTGTTTTGGCTGTTACAAAAACTTTTACAGGATAGTGTTTATCATGATATATTTCTTTACTCTACTGTTCTTATTAATTCTAATCTAATCATTAGGTTAAGGCTAACTCATGCTTATCTTTGAGTTAAAAAATTATTTTACTGTAATTTTATTATAACCCAACAAAAAATATTGTTTTCCAAAATGTTGAGTCGGGCAATAAGGAATACCACCATTCCATAATACTTGCACATTTTTCAAGTAATTGACAAATGATTTATTTTTTCAACGTAAGCTTAAACATTTTTCCTAACCCATAAGAAATATATTAAGAGAATAATGTAACCTGATACAATATTTTAGTCTATTATATTTTAATAATTCGTTATTAATACTAATTTACTAATTATTTATTTCTTATTATAATGTATTATTTCAATGATTCGTTATTATTACTATTTTATGGTTTTATACATAATATTTGCATGTTTTTTTACACTTTCTTATGAAACATTTGTTAGTTTTCGTGAAGATAATTAATTTTTTATACAAAATGTGTAATATTCCATATTGCCCTCATTTGTTCCACATATCTTTTAAGTGCTCCTACAGGACATTAAAAGTTATTAATGTTATTAATTATTATTTTTGCTTTAAACACTATAAATAGTTAAAAATATATTAATTATGAGTTTAATAAAAAACTCAATGACAAAATGTGAAAATACGCTTTGATATTAATGAAAAAGTAAATGGTATTTCATATTACCCGCACTTCCTCTATCTTATTTAGTTTGTAGTTTGAGTGAAACACATTCTATGCTTTAGTGGTGTTAGTAGGAAAGTTTTGACAAAAGAATGCAACTAATAAATACTAGCAATCAGGCTAATTTCATGGTTGAGGTTCCTACATTATATTTAAAATAACTGACAGGTAAATATTAGGTAAGTAAACATATATATCCAATTTAGATATTGTAATCAAGTTGACTAACATATGTTCCCAGTTATTACCGTATATTATCGTGAATGATATGGCAATTATTAGTCATGCAATGTGTTAGAAACAACCAGGATAACCAGTATTTTTGTTTACTAATTCTGAATTATGTAAAGTCATCATCAACTTTCGCTCAACAGTATTAACTAGTCATCTACCTGCGCATCTTCAGTGGTGTGACCTTTACTATTATGTCAGGTGTATCTTGACTTATATAATATTAAGAAACACACACAATTTATTTCCTGTAGAATGTTATAACCTTTAAAATAATAATAATATAAAAAGGCTAAACATTTTTAAACACACATTTGTTGTGTTATTTGATAGAAAAAAAAAGAAATATTCACATCTTAAAAAAAGAAAAAAAGAAATCAATGTTACGTAAAAACAATCATGATTCCCATTTTATAAACTTAACTATTTATTTTCACATAAAAGATTATTACTTTAGATGACTCACAGTTTATTAACATTATGGCTGTGCCTACCACATTTGAATTATTTTAAATACTTTATTTTTGACAGGAAAAAACATTTTGCCTTCTGAAATTAGCAGGTCATAGTTCTAAAAAGCTATTTCTAGAGATCTTACACAAAATTTTTCTTTGTCACATAAAAAAGTTTCACACTATTAAAGTTTCAGGGATTTGGCCCAAAAACTTCAATAATAACGTTAAAGTGGTTGATATATAAAGTAAATAGCGTGGAAGGTTTCCAACAATATCTAGTCTAGAACTGTGTATTCTAAGTTTCAGAAACCACAACACTTATGCCAAAAAACCGAAATAAAACAATAAACTTTAAATTAAATTTAAAAAGTGTAAGGCCTAAAATTTGCATTAGGATTATACTTTTAAGCCGTTGATATTTGAATCCTGGCTGAGTGCAATTAAGGAATTTTTTCAAATTATTTTAATTATGGCTTTACCTTCCTTTTTACACTAATGGTATATTTTCTTTGAGTTAGCTTCTTCATCACCCTATCTTAGATTAAGTAATTAATAATCCTTGTGACCTGCTTCGGGGGCTGCATGGTCTAAGGCATCTTACTCAGGTTAGACTAGACTGCTGATTACAGGGAGATAAGGGTTTGAATCCCGGTTGGGTGTACTGAGGGAGTTTTTCCCCAATTGTTTTCAACTTTCCCTCCACACAAATGCGGGTAAACTTTCTCTTTATCATCCCTAACTCACTAGCGTGATTAGTACATAAACGCATAACCTGAACAGGTAGTAGGATGCCATGCTAAAACAATAATAAAAATACAACCCTTATGTTAAATTAACGAATTACCGGTAGAAATATTCAGAAAGTAAAATAGAGTTATTTATTTTAAATTAACTTAAAAATATTAGATTAATTCAAATAATTTGTTTCTGTGTATGTTCTATTATTTTATAATTTTCTAAAAATGGTGTGTTGGTACGATTATTAAATCGAGGGTATTTTGTTGTTCTCAGAGGGGCCACTTTCTTAGAGCGAGACTGTACTAACTTGTGGTACACGCCCATCTTGCGACACATTAAGGACAAGTACCGCCATGATGGCTGGGTTCATATTTCACGACCTTTATCTGCAATCAATACTCACTTTAAAAGTTGCAAAAGTTTGCAAGGTTGAATTTGGAACAAAGAATTGTGCGAACCGTTCTCAACTATATACACGGCAGAGTGGGGGTGAGGCGGGGGGGAGGGGGGATTTAAAATATCAAGTTTGGTTAGGTCGATTTTATTATTATGTAATTTAGCGTGCATTTGTAAACCAATCATGTAGTATTGTTAACCTCACGATTTGACCTAAATAAATGATGTAGTCAGATATCGAACCCAAGCTTTCTGTCATGCCATTCACCAATTGTATATCTATCATCATGTCACTAAGAGGTTTTATCGGTTCTTTTTATTATTACCGACGGAAAAAAAAACACGTTAGTTTCTTTGGGCTATACAACGGTACAAGTCTGTTTAAATTAGTAATCAAGCGTTAAATTAAGGTCAATTGCTACAGATTTGACTTACATATATATGCTCAATTTTTTTAAGGTTATATATTTTACATACTTGTATACATTTTATCTATTCAAGTAGAATACCGAATAGGTTTATTATTATTATTATTATTATTATTATTATTATTATTATTAAGTGTTATGTGTTTCAACAGGTCCTTTGCCTTGTCCAAAGCGAATCTCCCAGCATATCCTATCAACAGCTTCCTTTATTATATCCTGAATCTTCATCTTCTTTCCTTGTATTCCTGGTCCCTTTCTTCCTACCACCTTGCCTTCTATTAATGTTGCCAATCCATTTGGACTTTTTTCATAAAACCACTTGCATAGTGATTAGCTTTTCATTTACTCTTCTTAGCACTTATTGATTAGTAACTCAATTTGTTCACTTTATTACCCGTACTCTCCTCCAATACCATACCCCAAAGCTTCACAAGTAATTATTCTCCTTTTTTCAAAGGGTCCATAGCTTAGCTCCATAAATTTGACCTTTAATTCTCTACAAAAATCTTGATACATTTTTTTAATCAACCTAAATAAGATCTTTTAAAATCATTGTATATATTACACCACAATATTAAAACTTCTGCTCATTCTGTGAACTGGCTTCTTCGCTTGACAATTTCACGAACTGGGCAAAAATTGTATTAACTCTTGCCCATTTTATGAACTGGAACCTATTGCACTATCTACTACAAGCTTAACTAAAATTGGTTTTAAGATATTCTATTAAATTAACCCAGTCTAACTTAACTTAATTTTCCATTATGAAACGATTAAAAGTTAAATTAACTTAAAGACCAAACCTGTTCTCCGCTTGCCCATTTCATGAACTGGGTAAAAATTCTCCCAGTTAATAAATTAGGTAAACATTGGAGCTGCCCAGTTCGTGAAATGGTCAGAGATTTTTTTCCGATTCATGAACTGGTTAAATTCACGAACATATGCAATAAAGTCTGACGGTTAATCCATCTGTTCTAACTAACGGTATAAACCCTATAGATCCTAAAAATCAAACAAATTTATAAAATTGAAATTATTGTTTTAAGGCTGGAGCCATGTTGAGGGAATAATAATTCAGCTGTTTCGGCTGTAGCTACGGTGTATGAAACATTCCGGATGATTCCTGTTGTTACTCCAGCCAAAATGTCGGCAGTCAACGCGTCTCAAACCTGAAACATTGGTTTTAATTCTGACACCAGTCTAGAAGGCCTTCAAAACAATTTATATTAAATTAAAGAACGTTTATTATTGTTTAAATAACTGCGATTCCGTTAATGTCTTGACTTTGTTTTCATATAACTTATAATAGTTTTCTCACACATTAAAACATCCGCTTATTCACTCTGATATATTATATTTTTAAAGATAATGAAAACGATTATGGTGATTGTTTGGTTTCAGGTTAAACCTGATAACCTCGTATTTATCAGCGTTTTTTTTTGTTTGCTGAACTAAAGGACCTTGATTAGTCATAAAAGAAAAACTTGTTGGGATCTGATTTCAATCTTATAAATGGTAGGCCCGGTGTATAAATAAACCCGAACTGTGTGGCCTGTGTACCACGGCGTAAGTCGTGTATCTGGGTTGACAGTGATGAGGTCGGGGTTCGAATCCATACCGAGTGTACTGAGAGGCTTTATCCCTAAATGTGTTACCATTCTTCTTTCATGAAAGTGAGGGTAAATTATCTCTAAAATTCTACATATCTCATCACTACTCTATCATAGTGTAGCTATGTGGTTAACCTGGATGGGTGATATTACGTAGAATAGTTCTTAAAGAATAAATCAAGACTAATCACTCCAGTCTTTTTATCTTCGTGTCTTACTACCCGTTCAGTCTGCACGCATTAATATGAACAACGCTAGTGTGCTAGGGATGAGTAGGATTGGATTTAGAAATTGTACCCGTATCTATGTAGAGAGATAGAGCGTGTGTGGAAAACCATTTAGGAAAAACCACCCTCAGTACGCCCGAGCGGGAATTGAACCCTAATCTTTCCGTCATCGGTATTTCAGTCTTATCACGAGAGTGACGCCTTAAACTATTTGACTATTAAAAACTCCATGGGGGGACCCCACAAGCGAGCTATAACGACTGAGTGGCCACCGCCGTTAGCGGTGATAATGCCAACATTTGCGGATAGAGGGTTTCATGTGTTCAGCACAACAACCCTTCCAGCTGTTAATCTCAGTTTTCTAGATAGGAACTGCTACTCATTTATTCAAGTAGCTCCTAATTTGTTCTCACGAGGCTGAGTTTGACCCCTTTATAGAACCACTGGCTCATAGAAAAATTCTGGAAGCGATGAGGATCGATCACGGGACCTGAAGTCAGGAACTTCGACCACTAGACCACAGAGGCGGTCATTTATTCGACCATTAAAGCGGATATCATGAATCCGGATACAAATGGTTTTAAAGAAATTGACTTGTGCTTAAGGGAGATGAGTGTGCAATGTTTGTGCATCAGAAATAAATGCAAGGCCACCATAAGCAATGACCTTGAGTGCAAGTAACTGTTCATATTATTAAAACGGTTTCACTTGTCTCTGAATGAGAGCCTAAGTTTGTAAACTAGGCAATCTAGAGACACAGCTGCGTCAACATGTTTGCCTAGCATCCCGGGGGTTTCCAAGTTTTAGTGTGGGCTAAATACACTCGAGCATAACATGGAAGTAAATGTAATGCGCATCCAATATTCATTTAATTGTGTGTGTGTGTGTGTGTGTGTGTGTGTGTGTGCAACGCGTCTTATTACCCGTAAGATGTATACATATGTTTACACTAATGGGGTATGAATGAGGAAATTACGATTTATTGGAAATGTAACCACCTTTGCGTGAGAGGATAGTAGAAAATCATTTAAGAAAAAACTTTTTATATACGTGACAAGGATTATAACCCCAATCTCCTCGTCACCGGAAGTCCAATTTATTACGAGAACGACGTCTTAGACAAGACGACCACTGATATGTGTCATTTCATATTAAGAACATATATTATTTAAGGGCTTTATAAATATGTATAGAAAAATACCTTCGTATTAAGTTCTATAGAAGTTTTATTTGAATTGTGATACAAAAATAGGATTAAGAAATAAACGAAAATAGTACTCTACTATTAAACCAGATGGTTTTTATATTAGATAAGTTCCTTACTCAATAACATTTCTATTAGGTGTTAATTTTTATAATTGGATGTTTCATATTATTACTAGTATACATTATAAGGGGCCCTACACAATAAGTCAGACTGTCAGTATTAATAAAGTCATAATTAATACTGACAGTCTTAAAGGTCGTGTAGGTACCCTATTACCGGGATTCGAACCCCGATCTCATTATCATCAGCAGTCTAATCGATTGCGAGAGTGACGGCTTGGACAATGCGACCACTGAAGCAGGTAATTATAGTTCTTGATATAGTCCATGAACAAAATAAAATGTTTTGGTAAATATGTACAGCCTACATTGGTGACACTGAGCTACTTTCCCTCTTCAATAATTGATTGCTCCACCCACCAATTATGTCTTGGTTTTTTTTACCAAGGTTAAAACCTGTTCGTTAGCGACTTCCTGACTTTCCTTGCGTGTTTCTATTGGGCTTTGCTAGCAGGCTTCAAAATAAAAGGCCTGAATGTGAGTCATTTCTCTTTCGTTACTCCAATATCGAACATTTTAACAGGGTAACAGAATATAAAAATGTATATCTTCAATAATGTTGCGAATTGTTTGATATTAATTGTCACGTTTGATTGTTTTTATAATATGATTAATTAATAGAAATTACTCCTTTTAAGAATAATTAAGCTGCCAAAAACCGTTGAGGATTCGTGAACAAACGCGTCAATCTCTACTTGTCTGATTTGCCGATGTCAGTAAAATTGAGGTTCTGATCCAAGCTAGAACAAATGATGTGTTTTTCCTATTGTGTTTTGCTAGCGTGTTCGAGCTATACTCATGCTAATTAATTTGCTTAGTCTAATGCATTATCACCGAAGAAGGTTAAAATTAAAAGACGTGTTTAAAGAATATTTTAAAATTCTACCTCTATAATTGGTATCTTTAAGGTGGAAGTATAGTAAACACAAGCTAAGAGCGATAAGCTTAAAGTTTTTATATCAACACTATTTATGTGAAAAGAAAAGGAATTATTCTCTGTTATAAATATAGAGTTGAATTTTCTTAACATGGTGATATCAACAGTTCTTGAATACATGTCAAGGTGTACTGGGATTCAATGACAACTTTTTCTCTTCATTTAAAATGTTTGTCATCAAATGCGGCTATGCCCAAGATAAATATTCAACAACTGTTTTTATTATCAAGTGAAGAAAATTAAACTCATTCCCGTTCAAGTAATATTTTATTTATTTTAGTCAAACAAATGTTTTGCTATGAAAACTGCAAAATCACTTACATAAAGTTCCCCACACTCCCATCTTAAGTAAAAAAATAAATTTGGATGGTGGGTAGCAAAACGCGGGCACGTCATTTAATTAAGTTATAATATTATATCATCAAATCTCGATGTTTTTACAAATCTGTAGATCTCTAGGCTGGTACAAACCTATCAATATCTAGATGCCGGTACAAACATGTAAGTCTCTATGCTGGTACGATCATGTAAGTTTCTACGCTGGTACGAACATGTAAGTATCTATGCTGGTACAAACATGTAAGTCTCTATGCTGGTACGAACATGTACATTTCTACGCTAGCACGAATATGTAAGTCTCTATGCTGGTACAAACATGTAAGTCTCTATGCTGGTACGAACATGTAAGTCTCTATGCTGGTACGAACATTTAAGTCTCTGTGCTGGTACGAACATGTAAGTCTCTATGCTGGTACGAACATGTAAGTTTCTACGCTGGTACGAACATGTAAGTATCTATGCTGGTACAAACATGTAAGTCTCTATGCTGGTACGAACATGTACATTTCTACGCTAGCACGAATATGTAAGTCTCTATGCTGGTACAAACATGTAAGTCTCTATGCTGGTACGAACATGTAAGTCTCTATGCTGGTACGAACATTTAAGTCTCTGTGCTGGTACGAACATGTAAGTCTCTATGCTGGTACGAACATTTAAGTCTCTGTGCTGGCACGAACATGTAAGTCTCTATGCTGGTACAGACCTGTAAGTCTCTATGCTAGTACGAACATTTATGTCTCTGTGCTGCTACAAGCATGTAAGTCTTTATGCTGGTACGAACATGTAAGTATCTATGCTGGTACAAACATGTAAGTCTCTATGCTGGTACAAACATGTAAATTTCTACGCTAGCACGAATATGTAAGTCTCTATGCTGGTACAAACATGTAAGTCTCTATGCTGGTACGAACATGTAAGTTTCTATGTTGGTACGAGCATGTAAGTGTATTTCTGGTACGAGCATGTAAGTGTATGTCTGGTACGAACATGAAAGTCCCGATGTCACACAGCTTTGACCGTACGAGGAAAACACTCATTACTCGTGGCTGCGCCTCAAGGGCCGTGATTTAATGAGCTGGGCGGGACAAGATGTCGGATTCAATGTTTCGTGCTTCAAGGATCGTCAGACACACACCAAGACATGACACACTTAGCTCCTTAACATTGTCAAGGTCATCCGAAACTTCACTTTCCTCTTGAGCAGAGGACTCGAATGCCGGATGTGAGTATACTGACCGGCGCGGCGCAACAAACCTCAATGCCGGCACTGATTACTGGGAGGAAGGCAAAGATTCATAATGGGGAGGTCAAAGGTCAAATATCATAAACTTTGACTTCTACAACCACAATAATCTTTGAATTTTTGAAACATTTCAAAATATTAGTAAGAAAACATTAGTAAAAAATTAGTGGCTTTTGAAATACCCCAGAAAATGTGACATAATTTAACATTTACTCATTTTATTACTACTAAACAGTATTTTACCACCAATCAGTATATATATTTATTGATAGTCACTCTTAGACCAGTAGTGGAAATACTAGCCAGTACTAATGTACCGTTGCCCAGGAGACGCCCGGATGTACTAATCAGACATTCTTTCCGGGAAGGCTTTTCCCATGTCCCGATGAGATGATGGAGATAGTGAGTGTGAGGGGCCAGTGGAAACTCATAAACTTAACCTAAGTCTAACTAACAAAACCATGGTGACCACTGGGGTGATTCCACTTTCGAGAAAAAATACCCAAAGTACCAGCCATAAATCGAACCCGGTATCCCTAGACTCGTAGCCGGGCGCACTGACCACTACATCACGGATCCAGTTACACTGACTAGTGATTAAATGACACCTATAACGTAAGCATAGACAAATTAAGATAGGCCCAACGTCAGCGTGAAATAATATAGTGTGCTATGTGTTTTTCCTCTAACATTTCTCTTTACCTAGATGCACTTGTATGATTAAAAGATTAAGAGTAGTGTTATGGGACAACAACAAAAATATTAACTTGGACTTAAAACTCAACCTTGCTTCGCGTGTTTCAAGTTTCACTTCGAATTTGAGAAAACACTTTCACACACTCCTACACAGATCTAACCAAAACAAAGCTTAGGATACATTTTTTTTGGTTATATCCCTCTGACATTAAAATTCAACCAAAGGACTTCTTGCCCTAGAATCATAGGGGATTTTTAAGTCAAAATTGAATATTATGTTGAACAAAGTAAAATACATAAAATAGTAAAAACTACTTTTTTAGTCTAGTAAACAGAGTATATTCTTCACACTCTATCATATAGATCTACGCTATGTCTAAAGCATATTTTATTACCACTATTTGTTCTATTTCTGAGTTTCATTTAGGGCTTTTCTCCATTAAAATAATATTCTTTAAATTAAATGTACATACATGACGTGTTTCTTGGTTTTAAGATCATGCATGGTTTTTTTTCTATGTAGGTGTTGAATACGCAGACAAAACTGTAGTCGAAGGCTATCAACTGAACATTCTTAGCTAGTTGATTGCTCTTGTTAAAAGGAAACAAGAATAGTGAATACATTGCCACAATTCCTACCATTATACATTCTACCTTGGACAATATGAGAAAACCTTATATATATTTAGCTAAATAACTTTATTGACACGCCCTACATTTTTATTGGCTTATTTATTTTAAAAGACAATCAAAAACTTATTCTAATAGTGAATAAATGACATGGATAACTGAAAAGGTTTTTTATGTGTTGAAGTAATTGGAAAACAGATTCCTGCGTAAACCAAAACATTTGTATCTGGTTTGCATTAAAACTCAAACTATAACCTCACAAATAAGAAATAACATTCGAATATATTATGAAGTAGGCCATATTTTAAAATAGCCTATGTCCTACACTTACTAACCTTAAAGGGGTACATAATGGCTTAATTCAGGGGTTTTAAGATTTTTTTTACATACATTACTGTTTCTTGCCTGTGGCCTGGGTCAGTTTTTCATTCAAGCCATATATATTTTCCACTATCGACTGGATCAGCCTGTCGTAGCTTCACATACCTTATAATATAACTTAAGACAAGGCCAGGTACAACATCCAGTCCCCGACTGTTAATTTATCAATGTGAAAGAGTAAACTTATATTTTCGGTAATGCTGAGAATCAAGCCCGGGACCCTTAGCTCAGTAGGCAGACACGCTACCGACTGAGCTAAGGTGTCGGACGGGTTTTAAGATGATTCAGCTAAATTAAGGTCTAACACCTTAGCTCAATCGATAGCGTGTCTGTCTACTGAGCTATGGCTCCCGGGCTCGCTCGATTCCTGGTATGGCCGAAGAACTTATTATCGGTGAAATATGTGTTTACCCTTTCACATTGATAAATTGACGGCCAGATACGAGTTGTTGTGCCTAGACTAGTCTTAAGTTTGAGTATAAGGCATACGAATTTACGACAGGCCTAGCAAGCCGATAGTGGAAAATATATTGCTTGAATAAAAAAACTGACCACAGGCTGGAAACAGTAATGGATGGAAAGTAAAAGCTAAATCAAGCAAGTGCACCCGTAAAAAAAAACCACACGGATAAATTACGCGTTACCTTAAAAATGCACTCGGCTGAGATTCAAACCTTTACCTTTACCTCACCGCCATTGGTAATCCAGTTTATTACGAGAGTAACGCCTTAGGCCGTGTGACCATAGGTGCAACTAGGCCGCTTCCTCGATGATGTTTTGTAAAACAGATAATATTAGGAATATTTCCATCCAAGGTGTTGTATGCACCTTCCTTAAATAAATCCTAGTAAGTGTTCAGTATTTTTTTTAGCACCGTGTCTTATTATTTGTTAGGGTTGTACGCTTATGTACTAATTTAAACTAATGTGTAAGGTTTAATTTAGAAGAACTGCACCCAAATTTGTTTGGAGAGAAAGTGGAAGATCAATTTAAGAAAACCACCTTCAGTACACCTGTCTGGGATCTAAACCTAATATCCCCGTCTTCAGCACTCAGTAGTCTAGTCTATTACAAAATTAGTGCTTTAGACTATGCGGTCACTGAAGCGGATTTCAGTCTTAATAATTTTTCCTATTACATTTTTATTCCATTTTTAGTTTTAATCTATTTCTATTAATATTTTAGTAAAACTAAACAAAATAAGGAAAAAATAGTTTACTAAATTCTTTGTTAATTATGATACATTTTAGCTTTCATAACCTAAACTAGTATTTATCAATTTTTTTTACCACTGCGGCACCCTTTGATACATCGCCCTATATTTCCAGAAATTCTTGGTTCAAAATGTCCTTAGTTCTGTCCGTAAATAAGAAAATATTTAGTATAGGGCGTAATTAAAAGAAAACAAATATTATTTTTAAATAAAAAATAAATTGTAGGAATATTAAATTACAATTACCTATCAAAAAAGAGAAATATTTTTTGGTGCAACACTTCATTCATATTTTCGTGGCCCCTCCAATTATCATCACCACACCGCAGAATGCCATGGCATCCTTTTTTGAGAACCACTTCCCTAAATTTATGTTGCATCAAATTATTTATCAAGATCGTATATATTTCAATGTAGTGTAATAACAAAATAAAACTTACTATATTATTACTGCGGTTATTCTAAAGGAAGGGAAATTAATATTATCCTTGAACAGTTAAATCATTTCCTTGAATTAAGTCTGCGTACATGAAACATTTCCATAAAATTTAAACTAGTCTTATATGGTATTGCTTTCTTGGAACGAAGGTCAAGTGTACAGAAAAATACGAGGGACATCAACAAAAAGTGGACTGTACAGATCATAAATTAGTGCAAGATAGCACATATTTCATACTTATTGTCACTCTAATAATACATTGGACCATCTCTATTAGAATACATCAATGTTTCGATATTATTTTTTATTTTCTTATCAACTGTAATTATGTTTTGAGGATACGATTATTAAACGTTGGCTAGTATTTATAATATAATTACAAACTAACTGTAAAGGCTTTGTCGGCGAATCACACTGATATCAAATTGAAAACTCCCGAAAATAAAGAAATTATTATTATTGTTTATAGGCCCATCGACACAATGAGGTCATTAGGGCCGAAAATAAAGAAAGAAAAGGAAGAGAACAAGGGATATTTTTTTTTGTAATTTATATATTTTGTATTTTTTTTTATCTGGTGTTGTGGCACCCTATTATTATTATTATTATTATTATTATTATTATTATTATTATTATTATTATTATTATTTGAATCACGTAGGGGAATGGGGCTTATTTATACTGATATGATACAGAATGCAACTGGGACGAACATTTTAAAGTCTCGTCCATTGCGTATGAAACCCTTGTATCAGTCCTGTGTGAAGATATTAACTAAAACAAATTACAAATAGTGCAGGACTGTCCCTGTGGAAGTCAAGAAATGTCTGATCGGGGGTGGTTAAATCTTCTGTAACAGCACAGTTCTATAAATATCACTATACAGGGTGTATATTATTCGGTGTAGGGGCGTATTCCCATTGACCAAACATTAAGAAAAGTTCATATAAACATGGGTCTAGAAACGCTTAGTTTCTGAGCTAAGACGAGTTTTACTGTTCAATTAATAAGCAATCCAACAGAATAACTAATGCAACTAAATAAGACAAAGCTTGGCAGAAAAAAAAAAAGACAACAAAACACAAGAAGACAGAACATTTCTTTACAAAAATTGTTCAAAATGCTGTTCTGCTTCGATGCATCCTCTGAACCCGCGTTCCATGCTTTGTCGTAATTTGTTGAATTTACTTGGGTTGTTATGTGTTTCCTCAGATCCATTTACGAAGCGCTCTCTTAAAACGTCAAAATCAGGCACAGGAGTTGAGTAACAAGAGAGAAAAATCCATCGTGTTCAAATCCGCTGACTAAGCAGGACATTCAATGGATCCCCCATGACCAATCCATCTTTGAGGATAGCCTTAAATAACTCTAAAACTAAGCGTTTCTATTTCCATGTTTGTATGAACTTTTCTTAATGTTTGGTTGATGGGAATACACCCTCATAATATTTGACACCATTTAATATACACTCTATGTATATATGTATACTCTCTCTCTCTCTCTCTATATATATATATATATATATATATATCGCTAGAGATTTGGTCTTAGGTTTTGCGTCTAGACCCTGTCCCAACCTATTCCTTACATGCAGGTGTCAATATCTTGGTAGACTTGGTTAGTTTGGGCAATTCTCATGGGAGCCTAAAACGCCATTACAATATTTTATATGATTGCAAACCCCATTAAAATAAAAAGGCTCTGTATGCAGTCCTCAAGGCCGCAAGTTCCACAGAGTGTGCTACCAGTGAGTCAACGATTCGGGCTTACAAAACGTGGAAACAATGGAGGTGCGTGTGATACGAAGTTCCCGCCATTAGTGCAGTTTCTGACTGTAATAGCTCTCAGATCTCGTTAAAAACTGAAAAATAGACACTATATATATATATATTATACATATATGTATATATTTGACCACGGTAGTGTAAAATGGACAGTATATGTATTTATATATATTTGTCCACGTTGGTTTTTTTTTCCACCAAGTTTTACTACACGTTTGGGCTATTTATAAGAAGTGTACCAGCATTTGCGTGGACGTTGTGTGGGAAAACATTAAGGAAAATCACCGTGACTGGAATTCGAACCCACATCTCCCCATCATCAATTGTTAACTATGTTGCAAGAGTGATCATTTGACCACCTAAATGGGTTCTACAGAAGTTAATTGATAATATTTTCTATTATTATAATTCATTCATACTTTTTGGAGTTTTTGAAATGCACTGAGCCGTTCTATGAGGAACATCAATGTTGAGGTTTACTAAATGATTCAAAATAATTTTTGAATTAAAAGCATATCTTTTTAAAAGTTATATGTGGACTATTACGGCTGAAACATTACGTAAAGTGTTTGTCATTACATTGAAGAAAGTTATTCTGTGCTAAGAAAACGGTGGATAACACTTTCAGCTCTTACACTTACTCTAAACATGGTGTATGTAGTGTTTGTAAATGTTATGTAGACTGTTGGTCAAGAAAGTGAATATTGTGTGTTTAGCACTACTGCGAAGGAATTTCCTGATACCCGCTTCGGTGACCAATTTATCTAAGGCGTCACTCTCGCAGTAGAATAGACTGCAGATGACGAGGAGATCGAGGTTCGAATCTTGGTCGGGTGTACTGAGGGTGTTTTTTTCCTAAATAGTTTTCCATTCTCCCTCCATGAAAATCCGGGTATACGTCCTAGAAATATAACGTTTCCTAATCCCTAAAACCAATAGCGTAATAATTAGTATATAACCTGAACGGGTAGTAAGACGTGGTGCTAAAAAATATACATAATAGACAATGCTCATATGCACATACATTATGTTCATGATAACTGATTATGTAAATGTATATATATTTTATAGATAAAAATTTATATGTTTTATAGGTAAAATTTTACCGTATCTTAAGGATTTAAATAATTTTTTTAGTAGTATTCCAACATTTATGTTGAACAATTTCGATGTTTTGTAGATTTATGGTTGCTCAAACATAAGATTTTTCACCGCACCGTTGTCGAACTGACAGGCCTACAAATGATTGTTGCACACTATTTATTTTTCTGGTAGGGAGATCTATCTATATTCCGGGGGAAGCACTTAACTGCTGGAAATATTTATGTGAGAAGGGACCACATCTCACAGCCACAAAGAACAACCGATAAAAATAGTTGCAAAAATTAGATAATTTAAAAATAACGAGTAGTTAAATGTAACAAAAAACAACGTAACTTCGACTTCATTTTAAACTTTGCTTCACATGTTTCAAGTTTCGCTTTGGACCCTCCTTGCATTTAGATTGTCAGCTTCACACACCCCTAAATAATATTATCTTATATTTACTAAGCCTTATTTACTATATACTACTTATCCACTATATCTAGGGTAATTAAATAAAAAGAGCAAAGTTTATGGAAGTGCACCAACATTCGCATTGAGGTCGATACTCCCCGACCTCCTCGCCAGGAGTGTTTGTGCACCCCTGTGGTCGAAGTGGAAAGCCAAGTGAAGCGTGGAGGGAGACGTAAGAAAGAGAGTGAAATGAAGGAGAGAGGTCGTAAGGAAAGTGAGTGAAGATGAGAAAGTTGTGGTCCTCGCGACGAACTTACCTACCGGGCCAGCGGAAAGTGGGAGTGAGAGGCAAGGGTTTGGCTCGCTGAGGTATGACGTCGATAGACCTTGCTTGGTACAAAACACAGGGACAGTTCCTTTATCAAGGGTTTGGCTCTGGGATGTCGAGAGACCTTGCTTGGGAAAAAACACAGGGACAGTTCCTTTACCAAGGGTTTGGCTCTGGGATGTCGAGAAACCTTGCTTGGGAAAAAACACAGGGACAGTTCCTTTATCAAGGGTTTGGCTCTGGGATGTCGAGAAACCCTGCTTGGTACAAAACACAGGGACAGTTCCTTTATCAAGGGCTTGGCTCGCTGAGGTATGACGTCGATAGACCTTGCTTGGTACAAAACACAGGGACAGTTCCTTTATCAAGGGTTTGGCTCACTGAGGTATGAGCTCGAGAAACCCTGCTTGGTACAAAGCACAGGGACTGTTCCTTTATCAAGAGCTTCTTAGTTCCTTACGATACTCCATGTCACAGCAAGTGTGAGTTAGAGTCGATATGTCTTAAGGTGGTATGGGAGGGGACGCGAGTTAAGGTCAATATTTCAATATTTGTTATAACAAACTTTTTTTTCTAATATTGTTCCAGTAGATACAGGTTTAGCTTAATTTTCTACAAATAATAATTTAAGACGTTATTGAATGTTTGTTAGGGGCATAAACTTTTTAAATAAAGAGAAAAAAATTCTCATTAAATTTCATTATGTTAATGAAAATATTCATGAACTGTTGATTTTATAATATGTCTAAAATTAAATTAAATGTTTCAACTTTAACGCTCTTTTATTTATTTTGGCCAAACTTTTTTTTTCCTATATAAACTACCAAAATAATAGCCTTAACTCACGTTCATTTCAATCCTTAGTGGTTTCTCCTTTCCCTCTCCAATTAATTGCTGGTGCAATTTGGTATATTTTACTCTCTTCATACGTACCCCTTATTTCAAGCCGCAAATAGTGTTTTATTAGCACGGCGTCTGACTACCCTTTCGGGTAATATGCTTACGTACTAATTACGATAGTTGTTTTAGGGATCAGTAAGGCTATATTTAGAGGAAGTGTACTAGCATTTGCGTGGAGGGAGAGTGAAAAACTATTTTATAAAACCACCCTTAGTACACCCGACTGAGACTGGCATCTCAATGTCCCCTTCATCGGCAGTCTAGTCTACTGCAAGAGTTGCACGTTTATATTATATTCTCGTGACGAGGTTTGATTACTAAAATATTATTTAATCCACATAAAACTCGCATCTGTGTGCAAGAGGACTAAAAGTCAAGCTCAGTAGTCTGGTCGGCCTGTGACTAGAAGGTCGGGATTAGAATCCCGGTCGGGTGTACCGGGGATGTTTTGTCTCTAAACGCTTCTTACCACTCTCCCTTTACGCTGATGTGGGTGCATTTATTTTAAGTTATACCTTATTCATACCTACCTCATTAGTGCGATTAAATGGGAATATCCCGGACGGGTAGTAAGACGTTACGCATAAAATAAAATTCACATCAAATATTGATTTGTATTTTATTTAAGAAATTATTTTGACATGAAGATTATGTGACAGCAATTTAAATACGACAACTATTGCTAATGTTGTTAATTGTTGTGAAAGTTTTTTGATAATATCAAAATTAAATTGTAAAATATTGCTCTAACTATAATGTAGCTATATATATATATATATATATATATATATAGCAAACTCATTAAAATTATTATACTCACATAAATTTATACTAACTAAATTGTTATCAATAAATGAGTTTTACTGATTATGTATAGAAAAATAAAACACTAAAATATGATACTCATTCAATTTCTTTATAGTAGACCTTTCTTTTTATAGATTTACACAAGATTTTTTATAAAATAAAATAACTTGAAATTATATCAACTATAACTATGCATTAAGCACTTTGACCAGATTGATACCCCACACAAGCATCAATCTCTTTTAGTTTGGTTTTCCGGTAACGGGAGATCCAGCTTCAAATCCTAGCGAGGTTTATTGAGGTTATTTTTCCTAAATGATTTCCCACTGTACCTTCCCGTAAATGCATATACACTTGCTCAAAATCTACCTTTCTCATCCTACTTGATAAGTGTAATTATTTTGATGGTTCAAACATGTATAAACAGACGAAACAATAATTCAAACCTCCGAATTAATACAAATATTTTTTCCAGGTTACTGTCCGAAGGGAGATAAATGAATTAGAAGTAATAATACAACTTCAGCTGTATAAAAACCTGTATAAGGCTTCGAGGTAAACCGGCTAACGGAAAGGTTGTCCCATTTCCTTGATTTCTATCTACATAGTTTTCTGTTCTGAATTAACAACAGTTTGCTCACATCACAAACAAGATGATTGGAAACTAGGATTGAACCTTGAATTCTAAAATCCAGAAGAACTGTACCTACTGGTACTTATTGACCTATAGAGTTCTGCGAAGGTCACTTTTTAAATGCGAAGCGAAGTCAAAGTGAAGCTTTAAACTTAGGGAGCAAAGTCGAATCTGAGGTCGAAAATAAGGTTTTTGTTACTGTCACATAACATCGGTTTTAATTTTTTAACTATCAATTTTTTACCCGTTTCAGTGGCCGCATGGTCTTAGGCGCTACTCTCGCAGTAGACTGGAAATCGAGATTCAACTTTCGATTGGGTGTACTGAGGGAGGTGTATCCAAAATTGTTTTCCATTCTCCCTCCACACAAATGCGGGTACATTTCTTATAAATATTACCTTCCTAATCCCTAAAAACCATTGGCGTAGTTGGTACATAAGCGTTTCGAGAAAAAACAAAATCAAATATATTTCTTTATTGACACATCTGTATTTATCTACATATGCTTACGTTATATACGTCATCTAAAGTCTGTTCAGCGTAGGAATTGTTTTCTGAAAGGCCTTTTTCCCTACCAGAAATCTATTATATAGTAGGATATTGTTAGGAAAAAATACCTTTCAGAGGGTAACTCCTACCGTGAATGGAGTATAATCACTAGCCTGTGTTAAAATACTGTTTAGTAACAGTTATAAAATGACTACATGTAATATTAAGGGAGATATTTCAAATCTGTTAAAATTATATCAAAGTCTTCTTCTTTCGTTGAAATGTTTCGAAGGTGCGAAGATTATTGTGGTTGCCAAAGTCGAAGCAAAGGATATTTTACTTTCCGATTTTGACATTTTAATGTTTCACACACCCCTTTTGAGTTGTAGATTATTTCTCCACCTTGTTCACTCTTGGGAAAATAACATATTGCCTCTACCTGCCTCCTCTTAGTCGCTTCTTGTCAGGATGGTTAAAGAGGGGGGGGGGGGGGAGGGAAAGAAAGGTGCGACTGGGATAAATAAATCGAAACTGGTTTTTGAGGTGTTAATGAAAAAAATACGTGGATAAAGAATGTAACAAGGCGTACAAAGATGGGATGAAAGTCATGTCTGGTTAAAGAGATTGGTTGTAAGTGAGACCATCATATGAGCAACCTGCATTAGTGTAAGTAGGGTTGGGGTCGATACCCGGGAGGTACATTCATCTCTTGCTTGCTCATGCCGATGCATGGTAACCTTCGTATGTGTTATTTAAATGTACAACTGGTCTTGACTCTCCAAGTCAGAATCACTTGACCTAAATGAACGAGAGCATATCTCTCTCTCTCTCTCTCTCTCCCTTTACTCTCTAGTGAGAGCTTAAGATCAAAATTAACAATCAGCAACACGAAATCATTTAAACCAGGGGTTGGCAATAGGTTAATCGCGATCAATCGGTCTATTTCGAAGCAATTTTCAGTCGATCGCATAAGAAAACTATATTGTCTCTAAAAGGCAAGGTAAGCTTACAATTATTATAATTGTAAAATTACAATTACATTATGTACAATTATAATAATTGTACATATGGCAACAATTATTATAATTGTAAAATTACAATTACATTATGTACAATTATAATAATTGTACATATGGCAATAAGCCACTACCGAGTCGCAGATGGCTGCGTTATCTGAGGCTTGTGGTATTAAAAAAATCACATAATTGTAGCTGACGATTTCCACTAAGTCCATCATAGATTCTGCCTTAAGATATGAGTGAAGAATGTCCCTGGGCACGGGACGAATCCTGGATAGCTCAGTGGTAGAGCATTGGCGTACTAAGCCAAAGGTCCCGGGTTCGATTCCCGTGTCCAGGTGTCATTTTTCAATTTTCAGAATATGATATCTAACTGAAGTAATTACCATTAATATAGCTCTGGCTATTTACTCTTAATATTGTATATGTTGTTTAGATTTTGATGTCATTATATGGAACTAAATGTTGTTGTTGCTGACAATAATTGACGGTCTGCTTCTGCAAAGTTTACCTTACTAAATGAGCAAGCTAGACAAGTCATCAGCAAATACCTCCAAGATTGTTGCAATATATAATTTATTTACATTTTTTCTTTAATCAAATCTATTTTTACTATAACTACTACTATTTCTATTCTCGGACTTCTCCCTATCGATACTAATAGTTAAGGATGAGTAAGGTAAATTTTATTGCACATGTACACATATTTGCTTGGTGGGAGACTGCAAACTATTTAGGAAAAAACATTTTATTACACCCGGACAGTTTTCTAGCCCCGTTATTCCCATCACTGGCAAGCCAGAGCATATGACTGACTCCTTTGCCTGCGTGCCCACCTAAGCTTTTTTTATAACATAACATCCTGACCCCATCCCAAAGATGCGTGTACACTTATAGGCGGCACATTAAGGTGGGGATGTAGGGAACGCGAGAAAATGCAGTGTCTTTGCAATTTTTTTTATAGCAAAACACTTTTTGGTCAAAAGAAATGAAATATTTTTCCTGTATAAACATAAAGTTTAATTTTCTTCACATGGTGATATCAACAGTTGTTGAATATCTGTCATGAGAATAGCGGCATTAGAGGACAATCTTTAAAAACGAAGAGGAAAAGTTGTCATTAAATTCCAGGACACCCTTGACAGATATTCAACAACTGTTGATATCACCATGTGAAGAAAATTAAACTATATGTTTATCCTGAAGCCATATTTGATTTACTTTGGCCAATAAAATGTTTTGCTATAAAAACTGCAAAAGTAGCCTACTCTCCTTTTCTCGCGTTCCCTACACCTTGATTTAAAATGTCCACATTAGCAACAACATGGCTGAAAGAGGGTTTGCTTTATGTGAGCGTGTTTATTTTTGAATTGGCATGGTTCCCACTGATATCTACAATTTGAGAGATATTTCACTTTAATAATTCACCACCGAATCAACGAATTCAACAAGTTTCTCATACTGTATGGTTAAGCAATTTCCATGTGAGAAATGCTATGTTATTTGCTCATTTGATTGTTCTGTAAGGTTTGTATGTGATTGTACACACAGTATATGATTCATTTTGCAAGATGGAGCACTAGCTAAACACCAATTATACAACATATTATATTCAAACATGTATATATATATATATGTACATATTATACAGATATAACCTCTGAAATCGTAACTCTTTTATTTTCTCAGGAATAATAAACGTGCACTTTCTGTTCAAACTGATTGTATCAGAAAATGAATTACAACCTAACTAAATTCTAATAACAGACTGAACATTAAGTTCCCCGAAAATGAATTCATCACTGTTAAAAGGGAAAAAAACTTTTTTTTTTCACGACGATAATTTTACGGTCACAACAGGAATTAAACCCAATACCTACAAGTTAAGCTCATTCAACAGTAAAAATAATTGTATTTCACCATTTTAACATTTTAAGACATGATTATTTATTCAATTATTTCAAACATTACAGTTCACAAGTTATAAGGGATCAAACTTGCTATTTTATGCTTTTACGTACCATAGTTAAGGTAAAGTAATTAATGGAGGGGAATTAAATTTAGTATAACTAGACATTAATATGAGGTGTACACAATGAAATATTTATAATACTTATATTTTTTAAATAATTCAATTATTAATAATACTATAAATATTTCACTGTGTACACCTCAAATGAATGTCTAATTACACTAAATTTAATTACCATACATTAATTATTTTGCCTCAACAATAGAACGTAAAAGCATAAAATAGCATGTTTGACCCCTTATAGCTCGTGAACTGTAATGTTTGAAATAATTTAATAACTATTTATAGCTAGTTTAAAATTGTGCAATAACATTTTACCGTTGAATGACTTTAACAGGCAGAGGAGCTACCGGCTGAGCTAAGGCATCTGATACGATGCAATCAGAACCACTCGTACAGATCCGTCCCAACTGGGATTCGAACCATAATGTATCTTGGCAGGTGTTGATAGCCCCAATGTTTGATACAACAAGGAAGGATCAACGACAGTTGTTGGTGCGAGGGAGCAAGGTCCCAGGTGCTGATAGCCCCAATGTTTGATACAACAAGGAAGGATCAACGACAGTTGTTGGTGCGAGGGAGCAAGGTCCCAGGTGCTGATAACCCCAATGTTTGATACAAGGAAGGATCAACGACAGTTGTTGGTGTGAGGGAGCAAGGTCCCAGGTGCTGATAGCCCCAATGTTTGATATAACAAGGAAGGATAAACGACAGTTGTTGGTGCGAGGGAGCAAGGTCCCAGGTGCTGATAGCCCCAATGTTTGATATAACAAGGAAGGATCAACGACAGTTGTTGGTGCGACGGAGCAAGGTCCCAGGTGCTGATAACCCCAATGTTTGATACAAGGAAGGATCAACGACAGTTGTTGGTGCGATGGAGCAAGGTCCCAGGTGCTGATAGCCCCAATGTTTGAGAAGTAACGAGGTAGGAAAGACAACCGTACACAATATCCTCGTCGTCTCAAAGGAAAGTGATGTTGTCCCCCGCAGCTCCTCCATTGTGTTCTTGTAATCTCCCGGCCCACGTGTTCGATGAAACATTGGAAAGCTCGTCTCTGGGATAGAGTCGCATTCTTTCCGCGGAATGCGGTACGGACCGGATTGTGTTGGCGGTCGTGGGTCGGAGGAACCAAAGGTTACTTTGAAGTAGGGATGTGAAAAAGTATCGATACTTTAACAATATCGATATTTTCCTTTCAATACTAGTACTTTTTTTTAACTCTGTACTTTTTTTCTGATACTTTTACTAATATTAGTACACACAACCCGATATCATATCGGTATCGAAAGAAATAATTTTTTTGTCATCTTCACTCATTCTGGGATTAAATGTTTACTAGGGTGGACTGTGGAGGAAGAACAAATGACACTATTTCTCAATTCTCACTTATTTTCTGTTTGAAAAGCAAGAAACCACTCTAGCATGCAATCTCTTTTAGCTCGTCATAATTCATAGCTGCTCTTTCATCTTTGTTTATCAATACAACCTGATACCTGACGGGGCTAGTAGCGACCAGTCTTACTACCCCTTCCTTTATCAATGAGCACGGTCATCAAAAACTAAACAAAATAAGCTTTTGTAGAGATCAATGAACTCGATTAACTCAAGGTTGCCCCAAGCAGATGAAGCAGAAAAATTTATGTGCGTTTCGATACCGATACTTACTGTTATTGCTAATAGTACGGTATCGATATTTTTCTTCCGATACTTTTAACGAGTACAGTATTGATACTTTTCTTTCGATATCACATCCCTACTTTGGAGAGGAGGTGCACTTTGTGTTCTGCACATACTCCCGATGCAGTTTGGGGGGAAAGGAAACGCGAGTTTAAACCACTATTCTTTCATTTTTTTTAGCAAATATATTTTTCGATACCATTAATAAAATATGGATCCAGTACATACATTTAGATTAATTTGCTACATATAGAAATCTCAACTCAACAGTTCTTTAGTATCTGTATTGTGAATCCTCGAATATGATAACTTTTACTCTTCGTTTTAAAAGTTTGTCATCTAATGCCGCTATGCTCATGACAGATATTCAACAACTGTTGATATCAACATGTGAAGAAAATTAAACTCTAGGTTTCTATTGGAGCAATATTTTATTTATTTTGGCCAACAAAAGTTTTGCTATAAAAACTTCAAAAACACTTACCTTTTTTCGCGTTCCTTACACCCCCACCTTAATTCAAGACCAGTCGATTGGTCCCCCCCTCCTAATCCCAGCACGTCTTGGTACTCCTTCATGTTAACACTATCATTAATTACACTAACGAACTACGAATGAGGAAAGTATTATTTTAGAGGAGCTTTACCTTAATTAGCGTAGAGGGAGAGTGAGAAATAAGTTAGGAAAAATCCTTTTCAAATCATCCGACCATGATTCGAGCCCCGATGTCTCCACCACCGGTAGCTCTGTCTATTACAAGGGTGTTTTTTTTTAAATACGATTTTTCTCACTGCCCCTCCACGCAAATTAGGGTACACTTCTTCTAAATTCTCTACCACTCCTCCCAAACCCAATAGCGTTTTATAAAATATGCTTAGAGCTTGAATGTGTAGTGAGCCCAGCTGGAAACATACATGAAATATTCTCCACTACGTGGATGTATTAGTTTTATTGTTTATCTATTTGAGGTATTTAACGTGCTTTTTCTAAACCGACTGATTATATAAGCACACGAGAATTTCTGTAAGCGAGAGTGAAAGTGCCTTCCAATTTTGCCGGGAAAGGTATTCTCACATACCTACCAGGGTTATTTTACATGTCGCAATTGACATGGGACCGACAGCTTTACTTCCTCTCCGAAGGAAGACGTGCTACAAATTTTTATCACTCAATAAAAGTCTGTCGACCCTGGCTGGGTTTGAACCCAAGAAGTGTGTCCTGAGGCGAGCACCTTAACCCAAGGGCACCGAGGTCGACAAGATGTTTAGTATATTGAGACATCCACCGAGGTCATTCCACTTGAAAAGGTGCTAATCCTGCCACTGACCAGCCATGAACCCAGGAGGGCTTCGTTGAGGATGACGGAGAATAACTTGTTATTTTGATCACGTCAAAGCAATAGCTCGCACATATCCACAAACCACGCCCAAACATCGCCAGTCTGATTAGAACGTTTCATCAAGTTGACTCCTCATGTTTAAACATACAAATGTGTTTTTTATTAGTTCTTTTAAAACTAAAGACTCTCTTTTTAGCACCGCGTTCAGGTTACACGCATATATAGTAATTATGGTAATGTGTTAGGGATTATTAGGGATGAAGAAGTTTGAATTTAGAGGAGGTGTACCAGCATTAGAGTTGAGGGAAAGTGGAAAACTATTTAGGAAAAAACCTCAGTACATCCGACTGGGATTCGAACCTCAACTCTCCCTGTCATTGGCAGATTAGTCCAACCCAATCGGGTGGCTGCATGGTATGGAGTACTACTCTCGCGGTAGACTAGACTGCTGATTACGGGGATATTGAGGTTCGAATCTCGGTCGGGTGTACTGAGGGTGATTTTCCTAAAATGATTTTCCACTCTTCCTCCACGCAAATGCGGTTACACTTCCTATAAAACCTTACTAATCCATAAAAACATTAGCGTAATAAGTACATAAGCGTATAAGCCGAACGGGTAGTAAGACGCGGTGCTAAAACATAAAACAAATAAAGGTAAAATCTTTTGCGAGAGTGATGCCTTAGACCATGCGGCCATCGAAGTGGGTCTCAAGGCTATTAATTACTAACCAACACCGGTGGCCACGCGGTCTCAATGTAAAGCTCATTTATTCCGGTTTTCCAGTGACGAGAGGTGAAAGCTCGAATCCCAGCCGAGTATTATGAGGAGTTTTTACAAGTAGTTTTCCGACATAACTTCGCACACATTTTTTGCAGTGTTTTTTAACAAAACAAATAAAATAAATACTAAAGTGGACACATTTAGTTTAATTTTCTACACAGTAATACAAACTCTTCTGGAATATTTGTCACGAGCATTGTGGATTTATTTTTATTATTATTTAGCACAGCGCACTACTTACTACACGTTCGGTTTATACGCCATATAATGAAAATTGATGAGAAACTTTCTAAATAAAGAGAAAAATTCCTAGTTAACAATGTGGCGCCCATGACAACCGTAACAATGTCCAATTTCTCTTGGTCAAAAACGTTTTCCGCCCCTATTTTGATCAAAAAGTTTTCTGCCATGAAAACTACAAAGTTACCCGCCTCGGTGGCATAGTTGGCTAACGCGCCAGTCGTGTTGAGCCAGACCACCGAGGACGGGGAGATCGAGGTTCAAATCTCGGTCGGGTGAACTGGGGGTGGTTTTTCCTAAATGGTTTTCCACTATCCCTCCACGCAAATGCGGGTTCACTTCCTCTAAATTCAACATTCCCAATTCCTAATCCATTATCGTAATTAGTACTTAAGCGTATAACCCGAATGGGTAGTAAGACGCGGTGCAAATTTTTTTTTTTAATCTACAACCTTAACTCACGTTCCCCCTACATCTCACATTAAAATAAAAAGTGAAAACACGTCCAGGAGCGACGTGTTCGTGTAAACGCATCATTTGCCAGTACAAGACACGGCTGGCAAGTAACACGGTCTTGAATGTTAATGCCAGGAGTGAGTGATAAGTATCTGAGGGTGTGACAAGGAAATATAAACAGAATTCCTCGAGTGAAATGCGCAGCGGCACTGAACAACTCTTTTTGTTATTCTACAAATAGTTACGTGCAAACAACTCACTGCAATCTATTTACAAACAAAACATTGACAAATTCTCAGCTTTAACCTGAACTAGGAATTTATATTTAATTTTTTTTAAGGTGGAATAGATGGGAATGTGAGTTAAGGTTCATACCCATGCGCTTTTTATGAGAAAAAAGATTTTTGGCAGAATAAATAAAATATTTCTCCAGTACGTTTGGTTTAAGTTTCTACGCAGAGTATTCGTAAAAGTAATTCTTTAATATAATAAAAAGAATTGTTTGTTTGAGTGTGTGTTTGTTTGTTTGTGTGCGATGTCCAGCTAAATTGACGGCACGCAGAGATCTGATCTTTTTAACATAGATGGGCGGAAGGGGGTCCGAATGCACTTCGAAGCAGGATTTTAAATTTTTTAATCAGCATTTTAATTAAGTTATTTTTAACAAATTTACAGTGGGTCACGGGCAACGCCGTGCGGAATTGCTAGTTCTTTAATATTTCTCATAACTTTTTCTTTTAAATAAAAATGTTTATGGTCAAATGTCAAATTAATGCTCATGGGCTATGACACATATTAATGGACCCTCGAGATTTATTTATATAACAAATTAAAATAAATGTTTCAAGTGAAGCAATATTTTATTTACTTTGGTCCAAAATGGTTTTTGTCATAAAATGACCCTTTCTTCCCAACTTATCATTCACTAAAATATAAGAGTTATTAATAGTAAAATGTTGGTTTCCTCTTCCACGGTGATGAATTAATAGCCAGTGGTTGGGTATGGTGTCTGTTCTAGATTTAAGTTCGTTTATAATTCGTGTGCTGATATAATCGGTCGGTTCAGAAAGTGCACATTTACTAATTAAAAATGTTGAAGTTTTTCCTACCAAAAAGATGCGCTCACATCACAATTAAAACTATGTATGCCTGGAGCTCTTTAGCTCACTGATGTGTACAATTGAAGGTAGGCTGTAAGTATGGCCTATCCGATTGTCACCGTGGAGTAGGCTCGCCACGAGATAAGGTACTGTACTATACATTGAAATTATAATTTGTTTCAAGTTTATTTTAATTAATAAATGTTTATATAAATAAATCTACATTGAAAAATGAATTAATAAATTAATTTGTTTTAATTTATCTTTAGGTGTTCGCTTATAGTAACCAATTTTTAATATGACTATGACGTTTTAGATACACCTTTTTAAAGCGTGCTACATGATTGACGTGGTTGTAATAACTATTTAAAATACACGAACATCAAAAATAACATTACTTTTAACTTCTCTATCATTCTTTTAAAATTTATTTACGTTTTATGTATGGGAGAAGGCACAGGAAAGAACAGTGGGAACAAATCAAAGTGACACACAATAGAAATAGCTTTCACAAGCAAATAAGGTCATAGTTCACAAGTTAACTGCATTCCTCCTTTCATTGTAACAAAACAAAATATATCTTTCCCTTTATTTTTTCCTACTTATTTTCCCTGTACTTTTACCCATATAAGATTATTGCCTTCGGTAGAGGTTTTTCTTTAAAAGTTATATCTATTTAAGTGTGTTAGACCTAGGATTAAAATAACTGCCCAAAGATACATTTTAACTCAGGTCAAATTTCATAACACCTTAAGATTATAAATTGATTTCACTAGATCATTTCTAGACGATAAAATACATTTTTCTAATATGACTCAATATTACTAAAAATAATAGTTATAATAAGCTAATTAAATACAACACGCTTCGGTGGCCGCATGGTCTAAGGTACTACTCTCGTAATAGAGTTGACTGCCTAAGACGGGTTTTTTCTTGAACGGTTTTCCAATCTACCTTCACGCAAATGTGGATACACTTCCTATAAATTCAACTTTCCTAATCCCTTACACATAAGTGTAATTAGTGCATGGTTGCATAGCCCGAACGGGGCAGTAAGATGCGGTGATAAAAAAATATTATTTTGGTTAATTCTTTTAATAATTCTTTAACAAGATAAAAAACCTTCAGTTTACGATTCGGTATTAATTAAACTTTTATAAATTATCTTTTCCACAGTGTCTTATTAACCGTTCGGGATGTACGTACGTTAGTTACACAAAATGGAGTATGGCGGAAGAAGATATAATTTTAGAGGAAATGTACCCGCATTTGATTAGAGGGTGAGCGGGAAACCATTTAGATTTGACCCATGAATACATGAAAAGACGTTTTGGTAATTGTAAATTTCCTCCCTTTTACTGTAATCCAAATATAAATATCCTTAAACAGTTGCAAAGAGTTTAAAAGTAAATATATATTTAAAAATACACTACCTTATATTATTATAATTTATTTAACTACTTGAATTTACACTCTGCAATTATTTTGAAACACAAATGAACCGAACACAATTTAACAAGACAAAAAGTGTGGCTTTCTAGATTCGATAATTTTTAGTTTATTTTAAAGTTGATTGCAAATTCAAATCTGAATCTCTGGTTTTCAAATGAACCGATCCCCTCTCTTTGTTTTTTCCTTTCTTTCCGAAACTAGTTTCTGTTTTGATGATATGTTGGCATCGTACTCCGGAACAGGATTGGTTGGCGCTGTATCGTGTCACCTTCACTTTTATCTCCCATGAAAGTAAAATCAAGGTCACTGACACGCGTTTCCTTGTTCAAAAGTGTTAGTCATGGAGCACTTCTAGATTGTATAGATATTAACTTCATACAGGCAATATTATAGTTGTGAACCATGAAAAACATCCAAAAATGCAACCCTATAAATACAGTTGAGTGTCAAGCCTAACATACAAACATGCAACCCTATCAATACAGTTGAGAGTCAAGCCTAACATCCAAACATGCAACCCTATCAATACAGTTGAGTGTCAAGCCTAAACATCCAAACATGCAACCCTATCAATACAGTTGAGTGTCAAGCCTAACATCCAAACTGGAAACCCTATCAATACAGTTGAGTGTCAAGCCTAACATCCAAACTGGAGACCCTATCAATACAGTTGAGTGTCAAGCCTAACATCCAAACATGCAACCCTATCAATACAGTTGAGTGTCAAGCCTAACATCCAAACATGCAACCCTATCAATACAGTTGAGTGTCAAGCCTAACATCCAAACATGCAACCCTATCAATACAGTTGAGAGTCAAGCCTAACATCCAAACAGACAACACCATCCATACATTTTAAGTCAAGATGAATATCTAAACTTTTGATTTGATTCCATCCCGACAGTAGAGTCCAGTACAAGACATACATAGTTCTCTACCTCCTCTGCCAGTCTCACGTCAAGTTTCATAAAGTGTCTTCAGGAATGAGGAATTGGAAAGTTAGGCCACACTATATTGGTTTGAGCACAAATATGATTTAATATAAATTCAAATGTTTGGCGCTTTCTACTCTCTTAAATAATATCTGAGGAAATAATCCAACAACCACTATATTTAGTTCACATCCATATTTAGGCTTAATCAGTGCCGGATTTAGGCACGGGCCACATGGGCCCGGTACCATGGCGGCAAATTTTCGCAAATAAATTTTGTAAAATACGCACCAAATCGGATGTACGATACAGGAAATTTACCAACACTAAAGGTGAATCTTTACACCAACAATATAGTTTGTTCTTTATCTATGGTTTGATTATTATTTATTTGTATTTTATTCTTTTTATTTATTTTAATTTATTTCCTTGCATTTGAAAATGACAGTGTAAAATCAAACTATGAAGATGTGATTCTTTCATTTGCTAATGAAAAGGCTCGGGGAAAACCTGTCCCATTGTAGTCTTAGAACGCATCCTCTGTTTTCAGCTTGATTTTTTTAAATCAAAATCCCTCGCCTTGCTATTTATAAACTATTTAATAAATATTCTTTATTGTACTATTTCTTAAAATATTGATTTTTTAAAAATAATTTAGAAAAAATAATAGTTTTGTTTTATTTGTTTTCAATGTATTGTAGAACAAAGGGGGCAAACATTTATTGGTATCATGGGCTTGGCCTAATTAATCTGATTGAAAAACTGAAGTTTAAATCTCAGTAGGGTTACCTAGGTTTAAGTGGTGTCACTTCGTGTCTTTAGGCGAATGCTGGTACATTTACACATAGTTCTACTCTCTTCATCCTGTCTTCATAGATAAGTTAGTATTCAGTTACTGAGGGCCTGTGTGGGTGTGTCACTAAAAAACAACACTGTAATAACGTCAAAAAAAATGTGATAGCATTTTTAAGAATATACACTCGAAATCACGTAAAGGGAAAATAAGAAATCAATATGTAAAATCCATCTCAGTTGCCCGGACGAGATTCTAGCCCTGAAATCTGAGTTATTGGCCAATCAGATAATACGAGACTTGTGGCGGCAGTGTGAGGAACGGCAGTTGAGGGCAATATTGTTGCAGTTTTTATATCAAAACATATTTTGGTCAAAATAAATCAAATACTGCTCCAATAGAAACATAGAGTTTAATTTTCTTCACATGGTGACATCAACAGTGGTTGATTATTTGTCAAGGGTGTCCTGGAATTTAATGACAATTTTTTCTCATAATTTAAAATTTTGTCCTCTCTTGCTGCTTTGCTCATCCTTTATATTAATAAAATGAAGAGTTTGTTTGTCAGAAGTATTGCGCGATATCTACTGCACGCAGAGGGATGAAATTTTAAAATTAATACCACCTGTGCATGAACATGTGCAGTGCATCTCGAATACATTATTTTAAAATTTGGATTATATTTTCTTAAATTAATTAAAAACTTGATCGGAAGAAAGAAAATGAATGCATTTTTCTGTATGTTTGAAGCAGAGAAAATAGTTTCTCGGGTTAGACAATCGGCCGTGGTGTAGTGAGTGGTCACTGCACATGGCTACGAGATTAGGGGTCCTGGGTTAGATTCTCGGCTGGTAACTAGGGTATTTTCCCGTAAGGGGAATGATCCCAACGATTACCAAGGTTTGGTTGATTAGGTTTAAGTTGTGTTAAGACACACCGACTCCACAACTTCATAATAACTATCATTACATCATCTCATTGCGGGTACGACTAGTGATGTGAAAAAAGTATCAATACTTTACTAATATCGATATTTTCCTTTCAATTCTAGTATTTTTTTACTCGATAGCTTTTTTCCGATACTTTTACTGATATTATTACTCACACTGCGGTATCTGATTGGTATCGAAAGAAACAACCTTTTTGCTATCTTCACTAATGCTGGGATTAAATGTTTACTGGGTTGGACTTTGGAGGAAGAACAAATTACACTATTTCTCAATTCTCACTCATTTTCTGCATGACATGCAAGAAGCAACTCTAGCACTCAATCTCTTTAAGATCGTCTTAATTCATAGATGTTCTTTCACCAACTTTAGTGGTTAAAGAAGGGTAAAAAAAAAATTGAAAAAATATTACTAATTATAATTATTTCTTAAATAACTTTTCATCAGCTACATTTTCATAGACGTTTTGAGAGATGGTGTGGTAAGACCTTTTATAATATCCATCATATAATACTATCTATCAAACCTTCCACGTTCCAACAAATTACATAGAAGCGATAGAACTAAGTACACTATAATATGGTTAAATTACTATATTTTTCAGTGATTAAATACATATTATAATACAATTATTATGATGCAAAAGTTGGAATTATTATTATTATTATTACTAGATAAATAAAAACTTTTTCCAGATTAAAATCTTGATACCGATACTTTTCTTTCGATACTAGTAGACCTACGGTATCGATATTTTTCTTCCGATACTTTTAATGAGTACAGTATCGATACTTTTTTTTATACCACATCCATAGGTACGATGTGTGGACAACTTCCTAAGGTGTACTCTGGAACCACAGGCCTTTGATATTTCAAGCATTTACCGACAATTCACGGGAACGCCCGAGCCGTACCAAGCTAACGCGCATCTATCGATCCCACGACCTGTGATAGTGCAATCTACGAGCCGAATCCGTCTAAACACGCGCCGTGGGAACGGATCTTAGCTCTGTCTGTGAATCTGGCTTAGACTGGATTTTGTCATAATAATATTTCATTCTAATATCTAATTTTATCCTATTATTCTTAGTTGCTGTATTTTATATTGGGAACATTATTATTTAGATTAAGGACACATCTGCGTGGTTCGTTGGTCTTGTGCTTCTGAGCCACTTTTTAACTATAAATATTTCCATGTTTGTGTCTCGAGTATTCACGATTCCTCTTCCTTTTGAATGATCAGCGCACCCTCCGTCATTAACCTCCGTCCCCTTCTCCCTATCTATCCGATGAAAAGTTTCATCACTGTTCTTAATTGACTTATAATTCATCGCAACACTTAATGTGCATCTCAATAGGGGCGTGTTTGATTGACCCAGTTTGTTTGGATAAGTAACTTGGTGTTTCCGTGGTTCCCACCAATATGATAATTAGATTTATAAAAGGTTTTATATCTCTATACATTTGATCAAATATCTTACATAAACTTAACTCAGAATTATCTTCGCTATCTTGGTTTCAGTTTATATCTAGAATGCGTATAGCCCGAATGTGTAGTAAGACGCGGTAATAATAATAATAATAATAATAATAATAATAATAATAATAATAATAATAATAATAATAACAACAATAATAATAATCTAAAAAATGTGTTTTACTCTACTATTTAATTCAAATGAAAAAACTGAATAAATATTTGGCCATTTAATGAAAATTAATATAAATATATTATTGATATCTACCGTGTATAGTTTTTTAATTCATTACACAAAAGTTAAATGTTGTACAAATCTTCTAAAGTATATAATTCTACATCCATACCTGGCTATTGTACAAATAGAAACTTAATATAGTACACTTTGAAGAAGACTAGATTCGTAATTATAAGTTTTAGTTTTTTTTTAGAAATATCTCACTAAACATTCTTTTGTCCATAATATTTCAATCGATGAGAATTTATGAGATATTTCGAATTATGTCATAGTTTAAGTCAATCTGAAAATTTAAATAGTAAATATACGGTCGCTTATTTAATACACAGCCTTTATATTCATTTTCAACCTCTAGTTAGATTCTCTTTAATCTTAATTGGATCCCTTCAAAAATGTATTTAAGTAAGTTTTTGTTATATATAAAACAGAACATCTAGACAACTTTTATACGTAAATTGATCTTTTATCTATGAAGATATTTAGGTTAAGTTTTGACTAGTCAAACTAGGTGGTCTTGTGGTAAAGAGCTCGCCTCAGGACCCGCTGTTTGTGGGTTCAAACCCAGCCAGTATCAAATAATTTTTCTTGAGCGATCAAAATCCGTAGCACAACTTCCTTCGGAGGGAAAGCAAACCCATCTGTCCCATGTCGATTGTGACATGTAAAGAGCCCTGGAAGGTATGTGAAAATACCTTTCCTGACAAAATTAGTAGGCTCTTTCCCTCTCGTCCATAGAATTTCTCATGTGCTAATACAATCAGTCGATTCAGAAAGTGTACGGTAAATACCTCAAATAAATAAACGTGTTTGTGTGGCGACACTCTCTGAAAGAACTGATTACAGCACACGACTTACAAATTAAATTTTCTGCACCAATGGACAAACGCTCTATCTACAAGGCATAAATCGTGCAGTATACTGAATTTCAAGCTTGGGAAGGCTGAGGTTCAAATCTCGACAGGGTAAATAAAAGTTTTTTTTTCCATATTGACCGTATAACTGTGTTTTTCTATACCCTCTCCACGCTAATTTGGGTACATTACTTCTATACTACCATTTCAATCCCTAACTCTTGGAGTCAGTATTTAATAGCTCTAGTATTGAACGTTTTATTTTTTTATATTACTGTTGGTAGGCCCTAATAATGGAAATAATACAGACTAGCTTAAACGCAGTATATTGAAATTATCACTATGGTCTGGATAAATGGAATTTGCAAATATTTATATATGAAGGGTACAGGGGAAAAGGGGGAAATGTAAAACTTTAACTCAAATTGAGTTGATGATTCCATCTGTTAGACAATCATGAGACCTTTCTAATTCACCTTATGTTATAGTTAAAAGAGGTTTCTGTCATACTTAAATTAATTAAAACAAGTGCTTCCTGCTGTCCTTATAGGGCTTGAGATAGACCTATAAAAATTGTTTTGAAAAATGTGTGTAATGTGACTTTTCCCATGTTCCTTTAATATAAAATGTTGAAACATTTCATCTGTAAAGGGTTCAATTCCCGTGTCCAGGTGACAATTTTAAGTCTATACTCAAAACAAACTGACTTAAGTTCATAACCCATACAACTCCCATTCAGTCAGCTGGCCTTCACTGTAAAAACTAATTTAAATTTCTTTCGAGCGCCTACATTCTTCAGCTGTGCTGTAAATCAAAATTGGGACCTTCATATAAATATATATACATGATACCAACTGAGTTAAGGTGTCAGACACCTCAATAATTATATTTACAGAAACTATAAAGATAATATCGAGTTAATCTTGATTTTGGGTGTAGTATTGACATTACAAAAGCTAAAGTAGTAATAATGAATATGGATAAAAACAAAGTTTTTTTCTAAATAGAGGAATAGAGTAGTGTATTGGTGCAAACAAATGTCTTAAACATCCAGTCACGTACTTGTATGTTGTTAGGTTACAACACGTGATATAGAGCTATGTTCCTAACATTCAACCATGTTAACTGTCTGTTGTTAGGTTACAACACGTGAATATAGAGCTATATTCCCAACACTCAACCATGCTAACTGTCTGTTGTTAGGTTACAACACGTGATATAGAGCTATGTTCCTAACATTCAACCATGTTAACGGTCTGTTGTTAGGTTACAACACGTGATATAGAGCTATGTTCCTAACATTCAACCATGTTAACTGTCTGTTGTTAGGTTACAACACGTGATATAGAGCTATGTTACTAACATTCAACCATGTTAACTGTCTGTTGTTAGGTTGCAACACGAGATATAGAGCTATGTTCCTAACACTCAACCATGTTAACTGTCTGCTGTTAGGTTACAACACGTGATATAGAGCTATGTTCCTAACACTCAACCATGTTAACTGTCTGCTGTTAGGTTACAACACGAGATATAGAGCTATGTTCCTAACATTCAACCATGTTAACTGTCTGCTGTTAAGCTACAACTCGACCATGCTATTTGTATTCTGTGTAACATAATTATACTACACATTTTTGGATGGAGATGACATAATTGCATGGCAACCAATTTTTATATATTTTCAAGCTTCACAAACGGTCAATATTACCGTGAACGGACACCCATCCTTGAGAAAAAGGTATGAGAAGGTTGTGTATTACATTGAGGATATCGTCAAAATAACCGAATAGCTATTACTTTCAGACAAGCTGGGAAATTATATAATAGTTACCAATTTTATCAATGGGCTGGCCAAAATAAAAACATCTATTGCTCTAATAGGTACGTTTAGTTTAATTCTCTCGTCATAGTAATGTCAAAAGCTATTGAATAGTGGTCTTTAGATAATATGAAATTTGATAATACCTTTTTCTCTCAATATAAAAGGTCCTAAATGTCCTAAAATACCCAACAGTATTTTATATTATTTATTTCAATGTGCTATCACCATCCGCCATTAAATCAAATTGTTAAATTAAATTTGTAAGTTCTCCATCTAGAGCTCTGCTCAAGGAGGAAATCAGATATTTTGAGTGGTAATTTATAATTATTTTGTAACATTGCTATTAAAATGGTAAATTATACAATATTGTATTGTAAGCTTACACTGTAATAAACTTCAAACTTTCTTTTCAAATGACACTATCCTCGTGACGGATATTAAATAATTATTTACACTACTGTGTATAGAAAATTGAGCTAAACTTTTCTTATGGAACGATAATTTATTTATTTTGGAAATTTCATTTTGCTATAAAAACAGCAGTTAGCTCAAGTTTCTTCCATCTCATCTTAAAGACACATATTCTTAGCAATAATATTTTCCCGATCACAAGCCATTCTATTGATAAACTCGCCAATCCAGAAAGAGAAAGTAGCCAACAATTCGTGCGAGCTGGCAGAACATGGTCGGCTCTGAAATGCCAAGGCTACCTCTGGAGACAAGTAATACCAGTAGTTGTCAAGTTGAGCAATAGTGTCGCCATGGACTGACCTCTCATCATCAGGAGTACCACACGAACATATATAACTTCCTCGTGCTACACCCGGTAACCTCTCGGTTAAAAACTGGTCTTTAAATGAAATGGTCGTCTTTATAATCTTTTAAATATTGCGATCCTCCTTTTTGTGAAATGGTGTTTTGGTGTACCCCCTAAAGGACAAGTCTATAGAATCTGAAAATTTTTGAAGGTGAAAAATAGTTTGCTAGTGTGATGATGTAAATCAGGTGGCCTAACTTTTTGATCCCAAGGGCCAAATCTGATTATCAGTTCACACCGTGGGCCGAAGATGTATTTGGTAATCTAATCAACTTAATAAAACAACCCTTAATAAATTTATCTGATGTTTATTTGAGGTATTTGACGTGCAATATCTGAACTGACTCATTATATCATCACACGAGAATTTTCTATGAGCGAGAGCGAAAGGCCCTACCAAATTTGCGGAAAAAGGTCTTTACATATACCTTCCAGAGTTAATTTAAATGCCACAATCGACATGGAACCGATGGCTTTACTTCCCTTCCGAAGCAAGTTGTGCTACGGTATTTAACGCTCAAGAAAAATACCTCAACCTCCGCTGGATTTGAACCCACGAACATCCACTCCTGCAGCAAGCACTGTACTCTAAGTCCACCGAGGTTGACAACTTATTAACAACTAGTTAATTTCATTACTTATATACAAATTGCATATTTTGTCGGGAGAATCTTTCTAATTTTACTTTTTTTTAAAAGTTTAGGATTAATCCCTCAAAAATGTATTATGAAAGATACACGCACACACACTTTCACAAAACAACCTAGCATTATAGATATGTATTTATACATATTTTTATTAATCAAATAAATCCATGATAAAATTCAATCATGATATTTTAAAATTAATATTGTTATTTGAATTCTTTTCACATCTTGACAGAGGGGTTCCCTTTAATTTCCCCCCAGGATACCGCGAGGGCCACATTTTCAGTGAACGTGGGCCGCATTTGGCCCATGGGTCACCAGTTGGACCACACTGATGTAAATAGTATATCTATGTTATTGACATCATTAAACTTATGTACGTCAGGGAATAAATGTACTGTTTTAGTGTTTGAAAATTTAATTTAAAGTTTGCTGAATGTTCATTATCAGCAATATTACGTTTATTTATGATTTTTTCACTGACTTTAGTATTTTTTAACATTTCCTAATCCTCTTTTCATTTATAACTATACTGTTTACTCGATTACATTGTATAATATATATAAATTGAATGCTTAAAAGGATTATATATGATATTATATTATATAGGTCTATAAAATAAATAAATGTATTAAAAATATTATTTAAGATCTTTTGACACAAAGTTAATATCAAGTCATTAAAGTGAGTGCACTAATATATCTTGGTAAAATGAGAACCATGGCGTAACTTATTTATATCTTACAAAAGAAAATGTAAATAATTTACATATTCGTGAAAGATGTAGTTTTCTAAACCAAGGCAAACAACCTTTTAAAAAAATGTTAGTATGTTTTTTTTACCGATTATTAGTACCTTTCGGGCTATACGCATATATTAAGGTGGGAGTGTAGTGAACGAGCGAAAATACCAGTGTTTTTGCAGTTTTTAAACCAAAACATTTTTTGATCAAGATAAAAAAAACTGCTTCCATCCAAACATATAGTTTAATTTTCTTCACGTGGTGATATAAACATTTGTTGAATATCTTGTCAAGGCTGTCTTTTAGTTTAATGACAACTTTTTCTCTTCATTTAAAAGGTTTATCATCTAATGACGCTATGTTCTACAAATATTCAACAACTGTTGATATCACCGCATGAAGAAAATAATATTCTATATTTGTACTGGAATTTTTAAAAATTTATCTTGGCCAAAAAAAGTTTTGTTATAAATCTGTAACTCACGTTTACTACATTCCTTTCTTAACTATGTTATTGGAATAGGGATGATAAATGTAGAACTTTAGATTAGTTACCTGTACGTGGCCAGTATTTTAACCTTGATTTTCTCATCATACTTTCATATTATCCGACTAATCCTTAATTCAGGAACAACATGTAAGAATTTTATATACAAGTTTCAATTAGGAATCTTCTACCCAAATGCTAAATTTAAACTTGAAGCAGTAAACACATCGATTGATCCAATCACTTTAAAGTTTAATTTATATAAAATTTACACCTTAGTGTCTTCCACTTACACTTTTTAGCTTACAAAGATATAACCTAGAACCGGCATGTCAAAATGGCGGGCCTATCACTGATTTTGTGTGGCCCGCAGACCTTAAGATGAACCAAACTACAACTCAACCATATTCTTCTTTTTATAAACGTCGTAGAAATACAATAAAATCTCTTATCAGCAAACACCTTCCGGGATAAAAAAAAAGTCCATTATTAAGCAGTTACCGTTATTTGGAAAATATATATATATATATATGTATTAAATAATAGTGATTTAACCTATAAATTGTGGATATTAACTTCAACAATCTAACTACTGCAATTTGCATTAATAGATGAACGATAATTATGACAAGTGAATAAATAGTGTACGTAGCTCACTGTATAAATTGCATTACATAAAACGGTACGCAAATAAAATGAAATGTGAACAGCAATGTGTGTGCAAGAACACAAATGGAACAATCACCGCTGAAAGCTCGCAAGGGGGACCTTGAAGTAACGTAGTCATTACTACTTAGGCTATTTTAGAAAATTTGCCTGCGGTACTGCTCACACTTCGCGCAAGAAAATACCATTCTTGAAATTCCTACAGTAAAATACTATAAATGGACTGGTGTTTTCAATTTTGGTCCACTGTTTAGATATTTTTATATCTTATTCTGCGTCGCTAACAATGTTCGCGTCCGTTATTATTAAGTTGTTTCACGGTAAGAACCCATGTTATTTTACCAAGGAAATTTAAACTGTCCGTTATAAAGAAAAATCTGCTATTAAAAGTTGTCTGTCAAGGGAGATTTCTCTGTACAGCATTTGGAAAGTTGGCAAAATTTGAGTAAATCAGCCGTGTGAATTTGGTAGACCAAATTTGTATTTTTTTAAAAAGAGATAAATTCTTAAAAGTTTTTTTAATCGGAGAACCATAATATGTGAAATGTTTGGGAGCATATACGTACGTATGTAGTAACATTGTATGTTTATTTCTCAACTTATCAAAACTATAAGTTTGGATGTACAGATAACTCCTTATTTATTTTACAAATAGCGTAAGGGAACGAATATGGGTAATATGTTGTACGTGTTAAATTAGGGTAAGAAATAATTCACTGTCAAGCAGAACAATATACATGTTAGTCAGCAATGTTTTCCAAACTGTGGTACGGGGACCCTTAAGAGTACGCGAAGGATTTCAGTGGGCACGTGAAGTAACACTAAGTTTGATTAATAATGGAATATTATTTAATAATAGGTGTGATAAACAAATTAACGGAGATTTTGAAGGGATGTCATGGAATTTAAAAAGCTTTTCTTTCCCTCTATAATGATTTGGCTTAGCCTATCACTAAAATTTACTAAAGTTTGTAGGAAGCGTTTATAATTTATAAGATAACCGGTATTGGTTTATTTTTATTTTCTTATATAAAGATACGAAAGAGATACATTGGCTTGGCCACTGCCCCAAATAATTTACGCGACTAGCGAAAGTTTGGGGAAAAATGAATTAGTGACTTTGTAATCATAAGTGCCCAGATTTTGATGACCTAAAAATGATCCAAAAACTGAATTTATATTTACAAATTTTTTTTCTAAAAATATAAACAAAAATTTGTAATAAATGCAAACGACTAAATCAAACAAGCACTTTACTAATGTGAATTGCAATGAAAAATCTTAAGCAACTAAATTTTTGAATTCTGCTAGGAAAAAAGTTTGTATTTTCTAAAAGGTGCTCCAAATTTCCATTCATAAGAAAATCATGGTATAGCTTAGAGAAATCAGCAACAACTCTAAATGAAGAAGCGCTCTTCGAGATGGCGGACTTTCCATTTCTTCAGTGAACGAGTTTTTGTTTGGTTAGCAAACACCCGTTAAGTCCTTGAATAATCTAACACCAACCTTGACTGTACGATCAACAGCTTAGTTATTAAATACCCATGAGGCACAGTGGCTATAAGGGCCAACTATACAGTAGTAGTCAGGTCAACATTTCTGAGGGGGGAGGGATTGGGGGTCACAGCCCCCCAACTGCACTAGGAAAAGAAAAATTACGAATATGAAATGCCTCTAGAAGCTATCTGGAATTTATTAAATTATAATTAAGTGCAGAGATTAAATACATTAAATGCTATACATTTGTTTAATATTTAGAAACTTACATGGCGCCTGCTCCCTCCAATTGCGAGAATTCACATTAAACACTTCTTATATGAATGTATAGGGGATGGCATAGCTGAGGAGAGGGAATCCCAGGAGATTGGATTGCTTTTAGAAAATAATCCCCCCCCTCCGGAATAAACTGGCCCTGCTCTTGTTTTATTTAACTCCTTTTTCCAGTTGTTAGAGCATTGGCAAACTAAGTCAAAGGTCCCGGGTTAGATTCCCGTGTCCAGATGTCATTTTTCAATTTAAAGAATATGAAATACACTAGTTGCATTGTCTTTAATCAATCAACCTAATGTCCTAGTAGTTATCCTTTGACTTAAAAATGCAATGCAGAAACGTTCTATTCACCGAATCTCTACAATTAAGAATTTCACTGATATTGTACGTAAATGATTTTTTTTTCGGGAGACATACTCTTCACCATGTTATATCAGATTTCGCAGCATATCGGATCGCGTTATATCGAGCTTCTGCTGTAATACATTTTAAATGATAAATATATTATATTTTAAATTGTATGTAACCCCTAAGATGTCTTCACGTACCCTAAGTAGTTCGCGGAGCCAGGTTTAATACCAATGATACCCACTTCTGTGGCCACACAGTCTAAAGCGCTACTCTTGCAGTAGGGAAATAGAGGTTCAAATCTCGGTCGGGTGTAATGAGGGTGGTTTTTCCAAAATAGTTTTCCACTCTCCATTCCATGCAAATGAAGGTAAACTTCCAATAAATTTTGCCTTCCTTGTCCCTAGAGCCATTAGCGTAATTTGAACATTAGCGTATAATATGCACGGGTAGTAAGACGCGGTGCTAAAAAAAAGCCACCACTGCTCTAAGGCAGTGGCTTCCAAATCCTAAGGCGTCAATTAATGTTGTTCCACAGTATACAATAAGGAGGCTGATCATTCCCAGAACGCCGCGCCCACTCAGTAGTAGCGAGAGTTGGAATAATTCTCAAGAAGGACGTGGTATACTCTTACTTTCATAAGAAGGTCCTTTTAATAAATACCAACTTTATTTTTGCGACCAAAATTGATATAGTTTGACTCTCTTATTAGTGTTATTTTACAGATATTGATAACATAGATCAAAGATATAGGCTTATCTAGATCGGTAGCATGTCTGTCTACTGATCTAAGGGTACCGGGTTCGATTCCCGGCATGGCCGAAACATTTATCATTGATGAAATGTGGGTTTAACCTTTCAAAATGATGAATTAACGGCTGGGGACTGGATGTTGTGCTTGTACTATTCTTAAGTTAGATTATAAGGTATATGAAGCTAAGAGAGGTCTAGCAAGCTCGTAGTGGAAGAACATTTGGCTTGAATAAAAAACGAACCCAGGCCACAGGCTGGAAACAGTAATGGATGTAAAGTAAAAACAAGTAATCAAAAGCTACAGATCTATATCACACGACTTGAATTATTACTTGAACTTAATCTAGTAATTTTTATATCTGTCAGATATAAATGATCTCGTTTGATTACAATAAAAAACATTCCATTTTTAATTATGTTATTGGAATTTCTAATCACTAATCAAACACGTTTGACATTATTATTAGAAAAATACTAAACGGATAAATTAGAAATGGTGGTAGCTTGAATAATATATACATGCTTGCGAATTGAAAATGCTAATCAAGTAAAGTCTTTAATAATCAGCACACAATCACTAAATTGTACTTAACTACTCCCTGGCACTATTAACTTGAAAGTCCATTGCCGCACTTGCAAAAGTACGCCACCGATACCTATTTTGAGCTAGTTCTACCCATTCCACCTTATTACACTCTATTCCTATCTTGAGTTAGTTCTATCCAGTCCCCCTCATTACACCCTATATCTATCTTGAGCTAGTTATATCTAATCCCCTCATTACAACCTATCTCTTTCAGGTCCATTCTAATGTAATCCTCCCATCTGCGTCTAGTTCTTTCCAATGGTATCTCCCCACTGGATTTGCCAGTCGATACTCTTAACACGGCTATAGTTTATTCAGTTCGCACTGCATGTCCTACACACCGTAGAGTGTGAGATTTGATTTTCCTAACAATGTTTGGTGGTGAGTAGAGGGCATGTAGCTCATCATTATGTAATCTCCTCCACTATTTATTACCTTCATTCATGTGTAGACAAATTTATTTTCCAAAACACTTGACTGTCATACATCCTAAATTTCTTCTCGTCATGTAAAGCGACGACCATAAAGAACAACGGGTAGAATTAAATCTTACCCACGAAACAGTTTGGTTTTTTAAACAATAGTGAAATTATTGTTTCATATTTTTTATTTTGCGTGTTAATTATTCCATACCAACTCCTTTCTCTTAGCACTGTCTAAGTAGTTAGAAATCAATGCCTAAAGATGACAGGCAGACTAAAGTAGACCAACCGAGCTGTTAATTTAGTTGTTTTACAACCTGTATGCATATTCATGATCACTTTCCAGCGTGCAGACATCCTCAATATGTGGGAAACACACATCCTCCAGATGTCAGCCTAGGGTTGCATTGTTGGTGAGATGTTTGTTTTACAGTGATAGCTGCGTCCTGCAAACTCTTGTCAGAGATTTGTATTTAGAGGGTCGCCTATTAGAAGGGAAATATATTCTCACAATGTTGTACTTAATATAATTATAGGAGTTCCGAAGTTTCATATTCCTTAAAACTATCCTAATTAACTCAAAATAGTATTTTGTAACGCGATCAAATATTACTTGCTCTGTTTGTTTGTTTGTTTGAGGAAGGCTAATCAAGGGCGCCTACAGGATCTTTCTCCAGGGGGGCAAACTTGGGCTAAGTGTGTGTGTGTGGGGGGGGGGAGAGGACAATTTATTACATTGAAGCAGCAAAATACGCTTTTTAAGGCAACCCTTGACTCCTGAAGATAAGATACAACATAATGAAAATGTTTCAAATTTATTCAAATTCGTGGGTGGACACTTGTCCTTGACGATTTGAATGGCGAATGCTGTTGGAATTGCTCGCGCATGCGCCAAACTATCAACCCAAAGTCAGCAGGTGGCCTGGTGGTAGCGCTAGTAATTATTTTATTAGATACATTGTATATAACTCTCTGTTGGCTGTGGGCACTGTTTGAGCGCTAGTTAAGAACCCTGTTGGACGGGACTAGCCTACTCCTAGTATTTATACAACCTCAGTATTTCAGGGGGTGGGGGGAATTGCCCCCTATCCTTCCCTGTGGGAGCCCCTGGGTTGAATGTATGTTTATCACCATTTACATTAATCTCAGCAGTACAACATTTCGCGAGAATTGTCAATAAGTTTTATCTGATTTACATTTTTAATACAGCTTAAAAAATTAAAAATTTAAAAAGTAAGGTTTTTGAAGCTATTTATACATGTTAGTATCTTTCGCCTACATTTTAAAATGAAACATATTTTAAAATAACAAACAAATTATTAGATAATGTGGAATATCTGGAAGCCTGTAATGTGTTTTACTGCTCCGCTAGGTACACACCTTAAGAGCAGGGGTAAGGCAAGCTATACCCTGATTTTGTTAGGAAGAACAGTATCTGGTAGCTACTAAAGTTACTAAAATAATTTTAATATAGTCATACATCAAGTCATGATATCTGCAGCTTTCAATTATTTTGATAGATATTATAAATACTTAGAGAATGACACAATTAATACAAAAAAATATTATCAAGGTTGACAGAAAAAATATATGTTTTAATTATCTAAAAGACCAATTCTACAAAAAAAGCTTGTTTGATATTAGCACAATTAATGTTGACGTCAAAGAAATATGTTTGAATTTTCTAAAGTGTTCTTCGAACCATAATCAGGCAATAGTATCCAGTGCTACCAGTTAAAAATGGTAGGGTATCATATTTTCAAATATGAGAAAACCAAGTAATCTAATGGGAATACACTCCGTACTCACTCCTATCGACCTCAAAATGGAGCCCATAGGGTAAAAGCGTTTCCAAGAAATCGATTGGATACAAAAACTGTCGAGACTGTGCATGTATGACACATGGCAACGCCCATTGAAACTTGAAAGAATAATGTGGTAGTTCACTGCTCTAGTGTTTGGCTTCATTATTCAGGTTTAGACTGCCCTTTTACGGCTTAGAGCTTTGGTGGCACTGATTAAGCGGGAGATTTCCATTGGTAGCCGGTCAACGCTGAGTACTTCTGCTGGTAATAAATAAACCATTTGTTTTTTATATTCGATTTTAATTTAATATTAGGGTGCTGGAGGTCCGGGTTTCAATTCTTAGTCCCGACACAGATTTATCTGATTGCCAAACCCTTCCTTCACCTCTGACAAGAATTGTATTAATCACAACTTGTGAATGTGGGGAATACCAGACCTCCACTGTGGTTTGGATTCCACGTTAAACTGTAGGTCCTCCATTTAATCTCAAAACAAATACAAGCGCATTTGCATGGACTGAAATTTAAAACAACAACTTTTAAACAGCTTCCTCATAACTCCCCATCACCAGCAGACCACCAGACTATACCAGACTGATGACTTAGTCCCATTACTCATAAATATAAGTTAAAAGATGTTAAAGAACCTAAGTAGAGGCCTACATTCTCATGTTTGAGATCCAAACAAGCCCACACACGTGATCATAGAAATTGTTTGGTAATTTTGTTGATATTATTATTACTATTAAGACCAGTATCGGTGGACATGTAGTTAGAGGCGACCGTCTCGTCTTGTCTGATTTGCAGATGATGGTGATGCTGGAGTTTACATTCTGGCAGGGTGCACTGAGATTTTTTCCTCTCTAAATGTTTTCCAAATTTCCTCTCTCGCAAATGTGGGTTTATTTACTCTAAATTCTACCTTATTTACGTTTGCCCATTAGTGTAACTAAATGAGGATAGCACGGTTAGATGTAGTGAAAGAAAAATACATTATATTAAGCTAAAGGGTTACTAACAACCTATGGAAGGTTAAGAAGGTCAGTTGAGAGGAATCGCACCAGCATTGGTTGTATAGAGAGGTTAGAAAAAACGCGAGGCAAATTATTTCGAAACTAGTCCACCATTCGTCCTCCAGAAAGTACCAGCCACAACATTTTTTTAACACCACGTCTTACTACCCATTCAGGCTATACGCGTATGCACTAATTACGCTGATGGTTTTAGGAAAGAGGAAGTGTACCCGCATTTGCTTGGAAGGGGAGGGTGAACAACCATATGGGAAAACCACCCTCAGTACACCCGACTGAGATTCGAACCTCGATATCCCCGTCATTGGCAGTCTAGTATACTGCAAAAGTGGTGCCTTAGGACATTCTACCACCGAAGTGGGTCTCCATTTATTTTCTAACAGCTACATATATCTAATATACGGTAGGAGTGTAGGTAAGTGACAGCTAGTAAGAACTACCAGATCTATTCTCATGTATTTATTCGCCAAACCACATGATCTGAAAGACCATGTGTTGAAATGTTGTTACTTTCAGCAGTCAAACATTTCACAACAAAGAGTTTGTTTTTAATTGGGTTTTTATGTTAACACATTTTACATCATCTGCTATAAGCTACCATCTCTTCTGTGGTGAATGGACTCCACAATTTATTAGTTGAACACGCGTCTCAAATTATCAAAACAGATTTAGGTCTGAGAAAACAATTCTTCTTTTTTTAGCACCACGTCTTACTACCCGTACGGGTTATACACCTATATACTAGTTACACTAAAGGTTTAGGGATTAGGAAGGCTTAATTGAGAAGAAATGCACCCACATTGTCGTGGAGGGAGAGTGGAAAACTATTGAGGAAAACCACCCTCAGTGCACCCGACCGGGATCAAACCCTGATCTTCCCGTTCACGCGATCACTGAAGCGGGTGAAAACAATTCAAAAGGTGTTAAAATGTCGAGTCAAGATTGATTCAAGAAACATTTTAATAGCATTCATAATAAAATAAATTGCTTGGGAAATATTGACCTTATAATTAAAAAATGTATATATATATATATTAACCGATCCTTTCAACCTCAACGAAGGCTTCATTCAGCATTATTTAATAATATCCTCCCATACAGACGTCTAGACAATTGTACACTGATTTCAACACCACCACGGATCAATATCTAATAATATGACGTCATACAACGCCCGCCAGCGATTCAATCATATTCTTACAACACCCCGTCTCCTTGCAGTAGGTGACAATTTGGTGGGTTTTCCTAGGGAGAATAAAGAACACATTTTGTAAGCCTCTAATAGTTGCCAGCAGTGAAAGTTATTAAATCGTGATTTCTTCCAAAACTAAGGAACTGTTTTTGCCTATTAATTCATAATGATTTGGCAATATTTTGTCTTATACTGTGCGGCAGGCGTTCTTGGTTTATGTTGTTTCAAGCCCAGATACACTTGATGTTATTTCGTCACGTTTAGAACAGAGAAACAGGTCATGCGGAAAAAGTACGAGCAAGGGTACCAACTTTGATGTAGCGATAATGTTTGGTTCGGCGTAGTAACCAATCCATCAGCTCTGAAGTATTCTTGAGCAGTTTTTTTTTCAAAACTCTTATCTCGGGCTTCATGAGGCAATTTTGGAATATTATTTGTTTGTTTCTCAAATTATAAAATAGCGTGTGTAATTAGCAGGGCTCAGATTTTGCTGATCTAATAGTAATCAAAAATTTACTTATAAAATTACTTAAAAATTCTAAGAAAGTACTTCAAATTTTCCAAAAATTGATCTAAGAGTATGAACAAAAACATGTAATAAATACACCCGACTAAATCAAAAATGCATTTTACAGATTGAAAATTCAATGAAAAGCCTTTAACAAACAAACTCTTCAATTCAGCTGAATATAATATTGATTTACAAATATCTTCTTCAGAAGTAATGACTATCCTCTTCCAACGCAACCCTATCCAGGTTAACTGAAGTCGCGCCATAAATGTGTATTTTACAACTGGACAAGCAATTAGGAAAATAGGATAAAGCTCATTGCCTATTATTATCTTATTATTCCGACAACTGTCTGTTGAAAAAAATATTTCTGAGCATTTATACTTTATAAAATATTGAAATTACTAAAAGGTATACTTATTCCACATGAATGCCTTGAAATGACTCAAAAATGCCTAAAAATGCTTTAAAAATTCCTTAAAATCCCTAAAAATGACAAAATAAAAGATACAAAGAAAATAATATGACCTTTAATCCTAAACTGACAAAAAATATTACCTATAAAATATACATTTCTACAACCAGGGGATCATGAACAAAGTATATATACTTATGAGCATTGTATGTGACAAAAAAAATTACATGTGATCAAAATCTGGGCTTTAGTGCTTAGGTTTGCCAATTTTTTCAAATCTGATTAGAGGACATCTGCCAAAGGCGCAGCCAGAACATGCGAAGTTTTCCGTTTGTTTTATAATTAGCTTTTATTTTTGAATCTGAACTGAATTTGTACTTTAATTGATATGGGTGTAAACGTTTTTTATGTGGGCTTCAGCAACGTTATTTTTTTTATTGCAAAGGGTCCTTCGGTGTAAAAGGCTTGGGGACCCCTGTTTTAGATTGCTACTGTGTTGGTAACTCGACAGAAACGTGACCGGCTCTGTGACGTATAGCTCAATATAGCTGCTAACAGATATCAGCAGTTTAAGGTGGGATGGAAGGAAGCGCAACTTAAGAACAAGATTTTTACAGTTTTTTTTAAATTTCAAACAACATTTTTCAGTCAAAATAAATAAAATAACGTTTTAGTAGATAATGTAAAGTTTAATTTTCTAAACATAGTGGTCTCAACTGTTTCTTGATTATTTGGGAAAAACCACCCTCAGTACAGCCAACCGTGATTTGAACCCCGATCTCCCTTTTTATCAGCAGTGTAGTCTGTTGCGAAAGTGACGCCTTAGACTATGCTGCCACCAAAGTGGTATTTTTTAAATTGATCTTTATTTAAAAGTTTCTCATCAAATTCTATAATGTTCATTATAAATATTCAAGAACTGATGAGTTTACTTTGTGAAGAAAACCAAACTAAACACCTCGTTTCTCTTACGAATGGAGGACATATTTTGAAGCACCTTTTAGAAACCACTAACATATTTTCTGCAGTCAACTCTGATAACGTTTATTCTTATATTAGTGTTATTTTATAGACATTGATAATATCCATAATAGTTTTTCACCGCATCTTACTACCTGTTCAGGTTACACGCATACATGGTAATTATTCTAATGGAGGAGGGACGAGGAAGGAATAATTTTAGTTAGAGGTAATCTACCAGCATTTGCTTTGAAGGAGAGTGTGAAACCATTTAGGGAAAAACAACCCTCAGTAGATACGGCCAGGATTGGAACTCCGGTCTTGACGTCATCAAATATAATTTAATTAATCAATAAATTAAAATGGTAAAAAAGAGATTGATTATAGTGAGAGTGTAGATGATTAATGTTATTTATTTAAATAAGACTTAGTACAAATATTTCTATACACATTTCAAAGTAAACATGCGCCAAAATAAGTAGCAAAATTAATAATATTATCATTCGTTATGTACCAACTATTATATAATTATTATGCTTTTACATATATACATTCTTAAGTTAATCTTTTTTATTTTTCCCATGTTACATTCCTTAATACCACCCTGGGCTAACCACAACGCTACACTAATGTAGTGGGTATGAGTAAGGTAGAATTAATAAGATATGTTCCAGCATTCGTTGGGAAGGAAAGTGGAAAATAGTTGGGTAAAAACATACGTTTGTACACTCAGCCTTTTGAAAACTGACATCCCCCTTACTGGCAAACCAGATAAGATGAGACTGAAGAGTTTATCCGCGTTCGTACCGGCGCGGAGTGGGCTATCATTACTATTATCATCCTTCCCCCATCTTTCTTATGTGGGCCTAGGTTGTCAGGATGGGTTGCGGCCGAGAATGGGGGAAGTGACTGGATTCTGATTGTGTGGGTTCGTAATTGACGTCCGGCTTGGGTTTTTTGGTTTTTATTGTATTACTATGTTCTATTACAAAACGTGATGGTGATAATAACTATTAGAGGATATGAAAAAACTAATAGATTTACTTAGAAGTTCGTGACAGAAAGAATTATGCAAGGAATGATTAACCAATGGAATGACTGACCTCTAGGTGATCCTAAACGGTTACGAACCCTGGTACGCTGGGCTCGATAGTAGCTCTACAATACACATACTGATGATCCGGCGTACTAACCCACGTAGCCCCCAAAACGGGCAGAGTGACCCCCTAGACTCGATCGATGGTGATTAGTCAGCCCTGTCAGATAGGATACACTACCATTTAACCTGGTTTCTAGCCTGATTTATCTTGAGGAATGCTGACACTCTGTTTATGTTGTCAGCGCCTATGTTCTATTGGTTTACTAGCTAATCACAACACATCGCAATACTCTTTTTGTCATTCACAATCCAGAACACAATGAATGTTAAACAAACACACGCCTCAATTTAGGCCGTGTCGATTACACTACCATGTATATAAAATATATTTATAATTTAAATTAGTACTCAGGATCTCTACGAACATTTTCTTGACTTATAAAACCATACAAATAGAAGCAGTGTATATTTTTAATATTACTAACCTGCATAGCTGGTCATGAGGGCTAAGATAGTTTAGTTATATGGTGATAGGGAAGTCGGGGCTCAAACTCCTGCCAAGTATATTGTGGTTATTTTCTTGAATGATTTACCAATGTTCGTGGGCTCAAACCCAACCAACCTATTTCTCTTTTTTTTTTATATATTCATAATTAAATTACCCACTCGGTGGCGTAGTTGGCTAACGCGCTAGTCGTGTTGTGCTCGACCGCCGAGGACGGGGAGATCGAGGTTCGAATCTCGGTCGGGTGAACTGGGAGGGTTTTTTCCTAAACGGTTTTCCATTCTCCCTCCACGCAAATGCGGGTTCACTTCCTCTAAATTCAACCCTCCCGATTCCTAATCCATTAGCGTAATTAGTACTTAAGCGTATAACCCGAACGGGTAGTAAGACGCGGTGCTAAATATTATATTACATAATTAAATTAACTCGAAAAACTTAGTGAAAACAACATAAATGAAACATGTTATATTGTTTTAATTAATATGGGGCAAAATTCGATCATAAAATTTGTTAAAAACATTAGATACTTGTTTCTCACATTAAAAATGTAATTTAGAAATTTAATCAAAACCTTTCATTTATAAATTTTAATTATTTATCATACAAAATTTTTATGGTAAGATACATGTAAAATTAGGATTTAAATTGATGATATTACAACCACCATAAGTTTATTTGAGTAAAGATCCAGATTTTAATACGTTAATATTCTAAAGTTTGCTTTTAAGTAGATGGTAGACAACTGTTTACTAATAATTTGTCGATAACATTATTTTATTTTGTGTTAATTGTGCGTTAATTCAGTAGCCCTACTATCGTTCACTCATTAGTCATATATAAACATAGTAGTCGAACAATTTTTTTAATCACGCGTACATATATTGAAAAAAGTAAGAGTTCAATAACCCTTGGTTTTTTACTTAAAAGTTCCAAGTTTTTATGGCAGTTGAATGTATAAATAACTGGTATTGTGGGAATGGTTACTATTCCATAAATATAACTGAATTGCTAGTCATGGGCCTGTAAAAACACAATTAAAAACAAGCTTTTTGTTCCTCCCTATAGCAACGTCTAACAATTACTCATGCATGTATCTAATTAGGAACAACAAAATAATTAATGAATCTTGTGTAATATCTCTCTATTTCTTAACACGGAAATGGTACAGACCTCAAGAATTTGAGGTTATTAGTCTTTTAAAAATGCAGTGTGTTATTAAAATGTTCACATAATGGCTTTAAATGAATGTTACGACCCAATCGTAAATACTTTCTAATAATTATAGTCTATTGGTATTCGGAACAAAATAATAAAAATCTGTTTTCAGAAAACTATTCTTTATTAGGGTTTCCTCATAAAAACAAACATAATTTTGATGATCAAATTAAACATTATTCTAATATAAATTTTGAACGAAACTTGTAACCATTTAAAAAAATCAAATAAAAAAATTCTTCATCAGTAAACTACTCTCAATTATTAAAAAAGAACACCACACATATTATTATTATTATTATTCATGTCAAACACTTCCTATATATCAATTTTAAATAAAATTGTTTGGATTTTCAAACATCAGTCACCAGTAGACTACTTAAATTTAAAATGAAAAATACATCCAAAAGTATCATCATATAAAACTAGAGATGTCGTGGTAACCGTTTTTCTCGAATCCGATTATCGATTCTGATTCTTAAGTTCAATCTCGATTTTTCAAATCTTGATATCTATTCTTGAAAATTTACTATTTCATTATTTTTCCTATTTCATATACAAACAAATTTATTCAACTTCATAGCATAGAAAAACAACCACAACTAAAAACACAGCAAGTCTTTTCACCTAATAGGGTCATTAATTGAATCAAAATATTTTGCAATTAACAGCACATAAATTAGTATAGAAATAATCGATTATTACTCATTCTTCTCATCATTTTTCCGTTTTGCTTAGTTGTCAGTACTTTCAAAGAGAGCTAGGAATCGAAAGTATCGAGAATCGTAATATTAAGACCGATTGTCGATTCTTTCGATATCAGTAAGAATCGAGGGTATCGAGGTAACGAAGAATTGAGTTTGACATCCCTATATAAAACCTAAATAACAACAAATTCGAAGAAAATTCATAAAACTGTTTTAAGCTGTAGTCCCAGGGACAGACAAACGGATATACAGATAAATAGAGAGGGGACAGGAAAAATGGTAAGGACTCACTTTCATTTCGATTCGGGAGCTCATAAAATGTAAATATTAATCATAAACACGAGTTATAAAATGTTCACTATCTGAGAAAGTAAAAATATAAGTCTCTTTGGTTTGTTTGATTAGCGATACACGTTTATAAATTTAACGAGTCAGTCTTATTAGTCCACCTCTTCATCATGCCAACAAACACAGCCCAAATATATTTTGATTTGGAGAATAAAGACAACTTTTATAGCTAACACATGGTCTAAGCTCTAAGGCATGGGTCCTTAACCGGGGGTATGGGAACCAAATACTGTGTAATGGGGCTCGATCACAGATAATATTTCCTTGTCTGTGGGCTCGATCTATGAACATCAAAAATCACTCTAGTTGTAGCTATACCCTGATTTTAATATGAATCCCTGTTAGAAAATACAAACTTTTTTGCGACCAAAATTTTTCTAAATTATTATTATTTTACATGTATCGATATATATCAACATTGACAGCTGACATGTAGGTACGTCAAATTGTATTTAATAGTTTGTGTAGTTGTGATTTGCCATTTTTCCATAAATAAATATGATGGAATCTTTGTGATTTTATTTTAGCTGTTCTTTGCCTAGCTATACATGTATAAAGTAAAAGCACACAATCGATATATTTTGAAGTCATACCTAATAGGACTGGTGATGATGATTGTAATCGTAAAAAGTTTTTAAGAACCCCAAGCTCAAGATGTTGTATTAGACTGGCCTGCTAAAGACGGGGAGATCGGGGTTTGAATCACGGTCATATCTTCTGAGGGTGGTTTTTCCTAAATTGTTTCCCGTTCTCCTTTCACGCAAATACGGGTAGATTACCTCTAAAATGCTTCCTTCTTCATCCCTAGCTCATTAGAGTCGTTATCATTTATTCGTATAACCTGAACAGATAGTGACAAGCGGTTAAATAGTAAAATAAATTGGCTATATATATACATATACATATATATATACATATATTATATATGTATACGTAAAGTCATGTGATATGCAACTTTCACTACTCGTAGATACCCGCTTCGGTGCCCGCGTGGTCTAACGCGTTACTCCCACAGTAGATTAGATTGCCGATAACTGAGAGATCGAGGTTCGAATCTCTGTAGGGTGTACTGATAAGTTTATTCCAAAATGGTCTTCCACTTGCCCTTTATTGCAAATTTAGGTACATTTATTTTGAATATAACTTTACGAATCCCTAAAACCACTAACATACTAAGTACATAAGCGTATAACCCGAATGGGTAGTAAGACGCAATGATAAAAAGAACTTTTCGAAGATAATATCAATGTGAAATAATACTAGTAATAAAGTAAGACACTAACAATGTTAGTTGGCTAACGCGCTAGTCGTGTTGAGCTCGACCGTCGAGGACGGGGAGATCGAGGTTCGAATCTCGGTCAGGTGAACTGGGGGTGGTTTTTCCGAAATGGTTTTCCACTCTACCTCCACGCAAATGCGCGTTCACTTCCTCTAAATTCAACCCTCTCAATTCCTAATCCATTAGCGTAATTAGTACTTAAGTGTATAACCCGAACGTGTAGTAAGACGCGGTGCTAAATAATAAAAAAAAACTAACAATGTTGACAGGTGAAAACCATGTTTACATTTTCTAAAAGTTCCTTTCTTCCAGAATCCTACTGTAGTCATTACGATAGGTGGTAGAGCTCGAATTAACAAACCACTGCTAAGAAATCGACGTAGCATGAAATCTTGTTGTATTACTAGAAACTTGTATTCTGTATAATTTAGAAAGTGATTATATTTTCAAATATAAAATTCTATGTATATAATATATCTATCGTCATTATCTTCAACGTCGTTGAGAGGTTATAAAACCATTAGAAGAGTGGAAAACCATTTAGGAAGTCCCACTCTTGGTACACCTAGCCGGGATTCAAACCTTGATCCATCCTCACTGGAAAACCAGATCGGACTAGGTTGGATCCTTATTTTATAACAATACTAAGAAAAGAGATTTAAAAGAATCCTTGTTATTGTTATTTCTTCGATATCGAATAGACTCTCGTCTCTATCTCAACCTCATTAGTGGTCGGGAGCTGTAATGAGTGTCACTTAAGGCGATTGGCCCTTTTCATTCGACGTGGAAATGTAGAGCCATGGGAACAAACGATTATCTTCAAGAATTTTTAGTGTTTTGCAATTTTCTTTTCGGAAATGATTTGTTCAAGAATATTATTATTATTATTATTATTATTATTTATCACCGCGTCTTACTATCCGTTCGGGTTATACGCTTGTTCAAAATAGAAGCAGGTTGATAAAGTTATACTTATTATATACACATCTTGTTTATAATTTTAACATTGATCAAATATTGATAAAATTGACATTTTTCAATAGAAAACTGCCGGCTTCATAGCAAAAGATAGAAAATGTCACAATTAATAAACATCGATGTATTATCTTAGAAGAGGTATTTAAAATGTTAACATAAAAATTTCACTCGTTCTCGTGAAAACTGATATTTCCAAACGCAAGATTTTCCGCAAGACCTGTCCGGTAGCTAGCGCCATCTACGTTTTCCGTGATCCATCTGTTCTTGTTGGTGCGGAAGGATACTTTGGTCGGTTGTGAAGCCACCACACGCATTTCACCCCCCTCCCGCCCTACATCCTACAAAATAGATTTTAGACTTGAACTCGACAGGGCCAAGGGCCTTAAAATGGCCTACTACCCTCTAGAGCAGAGGTTCCCAATTTTTTTTGGCCACGGAACCCTAATTGATCATACTTTTTTTGGCGGAACCCCATTTTGATAATAACAAAAGTGATTGTACCTTGTAGTGTAGTTTGAATATTTTCATGTTTGACATGAAAAGAAAGAATAATTATAAATAAAAAATAATTATTATAAGTATTATAAAACATTTATCGTACAAAAAAAAGTAACTATTTAATGTGAAAAATGAAATTTTTTCACATATTTACTTATAATAGCACTAAAATTAGGCTTAATGTCTGACAATTGAACGCGAAGATCTGAACTCGGAACCCCTTTGACCCTTCCATGGAACCCCAGGGTTCTGCGGAACACCTTTTGGGAAACGCTGCTCTAGAGAATTGATTAATTCTAGTTGTGTATATATTCAGCCATCATGTGATGTTAAAACCGTTGGAACCTAAGATTGAGTCGGAGTTTACTTAAAACTAGATCCAGATGCTGGTAAGTCAATCGCTCCTGTGCCCCGTAACTTTACTTCGTTTTAAAATATAAAAGAAACACTAGTTATATAGTATCAAATTTGGCATAGGGATTTCCCTCTCCAACTTTTTAAAACTCTAGAAGAGATACATCCCCAATATTTGTTTCTCAGTTATACAATAAATACCTTAAACCAAAATTAGAATTTACAAAACTATCTGGGCTATCTGCAATCTGCATAATCTAAGTTTATGGTGAATGGATGAGAAGGGTAGAATTTAAAGTTGGGATGCTCGCATTTGCGTTGAGGTAGAATGGGAAACCATGTAGAAAAAATCCCCTCAATATGCCAAACAGGGTTTAACCACAAGCTACCAGCTACACTAACAAGCTACACAAGCTAACAAGCTACACTAGACGATACTGATGCCTTACTCTGCGTGTCAATCGATGTAAAAATTAAGAAAAGTTTATAGTAAAAAGTATCTGTAAAGCAATATAGAATAAACCATTTGTTACAGTAAAACAGATACAACCATGTTTTTCAAATGCCATAGTTCAGATTGTAAATTTAGGGATACACTGTACTACCCAAAATAAAACTATTTGGCTATGTTACTATCTTAATTTTGAGGTCTCATAGTTTTAAAAACCAATTTGAATCTTTTACAAAAAAAATGATTTGTTAATATTTTCAACCACATTCATCATCAATTTTCAAAAAATTAAGTTTATTTGTAGTGGTCAAATTTTAGGTGAGTGTTGAAAGTTTATGAAAGTTCAACGCTTCATTCAGCCGTCATGAAACACGTTTCAACCCAATGAAATTCGCCGAAAGGCCTTTAAAACTACCAAAATATCACATGACACCTGGCCGGCCGCCAACAATCAACTAAAACACTTTCTAACCTATAATTCTTACTTATAATCTGTTTACATTACACTGAGCACGTACAGCTATGAATTTATTGATTGATCAGGTGGAAATTTCAAATCGAGATGTACAAAATACTGAACCTGGCCGAAGCTTCTAAATTTCTAATCTAGACTTGAATATTTTTAGGATTCATATTCAATTCAAAATTTCAAATCTTAGTAATGAAATTTTCGTACAGAATTTTAGATTTTAAATAAAATAGATCACAGAATCGAATTCTAAATAATTTAATTCAAAATCCTAATTAAAAATTCCAACATTTGAATTATTTAACATTTTAAAGATGTTATGTACACATATATACATTATTTGACTTAATCATATAAACGTGTGAATATCATAATATTTTAAATCTATTCATGACATGCTTTATTGACTTTATTTTTTATTGAACTTAAAATAGATTATATAATACAGCCTAGTATTTCAATATAAAATATTCGATTCGAAACATTTTCATGATGAATTATTCGATTTGTATTCGATTCGAGTTAGTAAGCAAAGACTCGGATTCAATATTGAAAATATTAAATTTGCACAAGCTTAAAATTATTATTCAAGTTAAGTCAATTAGTTTAGGAATAAAATCCATTACACAGCATGCCATTCGGGTGAAATATTTTGTGGAAAATAACTCTACGTTTGATTAATTCAAATTATTTCACAATAAATCTATATGGAAAAAGTTACATATTAGGATAAATCATTAATTATTATTAGATTATGTAAATAAAATAATCTGTAAAATACAGGAATATAACCTAGCTAATTTTTTGAAAATATATTCAACCATTTAATCAGAGTTATGAAATTTACCTTATGGCTTAAATCTGCAAAATAACCTGAAAAAATAATTCAAAAAATTGTATTTGTTCGATACTTCTTAGTAATGCATAATTGTTTTAATTTCAACGCGTTCACCACGATTTACAAGAGTAGGTTACACAACTTGCAAAAGTCATGAAATAAAAAGTGTAACTGCTTGGTGAATATTTTCAGCCCTTTCTTGTAGCTTAATTCAGGTCTTTTTTTCAAAAATAAGGCTTCCAAATTTATTGTTATATATAGAAGCTATATTTATTTTACAAAACTAAACATAGACGCTCTTAAGGGTATCTTCTAGGGTCAATTTAGAAACGCCGATCAGTTTAACATTCTTTAAACATTAACTTGATTGATGTATTTAAAAGCCTTTATAGTTCAGATACATCGCACACTTTTATTAATTGTCTTATTAGTTTGAATTTAATACTGAATATTAGTTAAGCGGCTTAATAAAAACGAAATCTTTTGCAAACAAGATGTACAATAATTTCATGTACTCACCTCTTTCTCCCCGTCATGTTATTTTATTTTCTTCTTTAAAGAATAAAACTAAAGTGTTCAATGTAACTAATCTTCTCTTATCTTCCCCACATGAAGTACAGTTCCTGAACTCTAGACAAAAAAATAAAACACGCAACAACTCCACACTTGTCCAATAAGACTCGATGTCAAGATCTGTTGTCCACGATAAAAAATATATATCACACTTCCACCAACACAACAAAAACAAATTAATAAATTTAAAATCACTTCACGTGCTTAGAATATTTTTTTAAAAAAGTGTTCTAAATGATGTGAGAGTGAGTTCGTGAAGAAGAGTCTCCAATGGAAACAGTTCAACTCCCCAAGATGGCAAAATAGCTCTCACCACTCACCGTGGCGAGTTTGTTGGAGTGTTTGAGAGGCGGGAGGGTACACCCAACTGGTTTTATACGTAAGACGCCCCCCTGACCCACATCCAGCTGCTGAGGGGACTGTGTGAGACGATAGACGCGAGCGAAGGTGATAGAGTTGGTCCCAAGAGTGGTTGCCGAGTCGGGTCGCGATTGAAGATATTCGACTCCCCTTCTTTGCCGGGAGATGCCAACTGGTTGTCTTCTTGTCTCTTCTAGGGATGGGTGTGTGTGGTTGTCGCTCTGGGGGTCTCCTATGTTGCGGTGGTCCCACCACTAGGTGAAAGTAAGGACCCCCCCACTCCCCCTCTACCTTCATCAGCAAGATCAAACTCCATGGAGAGAGACAAATAATATTGATTCTCCTTTTGACGTTCTGAAGACGCTGTTGTTCAATTAAGTTTTATCCAAATATAATTAATTGCAGTAGTTATCAAACCTTTAGGTGGTCACGTGGGCTAATGTTTCAATCTGATTTGCTGCTGATGAGGAAGTCTGAGGTTGAATCCTGATAGGAAGTGTTTTTTTTAATAGATGCTTTCCCCCTTTCCCTTAAAAATATTCAGGTATATTTCCTTTAACTATACCTTCCTATCATTAGAGAGTCTTGGGATCGGGGTTTGAATCCCGGTCGGGTGTACTGAAGATGGTTCATTCTAAATGGTTTCCCTATTTTTCTCCATGAAAACGCGGGTACATCTCCTCTTATATTCAATCTTTCTCATTTTTATTACATTATCTCTATTAAAGTATGCGAAAACCCGAACGGTTAAGATGCAGTGAAAAAAATGGATGCGGTGTCAATTTTTTTAAAAAGTTTTTTAAATGAAGATTTATCTATCCACTTATAGCTCTTACAATGTATGAACCAATTAACATAGTTTGATCAATATTTGTAGATTTTTTATTCGCTAAGAAAGTATTGTATTTATATATTATTTATTCTTACTGTGGACAGATTGTCTAAAAATTATATATTTAAATTATTTGATCTAAACACACATAAGACACTACATAATTGTTCTAAATCGATTATTATTACTGGCGTATCTCTACTGTAGGCAATCCATCATAAAAAAAGTTTAGATTGTAACTCTACAAATATAAATACGCATTCATTTATTGAATAAAAACCATACATATAGATCAATTTTAGTTTGAATTGAGCTACAAGAAGTCTTTGTTTTGAAGAAAATTGGTTTGTTGAAATATCAAATCAATATCTATTTATACATATAACAAAACTATGTTTTTTTGTACGTTTTCGATTTATTTTGTTTGTTTGTTTCCAACAAACTATTAACATATAATTTAATATTTTTTTTCGGTCTTACTTGATCACCAAATCAACAGCAATCAAAAGCGTAAATTATTCCAAAATATGTTTCAATCTAAAATCCAAATATAAACTATATTTTGTGTTGGTTGTTTTTTATTCATATTAGTAGGTAAATAGTGATTCTTTAACAAATAAAACTTACAAGTAGGTAACGTTCAACATCTTTATGTGATTTGATCTTACAATTACATTGATATATTATAGTCAGACAAACATATTAGTTCTTCAATTAAAAGGAAGAACATATTAAATAAAATGTTATACAGCAAGCAACTGCACATAGCCGACTATTTAAATGTAAAGAAATAGTTTTCAATAAATTTAGTCTTACTGTGATATCTTGTTTTGTTTGCCCCTATCCTTATCAATTAAGGTTTAGTGGAAACACATTTCGGTTTTAGTGAACTTTGGGCATTGTGAACCAAATCTCTTGGTCCAAAGTGGTTCACTATAAGCGGAGTTGACTGTATATTGAGATCTTGACGTCTTAAACCGTGTTTCCTCCAGTGTGTGTGTTTAATTTCAAACCCAAGAAAAATAGAAAGGGGGTTATTTTCAAGTCTACTTAGTGATACCCCAAGATATGCACTTTGGGTGTATTTAAAAAAAATAATTCAATATATCGAGCCTAATGCCTTAGACTACATGTCAAGTGGGAAGTTCATCTTCAAACTAAATTAACCAACCATATATACATAAGATATTGTGACTACCTATTCGAGTAATTAAAGATCTAAGAAACATAAAGAGCGAAAACTTGTTAATAACCACTTTCTTTGGGAAACCTTGTCATTACACATATTGTGAAGTATTAAACTGCATGATTGCTGGTGCGGAAGGATACCAAATGAAGGAACAAGAACATCTTAAAAGTTGTATAATTATTATCTAGGGAAACTAGCTCATGTGAGCCACAGTTTTCATTTTACTTGTACCCTACTAATTATATAAAAATTAAATGTCTACCTTTTATTTGTTGGTTTGATTGTCGCTCAATAACGCCCAAACCACTGTACCAATAAGTGTTCTGCTGAAATTTCGCATGGATATGTTACCGTCCAAACCCGATTCCAGGACAAACTAGTTCGAACTAGGCCGAATTAATACACCTGCTACTTGCAGGATAAATCGATATCACCTGATGTTTTTAGGCAGTACTAGTTTTCATTCTTCTTAACCCATACGATGAATCGTCCTTGGGCAGGTTTCATCATTCACAGTTCGCGCGCGAATGTTGTCAGCTAACTTAACATAACCTAATCTAATCTAAGCCTTGTTTGACCTAATACAATTGTAGGCTATACTAATTTATCCTACGCACCAGGCCAACATTTCAGGATCAATGAATTTAGACTAGGCTAAACTAGTATATTCTGAGGCTCTTAGGATGTATCAATTCGGCCTAGTCCGATTTAGTTTGTCCTAGAATCGGATTTGGACGGGAGCATATACAACTTAGACGTCCAGTTAACATAATATAGGATAGTTACAAATTACGTCCACCATTTTATTTCAAGATAGCAGCTACACAAACAGTTCTTTTTGGCCTTTTCCTCAGATTATGATAATGGTTTTGTATTGGCTCAACATTTAAAGGTTCCTGTATATGATTATTATTAAACATTACGGCCATCTTGAAAAAAATGTGTCTATAGAACACTACCTTTTAGTCTGTACAACGTTCTAACTCATAAATCACGGGAAGCCTGACAATGATAATAAATAATCATATAAATAACATAGGATGTGTATTAATTTGTTTGTATGAGTAGGCCTATTGGTTTAGGAGATATAACTCCAAAACAAAGAGACCCAGAAAGCTTAAATCACACTAATGTATAAAAAGGAATTGTTTCTTTTTTTTACTCAAACACGCCCAAATCACTCTTTACTTTTGGGAGGCATAGAATTAAAAAAAAAAGTCAGAAACGTAATGGGATTACTCCAAATACCCCAATAATTCTAAAATATTTTAAATTTCTAAGTGAAGTTTAGTGAAGTGGGGGATTTAAAAATTTTCAAAGCTTATGTAAGAAACTACTCACTGACTCTTATTTACTGGCCGCATGGTCTAAGTCGTCATACTCACAATATACTAGACTGTTGATAAAAAGGAGTTTGGGGTTAAAATCCCGGTCGGATGTAGTGAGGATGACTTTCTCTCAATTGTTTTCCACTAGACCTTCCACGCAAATGTGGGTGAACTTAATATAAATTCAACCCTTCTTATACCTATCTCAATAGCATAATTATTACATTTCATGCGTATAGCCTGAACATGTAGTAAGTTGTGATGATATAAAAAAACTAAGGACTTCTCCATGTGGTATTGTTTAGTGTGAGCGAAGACGCGGACAAATGTTAGTCTATAATATTTCAATTAATTTTTTTCACTGTGTCTTAGTATCATTCAGGTAATAATACGCATACATTAATTATGACAACTATACAAAAAAAAAGTGGAATTTTTGAGAAAATATACACGTATTTGTGGGAAACAACTAAGGAAAGATTACCCTAAGCACAACTTACTGGTATTCGAACCTCGATCTCCCAGCTGGCACTATTGGTACCATGGTACTGGGCCCGGGACTCCCAGGGGCTCTGGCTCAAGATCCAGAATAACGAATTTTAAAAACTTTAGTAGATAAAATAAAATATTAATGATAAGCAATAAAATGCCGATTCATACTTGGGAACAGAGCATGCCCGTCCCACCAGTTGGGATCCCCTCAGGAGAAACTTAATGGCAGAGCATGCCCGTCCCACCAGTTGGGATCCCCTCAGGAGAAACTTAATGGCAGAGCATGCCCGGCCCACCAGTTGGGATCCCCTCAGGAGAAACTTAATGGCATTTGTCACAATCCTATCATTGGTTCGGTCCAGTCTTGTCCTTTGTTTCGAAGTGCTTGGAAGTTTCATCGAGTCTATTATTTTTGTACTTAAATTAAATTTGGCACGTGAAGAAAGTCAGGCAATCAAGCTTAATTTAAATTTAAGTATTTTATAATGGATATAAAATTTCAGTTTTCAGTTACGAATTAGTTTGCCTTCATCGCTTTTGTTTAGAAAAAGTGACCAACGATTTAAAAAAGAAACGTACAAATCTAAGTCGAGTATGTGTGGAGTATTAGGGAGGGAGGGCGCTCCATCCCCTTGGGAAATAATTTGTATGCCCCTCTACCCAAATGGAATTAACACACCCTCTCTCCTGGAATATACTTAACCCTCTCTGGATTTGTTTTTCACTCACCTTTGATATTATTGAATCATCATCATCATCATTAACTGTTTCTAGCCTGTGGCTGGGTCCGTTTAGTAAAATGCCTCCATCTCCCTCTGTCTTTCCACTATTCTTCCTCCTGCACTCTCTTCCACTCTCCTCCTCTTTTGCACACTTGCTCCGCTATCTGTTCCTCCATCTCTTCCTTGAAATATTATGGAGTAATAAGATGAAAAATAGTTTTGATTCAAACTCCAAATAGAGGCATTCAATTTTCAAAACTTTGGCAAGGAAGTACTATTACAAATAAAGATGAGAGGCATTTTGTAAAAAAAAATTTACTGAGACCACTTTAATAATTTTTATAAAACTTGGCCGGGTGTAGACCATTCTAAATAGCTCTCAGAGGCATTTAATTTGTTGAATATTACTAGTCGAGAACCACTTTTAATAGCATATAACTATAGGCATCAAATCCCTAAAATTTCTAGGAAAAGACAGTTCCAAGTAACATCTGAGAGCATCCAAGTTTTCAAAATTTGCTGGAAATAAATATCTTCCGAATACATCAAATTTTCAAAATAATTCAAGTTGAAGACCACTCTAAATAGCTTCTAGAGGCATCCAAGTTTCAACAATCTCCCAGGAGAAGACCACTACAAATAGCTTATAGAAAAGTGTAACTAAAAAAAAGAACTGACGAGGATCCCCAAATATCTTCTGGGACTATCCTTTTTTCAAAAATTCACTTAGAGACTCTAGGCCCCCCTTAAGGTTTAGGCTCATAGCCCCTCAAAACCCCTTTTTATCTGCTAAACTGATTTAAACCTGATACAAATAAGGTTTCAGCGCCACTGAATTCGAGCAGAATAAAAATAAGGGGGGGAGGGGGGCTCGCGCTTCGCCCCTGGTACCAGGCCTGGTTTGAGCATCTAGCGGCCCTGCATGCAACCACTAATACTAGTTTCAATTAGAAAAGTGTTTTAAAGTTTCAGTAGAAAGAATATGATAAAATTATACTTATTATTTTGAATATTCCTTTTTTTAGTCTGTAGTTGCATAAAAAATATTATTCTAAAATTGTAGTTTAAATAACAGTTTTCCTCTTTTTTTTGAACATAGTTGATCTCATTTTTGCCTCATTTAGTACTTACAGTGTGTTGACCATTATTATTAATATTAATAATAATATTAATAATAATATTAATAATAATATTATTATTAATATTATTATTATTATTACCACGTCTTATTACCCGTTCGGGTTATAAGCACTTTACGCTAATGTGTAATGGTAGGATGATTGTGAGATGAAATGGAGGACCTACAGTTTAACGTGGGATCCGAACCATGGTGGAGGCGTGGCATTCCACCCATTCACAAGTTGTGATTAATACACGTCTTGTCAGAGGTGAAGGAAGGGTTTGGCAATCAGATAAATCTGTGCCGGGACCGAGGATTGAACCCTGGACCCTCAACACAGAAGTCTGACACCTTACCTCTAGACCACCAGGTCACCTGTTAACCACAAGATACAAGTCTATTGTCTTATAAATCTTTACTTATAACGTTTTAACAAGTGTTTTAATGTTGCTTATGGAACAAATAGAAATATCTTAAAGCACAATTTATTAATACGCACAGTACAGCTTAACAAAATTTCTCAAAATAAAATTTTAAGATTATTATCTTAAACATATAACATGAACAATGTTATTATCATTTTGAGCCATAAAATCTTAATTTTTTTATGTTATTACAGTAGTTTTGCACCTACATACCAATTTTCAGCCTTATGATGTGTCAAGAAACGGCCTAGGAGGTAAATACATGGAATAATTAATGCTAGAAGCAGTGTTTTTATACATATAAATGTTTATTTCTCCCCAACTCTTCATGAGATTTTCTTTCACAACGAAATATGTATGTATAAAGGTTCATATAACAACTGTGTAAAGTTTGAATTAAATCGGTTAATTTATTCAAAAGCTATCGTCACACTTTCAGAAGAAAATATCTACCTTGCTCTTTCATCAAGTCAAGGGCCGTTTCATTTTAATACTAATGCCGGGATCACGATCAACTTAAACTTAACTTAACGTAACTTAACGTAACTTAACGTAAAGGACCTCCTCGTGTGTTTAAATGGAGGCGATAACGATGCACTTAACTTAACGTTGACTTGCAGTTAACTTAACGTAAGAGATGTCCTGGGAGGTCTTTTATTTTACTTTACGTTACTTGAAGGGTATCACGTGATCTAGCCAGCCAATCATTATGCGAGTGACGTCATCAGGAATATTTAGTAACTCATTTGTTGGTATTATGACTAATGTTTACTCTTTAGCGTAAGTTCTAGTGATCAGACATTGAAACAAAATAATTACACTAAAATAGGAAAGCTAAATTTATAAAAAAAAAATTTGTAATAGTAATAGATATTTATTATATCGATTGAAAACTATAAACATTCACAGATCATCACTGTAAAACTAGTACAAATCACAGATCATACTCGAGAATGAAGATGTTTGGCTCGAGTTGTTACTTTAAGTTACGTGAATCGTGATCACACATACGTTAAGTTAATTTTAAGTTAACGTTACGTTAAGTTAACGCTAAGTTGATCGTGATCCCGGCATAAATGACTCACACCTGCAATAGTTACCACGATTCATTTATGGTCACCCAACTCGTAAGTGAAATTATCTTTGAACATCACCACACATTAGATAACACATACAAATGTGTTTGGGCTGTTTATGAAACTGGCTCTTAGTTTCCTTTGAGTTACAAATGAGTGCATTTTATTATCACTCGCCTGAAATAATTGCTCCTATTATAAACGCGTGAGTTAATCTCAAAACGTTCTCACTACGTGTTTATGTAATATTGCTAGGGTTTATAATTATTATAGTCTCGGTTCTATTGTTATACATTTTTACATTGCATGATTTCTCGAGATATTGACCTAACATATTTTAAATCGCCCCCTAAATTATCTTCTTTAATTAGGTATAGTAATTACATCGAAATACCCTCATCGGAGAGCATAAAAAATTAATGTTATTCCCGTTTACCTGTGTTGGGGTAGTAAGTTTAAAAAAAATCCAAGGTAAGTATATTGAGGATTGATTTTTCCTCATTGGTGTCTTACCCTCCCTTCACGCAAATGTGAGTAGGTTTCTTCTTTCTTCTTCTACCTTCCTCATCCTACCCAATAAATGCAAATATACGGATAGTCCGAAAGGTTGAAAAGACATGGTGAAAAAAAAACCTAAATATCGAACTCCTGACGTTGAGTACGAAGGAAGACATCAAACTCATTAATCTGTTTTGTTAGCGATGAGTGAGTCTGGTTTCAAAATCCTACTTGGTGGCTTGAAATGTTTTGTTTCCTAGGCAGTTTCCCACTTTCCCGCTAAGAAAAATGCAGGAAAATTCTCTACAGATCCTACCTATAACATCTCTAGTCTAACAGTGTATATATCCATCTCAGTGGCTGCATGGTCTAAGGCGATCGGGGTTCAATCTCAGTCGGGTGCACTGAGGGTGGTTTCTACTAAATGGTTTTCCACTCTGCTTCCACGCAAATGTTAGTGCACTTCCTCTAAATTAAACCTTCCTAGACCCACTCTGGTGGCTGCATGATTTAACGTGCAGCTCTTGTTTTAGACTAGACTGCCGAAGACGAGGCGATCGGGTTTCGATCCAAGTAGAGTGCACCGAGGGTGGTTTTTTCCAAAATAGTTTTACACTCTCCTTCCACGCAAATGTGTGTGCATTTCCTCTAAATATACGTACTAATCCCTAACACCACCAGAGTAATTAGTACATAAGCGTACAACCCGTACAAGTAGCAAGCCGCGATGCATGTAAGTCAAATAATTACCTCTAGTATAGTTGAGATGCAACATTTCACAGCGTTGTTCACGTAATACCGGCAGTCTAAAAGCAAACACCGCAGCGACGCACGGGAGCATTGAAGCCGACAGAAGATAATTATTCATCTGTTGTAAGATTTGTCACGCTAGAAGAGGTTACAGACCTATTGAGGGTAAACACCGAGGGGCGGTCATGCTTCAGAGATATTAGTAGGATTGGGAAGGAAGATATGAGCTCAGTTTATTATACTTCCCTTAAACAAAATAAATAAAATATTGCTCCAGAAGAAACATTTAGTTTAATTTTCTACAATTTTAATCTCAACTTTTCCCGTTTAAATATATAAACATAGCGTCAAGTTTATATCACAAACACCTACACCAGTGGTAACATGGTCGGGAAAAATAATTTTCACAATATAGTGAATTGCCGATGATGCGGCCAGATACACTTCGGTTTTTTAATATGTGATTTTACATCCCTTTTCCAAACTAATACGGGTGTGTTTCCTTTAAAAATAGCCCTTAGATTGAGTCTTTAGTAATCAGGATGTTAAAAACTTCATTAAAAATATATTTACAGTAGTATATTTTCACACTGTGATTTCACACTATATATCCATATGAATATTGTTTCAGTTATTTAAGCTCTATCATACTAATTAGGTTTCTTTAGATTAGTAGTTAATCAGTAAACGATGAAATTATTTTATTATAATTTATTTTATAATTTACTATCGCCTCCTGATATTCAATAATTCTAATTTCTGAATTTTACAAAGCAAACTATTCATATTTATAATATACTTATGTAAGGAATTAATTTTTTGGGGGGTATTTGAAGTGGGCATTATACAGAGGGTTCTCCAGAAAATTACCTAGAAAATAACTAAACCAATACCCGCTTCGGCGGCCGCATGGACTAAAGCGCTACTCTCGCAGTAGAATAGACTGCCGATGACGAGAAGATCGGAGTTCGAATCTCTTTCAGGTGTACTGAGGGTGGTTTTTCCAAAATAGTTTTCTACTCTCCCTTCTCACAAATATTGGTTCATAAATATAGCCTCGCTAGTCCCTAAAACCATTAGAGTAATTAGTACATAAGCGTATAGCCCGAAGGGGTAGTAATACGTGGTGTTAAAAATAACAACAACTAAATCCAGCACAACATACTTATCATAACACTCACGATCCTAGCGCTATGATTTTAATAGTGGGGAAAGTAAGAAATTATCTACATATGAATGTAGAATCGATTCCGTTTATAAACCACCTTGAAGCAAAATATGGTCTTGTCAAATTCTTTTAATCACTTGGTAATGTACAAGTAAACTATTTTTATTTTCTGAAAATTGAAAAATGACACTTGGACACGGGAATCGAACCCGGGACCTCCCGTGTCCAGGTGTCATTTTTCAATTTTCAGAATATGATATCTAGATGGAGTAATTCCCACTAATAAGCATAAATAATAGCTCTGGCTATTAATTCTTATTTTTATTTTACATAGCTCTACGGGAGTGCGAAGGTCACTTTTTAAATTAGAAGTGAAGTCCAAGCGAACTTGATCTTTCCGCATTACACTACTTTAATTTTTCCATTAGGTGGATTTAGGTAAAGAGAACTATTAAAAAAAAAAGAGCAAACTTTCTTATATTTTGCTGATATATCTTAATTTAGAGATGTAATTTAATCACTAGTTTGTGTTAAAATAATCTTTTGTAACTTACAAGCATGCTTAAATCTTGTTTACCTCGGTGGTCTTAGGTTATAATGCTCGCCTCAGAACCCAACGTTCGTTGTCTCAAACCCAACCGAGGTCAATGGATTTTCCTTGAATGTTAAAAATCCATAGCACAACCTCCTTTGAAGGGGAAGTAAAGTCGTTGGCCCCCATTTTGATTTTGGCGTGTTAAAGAACCCTGGATGTTATCTGAAAATATCTTTACCGGCAAAATTGGTAGTCCCTTTCGCCCTCGCTAATAGAATCAGTCGGTTCAGAAAGTGCACGTTAAAATCTTAAAAAATAAATAAATTAAATGTTGAAGTATGCCATATTTAGGGAGATGTTTCAAATATGTTCACGATACTTTGAAGTTTTCTTCTTTCCTCTAAATCTTTCGAAGACGAGAAGATTTTGGTGGATGTCAAATATGAAGCGAAGGATATTTGACCTTGTACTTTGACATTTCGAAGCTATCACACACCCCAAGCTATCTTAAAACTTTCGCTCTACATTAGTGAGTCAAAGAGTTGCATGATTCATTGGGGAAACCAAACTCCCAAATGAAGTCACCAGATGTGAAGTAATGCACATTTTAGTTATAACTGAGACGCTTGCAGAAGATCTACATTTCTCGTCGTGTTGTATCACTGTTGACCAACTTGGTCTTTGACGCATTGGACTGATATTTATAGTGGACATTTATTTTCTCATTACAACCACTTTGAAGGGAATTAGGTTATTCCCTTCTAAGAGGTTGAAGTTCTCGATTAACTTGTTTATCGTGTTTGGAATAAAAAAAACTTTTATGAAGGATTATAACAAGTAGAGATGATTAATTGGAAAATAAATCCAATAATTTTAGTGCAAGTGTAAGACATATATGCCTAGACCCACACAGAGAAAACCCTACTGGTTTTGATAAAGGCGTCAATCTAGTATAGTTTGGTTTATTGGCTTTGAGAAGGTTGGGATTCAAACATCACAGGGGTGTGCTGAGCTGGTTTTTCCTAAATGGCTTCCCACTTCCCCTTCACATAAATGTAATAGTACACTTCCTCTAAATTCTACCTTCCTCTTCCCTATCCCGTAGGTGTAAATATTCAGATAGCCCAGAACTACTAAGAGGTGAAGTAAGGTAATGAACTTATAAATCACAATTAAGAAATAGCATAGTTTATCTTTTTTTTTAAATTAAATAGCCAGAGCTATTATTTATGCTCTTAGTGAGGATTACTCCATCTAGATATCATATTCTGAAAATTGAAAAATGACACCTGGACACGGGACAGGTCCCGGTTTCGATTTCCGTGTCCAGGTGTCATTTTTCAATTTTCAGAATATTCTTTTTTTTGTGCTATACCTTTGTTTATTTTGTATTGTATCTGTCTCCTGCGTTAAGGTTACTGGATTAAATTCATAGTCATAACAGAAAATTTCTAAGTGGGGAAAATTAGGACTTTACCTTTCACCACCTTGACGAATTAACGGTTTGTGGACATAATATTGCATATATTATAGTCTTAAATTAGTTTGTAAGTCATTTTATGATTTTAATTTGTTTATTGAAACTTCAGAGCACAAGATAAATACCCCAATAAAGTAAATAAAATATGTATTTTTGAGGTATTGAGTGCTAAGGATCTTTGTATTTAAATTCTTGGACAGTTTATTATGTACCCCGTGAACACTGTAAATTAAATAAAGTCAACATTTTATAGGAAGAACTGACAGTTAGGAAGGTACCAGATATACAGGGTGAGGCTGAAACAATTAGACGATTATTAACTTGAAAATTAACACTTTAATTGAAAAGTAAATATTCACTAGATAATTAAAAGCAAACTACATACTTACACTTTTCACTTTTTGAAGATAATATCACTCAGATGAGTTCCACAGGACGTCAGGTAAACCCCAGCACGTTGTCCATTACTTTCCTCAGCATAGATCAGCTAATTGATTACGCCCCACCCTATACTTTCATGCATTCAAACGCGAAGTATTGTGGTCGGCAACTGTATTGATGTATATTGTCAATACCTATACATTAACACAATTAATATAAATATTAAAATGTAATCATAACCGGCTGTAAACAAATTTATTTAGGTATTTTCTAAATGCTTCATTATGAATCCTCATATACATAAGATATGTGAGCTCAAACCAGAGCCTTTTTTTTAGTGTATACAATCTTTGATATGTTAATATATTTTAAATATGGTCAATTTATTGGTCAGTTTTTAACGTTATGTTATATTAATGTAGAGATGAGATACTTTGATAGTATATTGTTGAAGATTTGGAATACGTTCTTTGGATATCATCTTGTTTTTGTATTGCATTGAATTCCTGTATTGTTATAATCTACTAGCGGACCCGACAGACGTTGTCCTGCCCGAACGTTGGCTTTTCGTTTGGGTGGCATAATTGATTTTGATAATAAAACAAATACTATGTGATCATCACAATTACAAATTCACAATGAACTCCTATTAGTGAGCTACACAAATATTACAAATTCAGTGTTTGTCTTCAGAAGGTTTTAACGGTCAATTATTGATGAACTTATGATTTTTTTAACGGTCAATTATTAATATTATATTCATTGTTATAAATATTGGGTGGTGGGGGGGTGGGTGAAATTTTGAGGTTACATGTTCTGATATGCAAAAAATCTAAAAAAAAATCCCCCCCCCCAAAAAAAAATTACCTAAAAAATAAAAAAAAATCCTAGAACTCTATTGCAGTGCCACCTACCGGGTCCAATTGTGAATCTAAACCATCCAAGGACCCACTCAAACACACACAAAAAATTTCATCAAAATCGGTCCAGCCGTTTAGGAGGAGTTCAGTGACATACACACGTACAGAAGAATTTTATATATTAAGATATGTTGCTGTATACCTATTATGTGTTGTAGTTCAGTGTTTATGTTTGTTTATATAAATTTATTAACTTTCATCAAATAATCTTTCACAATTTTTTTATCACCCCATCTTACTACCCGTTTGGTTCATACGAATATGTACTAATTACGCTAATTTGTTAAAGATGTAGAGAGCCATCCAAACATTATCTAAGAATATATGGGATAAAGATATTGCGCTCTGGCGGCTCCATTCCACGGGGTTGAACTCAGGCCTTCTGGCAGTTTGTGAGCTCCCTCGGTATCGCGAGCATCTCGCGTCACAGGATAATATGTTATACGTAACCACTTAATTATTAGATCATTATGTTTGTTATAAATAAATAGAATATACTTTTAGATATTTATTTATACTTCACGTTTGCTTCAATCCAACGGACCAACTAAATAATAATAATAATAATAATTATAATAATTATAATAATAATAATAATAATAATAATAATAATAATAACAACAATGCGTGTCTGGGCTATATCATTCGTAGCACAGTTGGTTGAATGATTAGTCAGTACTAATGTACCACCGCTAAGGTGACACCTGAATGTACTAATCGTACATCCTTTCCGTGGAGGCTCTTCCCATGTTCCGATGAGCTGAGTTGATGGTGAGAGAGAGTATGAGGGTGTGGAACCAGTGGAAACACAAACTAACTAACCAAACCCTGGTGTTCATTGGGGTAATTCTTCTTTCGGGAAAAATACCAAACGTACCAGTCTGGAATCAAACCCGGGACCTCCAGGCTCGTAGCCAGATTCACTGACCACTACACCATGGGGCTGGTTAACGACCCACCTAATCCTCCGGGATTCAAACCCCCCAGCGCCAGTGGTCCATCCAGACAATGTAACGTGATATGGTGCCACGGTAGTAGAGTAGCTAAGGGAAGGACGTATGCACATATAAATATTGTAGTATCTACTATTTTACAAACCATCTTGAATCTAACTACGGTCTTGTTTTTCAACCTCTCTCATCCGTTGGCCATGTACTGGTAAACTATAACAAACATTGCTTTTATTTGAAATATCTTAGAACTTTTAATACCACATTGCTTGGTAAAATATCTGTATGATTCATTGGGAAAACCAAACTCCCAATGAAGTCCTTAGATGTGAGGTATTACACATTCTAGTTAAAAATGTATGTTGGGGTCAGTTTGTTGCGATTCGCGGCTAGTTGAGTGTTTACATAATCTCAGACCGATGGGCATCTGAACAGGGCGAGCTTCTTTTACATCGATATGAAGTTTAATTGGATCAACACTTTGTATATATGATGATGATGATGATGATGATGATGATGATGATGCCACGTAGATGTAAAACATATACAGTTCTATGCAAGTGTTGACCCGGGGCTTATCGTCGAAGGTAGCGATTGGTTGTCATAAGGATCCTTCAAGTAGAACTTTTAATAATTTTATCTAATCAAGATTTTAGTTTATAATAATTTTACTAATAATATTACTGGTTTATAAAATAATTTTAACTAATAATTATAGTAATTAAAAGTGGATTTGCAATTTGCAATAAGGAAAAACACAATTTTGATTAAAAAAATTTTAATTTTTAATAAATAAAAACATAAAACCAAAAGTCACTGTCACAATAAAATTAGAAAACATGTACTTAGAAATTATGTTAGATGTTAGGTATTAATAAAAGAAATATGTATTTTAATTTAAATAAATGGTTATTATACTAAACTTGTTAATATAATAACTAGAGAGTTCAGGTTTTTTAAACCAATTGATTTTCTGCAGATTTAAAATGAGCTGAAAGAGTTATTAATTAGGTCCTGTAGGAAATAGGGCTGGGGAAATTGTCAGTGTGTTGGTGTCAATATTATTTTAGATGACCCCTCCTTGGACCCGCCACAGTTTTTATGCGGCTCTAAGATACATTTGAGGCAGTTGAGCTCATTTTATTGATTAACCTATGATACAATCCACTGAGTGAAAATATAGCACACCTAGACAAACTCTGCTGAAAATTAATGTAAAATAAAACTCATACGTTCTAACACTTTATTTAGCTAGGACTATAAATCCTCATCATTGGATTGGACACGTGCACTAAATTTTAAACTCATCTAGTCTGCTTTGACGTTAGTGGGAAGTTTGGGGTTTCAAATGTCTTCCCTCTACTTCCCCCTCCCCCTCACCCTTCAGGTGTACTTCGCTTAACTTAACATACGTTACTACCCGCCTCGGTGGCGTAGTTGGCTAACGCGCCAGTCGTGTTGAGTCAGACCACCGAGGACGGGGAGATCGAAGTTCGAATCTCGGTCGGGTGAACTGAGGGTGGTTTTTCCTAAATGGTTTTCCACTCTCCCTCCACGCAAATGCGGTTTCACTTCCTCTAAATTCAACCTTCCCATTTCCTAATCCATTAGTGTAATTAGCACTTAATCGTATAACCCGAACGGGTAGTAAGACGCGGTGCTAAAATTAAAATTAACATACGTTATTGTTTCCAGCCTATGTCCTAGGTCAGTTTTTTATTCAAGTCATATATTTTCCACTACAGACTTGCTAGGCCTGTCGTAGCTTCATATGACTTATAATATAACTTAAGACTAGGACAGGCTCAACATCCAGTCCCCGGCCGTTAATTCATCACTGTGAAAGGGTAAACCCACATTTCATCAATGATAAATTTCTCGGCCATGCCGGGAATCGAACCCGGGACCTTTACCTCAGTAGACAGACACGCTACCGACTGAGATAAGGTGTCGGACTCCCCTGGTATGCTGAGGATTGATTTTACTTAATGGTTTCCAGCTCTCCCTCCACGACAATGATGGTAGATTTTCTGTAATTCTATCTTCATCATTTATACTCTTCAAGTTTAGTTAACCGGCCCGTGGTGTATTGGCCAGTGCACCTAGCTATGAGCCTAGGTGTTCCAGGTTTTATTCTAGGTTGGTAACATGGGTATATTTCCCGAAAGGAGAGTTACCCCAACGGTCACCAGGGTCTGGTTAGTTAGGCTAAGTTAGGTTTAAGTGTTTCCACTGTTTCTACACCCTCATACTCACTATCACCATAATCTCATCTTATCGGGACATACAGAGGATGTACGATTGTACGATTAGTACATTCGGGCTTCCCCTGGGCAACGGTACATTAGTACTGTCCAACCTTTCCACCACTGGGCTACGAATGTTGTAGCTCAGACCCGCAGTATTATTATTATATTAGTTTAGTTAAAAGCGTAGCCTATTATTTGAACCGATAGAAAAATGGGAAGCTAATACTTTTTTTATAAAACACCTGCCTGGAGGATTAAGGAGACAGATGTAATTCATGATAAGGTGTACAGTGGATCACTGTGAAATATGGTGATTATGTTAGAAAGATTAGATGGAGACTTGTACCTAGCCTAGATCCTACAGTTTCTACATTAGGATTCTGCTCATAAGAAACTTTTAGTAAATAAACACTTTTATTCCTGTCTAAATTGATAAAAATTTCCTTACTATTAATATTATTGCACACTAAGTCCATCTTTTCCGATGGGCATCAGTAAAATAAGTTGTATTGTTTAAATTTATGTTGCAACCAAGATTAAAACTTATATTTTCTGAGAGAGAGGACTGGGGTATACCCAATTTGTCATCGATTGAACTTTATCTTGAAGTCAAAGAACGTAAAGGAAGTTGGTTCTGTGCAATTGTTCGTTGGTCTTTAAGGTTTATATTGTATGGAAACAATCTTCAGGCCGTAAATGGCAATAAATTGAGAACAATATTTGTATATTTACATCGTGTATTATTATGATATAATCCTATTAAAATTCAACCCAATTGTATAGCTCGAAGTTTGATATTTCTTTGAAAATGTGGTTGAAAATAAAAGCAACAAAAGGATGTGAACTTTTGGTTTTTTTCAAGTATTTCGTAAATATTGATATTAGCTATGAAAGGTGACAACTGTAAATTACGTTAATTTACATAAACATGATAAATGTAAATTGCTTTAGTAACTGTCAGTATTGTCAGCAAATTTCTTATCTAAATTGGACTTTAGCTTGGCTCTAATCCAGGGTTTCTCAAACATTGAGGCATGAGGACTGAGGAGGTTTCAGGTGGGGTGCAGCATACCTTTGAAGAAATTGCTTATTTTTTTCTGACTTGGTGAAATTTGATAAAAAAAAATGAATTTTATAATTTAATCATTGTAGAAATCTAAATTATTATACTGTTTACATCTACATAATTATCTGAGTGAATGTGATTTCCTAACGATGACGGCAATCATAGATAAATAAATCAACTGGGAGTTACAAATTACCTTTGCTTGTATTTCACAAAAATAGGTCTTAAAATGATCCATTTCTATTAAAGAAAACAAATTAATTCTTCTTGCAGGCAGATAAATATTGTAATATAATTTTAAATATATACACGTGTTTCAGACTTAGAATTGGATCAAAGTGTCTCACGATGGGGTTAATGTGCAAGCTTACGTTTTGACGGCCATAAAACTTCAAGTTTTTTGAAGCCAGAGAGATAGTTTGTTGTTACTATATTTTATGCCATTAAATATTTTAAATACATTTTAATATATATTACTCATTTCGTCCTTCGAATTGCGACGAAAGGAGAATCAAATATACAGTGTTTACCGTAACATGTGAGACCCACCTGAGCGGTGGACAGGAGACACAATAACAATGAATAAGTTCATATAAACATGTGCCCCATTTGACCTTGTTTCCGAGATACACCCAAGTTATTCCACTGAACTGTTCGTTTACCATGCTTGATATCTCTCGACCTGTTGACTAGGTATGTTCTATGGGTTATTCCCAACATCTGATATTTTTAAATAGTACGCCATTTAAAGACATGTCGACTAAAGGCTTGCATTCAGGCCAAAGGTAGCCATTTTGAACACTTCCTATATTGTTAAAAAGCTCCACATTACTGGAGTACAAACAAGTTCAGATGGGACACATGTTTTTAATAAATTCTTCCTTTTTTTTTGTCTCCTACCCACTACAACGGTGGTTAGGAGACAAAAAAAAACACAAAGGAAAAATGTATTAAAAACATATACATATATACATATATATATATATATATATATAGGGTGTTCGGAAACTCAACGCTCAAACTGCACATATAGTTTGTTTGAACCAAAATAATACAAAATCACTATACACTTACATCCGGCAAACTATTCTATTGCCATTAAATTGTGTTCAAAGTTTCGGCGTACAGCTCAGGGAGAGCAAAGCTGTTCAACCATGCATGTACAACAGGTTGCCTAGTAGTTAGGCTCACGGCACTCACAACTCGACATCTTAGAGCACGGCAGCAGAACATACCACAGTTAATATTAAACAGCCCACCAGTCCATCTAGAAATCGAAATACGTTCTGAGGTCATCATTAACGGTCCTATATCACAGAAAGTGCTTACCATTATTACATGTGCAGTGCCGCGTGCTTAACTCCTATGCGACTTGTTACACACGCATGCTTGCACAGCTTTGCTTCAGGCACTGTACGACGAAATTTTGAACACAATTTAATTGTATTAGCATAGTTTGCTGGATGTAAGTGCCTCGTCAAAATAATAAACTAACAAATATTTATCATTCTGCCCGACTGCTTTGGTCACTATGCATAATGCCAGGTCATTTTTTGTAGTGACCGGGTTAATCACTTCGTCCATAACATATATATTTACATTATATGTATATACATTAACATTAAGTATAGTAATCAATACAAAAATGCAATGCTTACTTTATATTATAATTTGATCATAAACATATATTTGAAAAGTATTAAGTTATGTTAGTGAAGCTTGTGAACATTTAGGCCTACACTTAAGGTGGGTTTGTAGGAGGGAGCGCGATTAAAGGTGTTTTTGCAGTTTTTATATCAATACTTTTTTTTTGCCAAAATAAAAAAATATTGCTCCAGTAGAATTTAGCACCGCGTCGGGTTATACGTTTAAGTACTAATTACGCTAATGGATTAGGAATTGGTATGGTTGAATTTAGAGGAAGTGAACCCGCATTTGCGTGGAGGGAGAGTGGAAAACCATTTAGGAAAAACCACCCCCAGTTCACCCGACCGAGATTCGAACCTCGATCTCCCCGTCCTCGGCGGTCGAGCTTAACACGACTAGCGCGTTAGCCAACTACGCCACCGAGGCGGGTTGCTCCAGTAGAAAAAATAGTTTAATTTTCTTCACATGCTGATATCAACAGTTTTTTTTTAGCACCACGTCTTACTACCCATTCGGGTTATATGCCTATGCACTAATGTGTTAGGGACTAGGAGGTTTTAATTTAGAGGAAGTGCACCCATATTTGCGTTGAGGGAGAGTAGAAAACAATCTAGAAAAAAAAAACATCCTCAGTGCACCCAACTGGGATCGAACCCCAATATCTCCGTCTTTGGCAGTCAACACGAAAGTAGCCCTTTAGACCATCGGCCAATGAAGCGGGTATCAATAACTGTTGAATATTTGTCATGAGCATAGGAGAATTAGATGACAAACTTTTTATATGAAGAGAAAAATTTGTCATTAAATTCCAGGACACCCTTGATATTCAAGAACTGTTGAAGTCACCATGTAAAGAAAATTAAAATATTTGTTTCTACTAATTACATACTTAATTTCTTTTGACCAAAAGAATATTTTGCTATAAAAAATGGGGTGTGGCTGTGTTATGGACAGGGCTGTGTGTTGTACGTGAATACGTTTATGTAACAGCTGACGATTAAAACTTAAACGAACATCGTAGCTTCTCCGAGTCAAAAGTTATACCAATTGCAAATCTCGATACGCAGCAAAATAACCTCAAAATGGCGGCGCTTCCCCCTCCACCGCACGCGATGCGTCACTGTTCTTGCTTATCGTAATGAATTATTTGATCCTTTAGCTATCCAGTGGTATAATTTAATTTTGGATGTAGAGGAAAGATTCGAAACTACAACACCAAACTGTATCCCCCGATTTTGTTATCATTAGGTTTTTTGGATTGCCCCCGTATGGTAGCAAACTTAAAGACGTATTCACGTCAAAAGTGCAAAACGACAGCCTTTTTCTGGCGTCCCCAACATCCCCAGTTAGTATTGGAGTGAGACTAGAGTGGCTAAAGGTTTGAGAACCCCTGCCCTGGTCTGTTGCGAGCAGTGAAAGTATGTCCGACAGACAATGCCAAACACTCGAACACAGACTCCACTTTTCATGGTGGACCGGTTTCTCCTCGTCGCAGACGTTGCCAATAAACTTACACGCACCCACGTCCCCTCGGGGATTCTGGGGGAGGACTCACTTTTAGTTTCGGTAGAAATAAAACAAACGCTTTTCATGTATAGCCCCATTTTCTTACGATGAGCCTTCTGAAAGGCCGTTTTCCAGATGAAGTTATATATGGCTCTCAATTACACCATGATGTGAGCATGCAAGCAAACTGCACCCACCGAGCGGCCGCCGCCATTAGAGATCATAGTGCTAACATTTGCGGATTGATGGTGTCATGTGGTCAGCACAGCGTGCCCTCCGGTCCATGAGTTTAGTTTTCTAATCTGGAACTGATTCTTATTTATTCAAGTAGCTCCTTATTTGTCCTCACGAGGCTGAGTTTGACTCCGTTCCAGATCAACTGCTTCCAACATTTTATTTTATTTTAAACACTGGGGATCGAACGGAGAACCTTTGGATATGTACCCAGGTATTCTGACCACTAGACATAAAAAATACTATTTATTTATTTGTGGTGTTCAAAGTGCATACTCTGAACCGGTTTATTATAAATTATCAGACCAAGACATACAAACTAGAGTCGGTTTTTACCTGGATGACAGTTCAAAAATCATATGTTTAGGTTTTGGGTTTGCCAACACTTGTAATAGATCACTGTTTTTCTTACATTGTTTCATAACTTTTAATAATTTCTTTTTACCAAATCCTAAATAATATTTTAAACACAATTAAAAGTACTTATTCTTCGTTTTGGAATGTTATCTATGATGTGTAATATAGTGCATACATTAATACCTTTTAATACAGGCATCGTATTTACTTGGAAAAGAGAAAATACGTACTTGTCATATATATATATAGTAAATTATTTTATGATTATTTTATCGTATTTCGAAATATTTAACTGAATAAAATATTTTTATCCGCTGCGTGGGTGCATCATTGTAAAGAACTTGTTTCCGTCACGTTCAATCACATGGTTTAAATTCGTCGGTCGCCATTTTGAAGCTATAGGAATGTTATCTATGATGTGTAATATAGTGCATACATTAATACCTTTTAATACAGGCATCGTATTTACTTGGAAAAGAGAAAATACGTACTTGTCATATATATATATAGTAAATTATTTTATGATTATTTTATCGTATTTCGAAATATTTAACTGAATAAAATATTTTTATCCGCTGCGTGGGTGCATCATTGTAAAGAACTTGTTTCCGTCACGTTCAATCACATGGTTTAAATTCGTCGGTCGCCATTTTGAAGCTATGTTAGTTAGACCTTTTGTGAAAGTGGTGTGAATAATAATTTTTAAAACGATAAATACTCTTTGTGCCCGATCTCTAATAAATATATAAATAATATTGGCCTAAATTACTGTGTTTAACTATCAAATTCATACTTTACCGTACGTTTTGATTACAGCTATCCAAATTGACAGATGCCAGCTGTTGGCGTAGGGATACATTAGGGATTATTTTTAGTAACTTTTTGAGCTGTCATCCAAGTAAACTAAGATCGTCAATGTATTATAACTTAATTATAGAATAACCCGCTTCCGTAGTCGAATGCTCGAAGGCGTCACTCTTGCAATAGACTGGACTAGCGATGATGGGGTGATAAGGGTTTGAATCCCGGTTGTGGGTGAATCTTTCTTAATGGTTATCCACTCTACCTCCGTGAAAATGCGAGTACAAATCCCCTAAATTAGACCTTTTTAATCCCTAACACATTTTCGTAATTATTAAGCCTACATATGCGTACATCCTGAAATGGGTAATAAGACGTGGTACTAAAAAAATAATTATATAACAGACAAAGCCCCAGTTTTACATTTAGCACCGTGCCTTACTACCCGTTTGGGCTTTACACTTATGCACTAATTACGCTTATGCTGTTAGGGATTAGGAATGTTATATTTTAGAGGAAGTGTACCCGCATCTACGTGGAGGTAGAGTAAAAAACTTTTTTTTATTTAGCACTGCGTCTGACTACACATTCGAGTTATTCGCTTAAGTACTAATTACGCTAGTGGTTTAGGAATTGGGAAGGTTTAATTTAGAGGAATTGAACCCGCATTTTCATGGATGGAAAGTGGAAAAACCATTTAGGAAAAACCACCCTAGGTTCACCTGACAGAGATTCGAACCTCGATCTCCCCGTCCTCGGTAGTCTGGCTCAAAACAAAACTAGCGCGTTAGCCAACTACACCACCGAGCAGGTGAAAAACTATTTTTAAAAACCTTCAGTATACCTGACCGAAATTCGAACCTTGATCTCCCCGTCATCGATAGTCTAGTCTACTACGAGGGTAGCGCCTTAGACCACGTGGCCACGTGGCCCAGTTAATAATCGCCGTGAAAGGAGAAGGCCTAATTACACAAAAACAAACCAACGGTTCTTGGGTGTTTAGCCAGAGTTTGGAACGTAACGATACCGACCAGGGCTGAGGTCTTACCTCATTGTAACAGCTCCAATAAGAAAGGTGACGTGTGAATGAACCAGACGTGTACACGTGAATACGGGAACAGATATATATCTCCCTCTCTTTCTCACTATTCAGGTGATAGGAGAGGGGGGAGGGACCAGATGAAGGGAAGAGGGAATAGAAAACAAAAGAGCGATGCCTATCTCATTGCGAACTGGAAGGAAGAAATCCTTTTCTCTTTATTGTTTCTACAACAAATACACAATCGTTTACATAGTTGATTTTCCCACTTAACCTAATTCTACACCTCTTATTAACCATCTAAACATCTGCGACAGTGACTGGCAGTTGTACGTCCTTAGGATATGATCTTAAACCTTAGCTAAGTGAGTGGTTCGTCTTTCATCTGAACTAAACGTCCCACGTTCTATTCTAGACAACAGCAATTTAAAAAAATTAATTGTGGCTTTCTCTTTTATAGCAAAGAATTAAAGATTGGAGGTTTAGGTCTAATTATTTTGTCTGTTCTGGATTAAAGTTAGTTTATAAGTCGTGTGCATTAAGTTTTTAATTTCAATAGTAATAAAATAAAATGAGCATAGTGCGATTCAAATGGTTGCCATTGCTATAGTCCATTTAAAAAACTTCTGAAGGGCTTTTTTTCTTAATGTCTATCAGGATTCTGGTAGGAAGAAAGACCTTCCAGATGGTTCTTCGTAAGAAATTGGGTGATAGTTCAGTGTCAGCATGTTAGGTTGTCATGCTATATTGGCCTAGACCGATTCGGAAATTAAGGGTTAGGTTCATATCCCGGTTAGTTTTGAAATTTTGTTCAATTAATTTTAGTAACAGCTTCGGTGGTCGAATGGTCAAAGGCTCTAGGCCATATCTTCACAAACTTTTTAAACCGCTAAATTTTACTAGCATAAAATTATAAAACAAACGGAAAACATTCCTTTTTCTGGCTACACCTTTGGCAAATGTATTTATTCAGATTTAAAAAAAAATTGGCAATACTAATTACTCATGTTATTTTTATGGTGAATATTCCAAAATTTCTTTACAGAACCTCAGATGGATATGGTAGAACCCAATTTGAAAAACGCTGACTCTAGGTCATCACTCCGGCAATAGATTGGGCTATCGATTTTGGGGAGATCAGGGTTCGAATCTAGGTCGGGTGTACTGAGGAGCTTTTTTCCCCAAAGAGTTTTCCGCTCTTCTTCCATGAAAATGCAGGTACACTTCCTATAAATTCAAACTTTCTCAGCCCTAAAACATCAGAATAATTAGGTTGTATGAGTATATTCCGAGAGAGTAGTGAAATGCAGTGACAAAATAAAAATAAAATATTAATTAATTGTTTTCTATCCCTTCTTCAGGTGAGTACTGATTCAATTCCTAAATACTAACTCTCTTCGCCTCTATATTTTGATAAAAAAATAATACATTGGTCAAATGGCTTAAGGCATCAGACTCGAAATAAACTAACCCTTTTCACCTTTGTATTTCGATATACAAAAATACAGTGGTTAAATAGCTTAAGTTGTCAGATAAAAAACTTGATTGACTGTGAGAGGGAGGTTTGGGCTTATTGCTCTGCTTGGTGCAATGGGAGGTTTTTTTGACATATGTTTTACCATTGTGGTTTACTGAAGAAATATTTGATTTATTTTGCTTACGAATTTTTTTTATATAAAATCTACAAAGTTACTGAATTTAACCTCCGCTAAGTTTCATATCATCTCAAATCGTGAATATCCTGAGAAAACAATAGGGAGTATAATATCCAAACAAAGATATCTACCCCTTATTTTATGTGACGCGTCGTGTTAAATTTATTTTTAACTCCTCATCTATACTACCCATTCGGGTTATACGCTTATATACAGTACAAATTCCGCTATTGGTTTAAGGGATTAGCAAGGCTATATTTAGAGGATGTGTACCCACATTTGCGTGGAGGCAAAGTGTAAAACAATTTTGGAAAAAGGTGACCTGGTGGTCTAGGGGTAAGGTATCAGACTTCTGTGCTGGGGGTCCGGGGTTCAATCCTCGGTCCCGGCACAGATTTATCTGATTGCCAAACCCTTCCTTCACCTCTGACAAGACGTGTATTAATCACAACTTGTGAATGTGTGGAATGCCAGGTCTCCACCGTGGTTCGGATCCCACGTTAAACTGTAGGTCCTTCATTTCATCTCACAATCACCCTACCATTACACATTAGCGTAAGTGCGTATAACCCGAACGGGTAGTAAGACGCGGTGCTAATAATAATAATAATTTTGGAAAAAAAACCTCAGTACAACCGATAGAGATTCGAACCTTGATCTTTCCGCTATCGGCAGTCTAGTAAACTTCAAGAGTAGCGCCTTAGACTACACGGCCACCCAATCGGGTGTCGTGTTAAGTTAAATCAGGTGTAAGGAAGAGTGATGGTAGATAGACGGGCCAGGTGAAACCAAGAGTTCGTCTTGCCCACCCGAGTGGAACGTTTTCCAGTGAACTGTGTGAGCCAGTGTTACTGGTTCACCAGCCACAGGTTGCTGACCACTAGGTCAATGTCGCCATCACTCCGGGTAGAGAAAACACGCGGGGCCGCACATTTTGGAGCCTGTTCAACAGATAGATACACTTCTCTCTTTCTCCCGTGCGTGATGTCGCTTTCGACCAACGCGCATGCGCCCTAGGAGAGGTTCTTCCTAACTATCCTATACTGTTACCATTGTATGTCAAAGAGTTCTAATCAACAGAATCCTGAAATGTATAAATGTTGATACCTCAGTGCAAGAGTGTTACATTCCAAAACTATTCAGTACGCAGGTACAGCAATCTGTAATACAACGGAACTGGAAGCGTAAACCCAACTATTTGGATTATTTAAATACAACTTTCAATAAAGACATATTATAGCTGTAACATTTGTAATATATATATATATATATATGTAACATTTGTAACATATATATATATATAAATGTATTGTACTGAATTTATTGATTTTAATAAATTTTTTAAGTCTTAGCTCTATCGCACTGGGTTATCGATGGAGGAGAAAAAAGGTTTATTTATCTATTTATCTAGCTCGCTATATTATATATATATATATAATTCTGTAATCATTTAAATATTATGTTAGGAGTCATGATACCTGAAAAAGTCGTAGGATGGGGGTAAATGGCCCATTTTACATATCTAAAGCTCAAGCACTGAGGCAAAACAAAAGTCTTCCTCTAGCTTCTACTAAATTGCCTAAATTTCTCCTCTAATTTCGTCCCCGTAGAAAAGGTGACTATAGTCAGGCCCACCACTAGGTGAGGGACTATTGGTACTATGATACCGAGCCCTGGACTTCTGAGGCTTGGGACCCAGATTAACAAGCTTGGAAAAAATGTAGACGATGACAAATAAATAAAATTAAATATGAATGACAAGCAATAAAATGCCTAGCCATACTTATAGGACTCCTACACGATCAGTCAGACTGTCAGTATTAGTAAAGTAATAATTCATACTGACAGTCTGACTGATCGTTTAGGGGCAGTACTGATGGACTGATGGACGAACTTGCAAAAATACTGATAGGATCCGAATTTTCTGATCACACCAGCCTCAGTCCTTCAGTCTTGCAAGTGGTGGTAGAGACTGACAGTATGACTGACCATGTGCTCGTGCTCGTCAGTATTTCCTTCAGTCTCAGTAGCAAACATAGTCCGCACACGCCTTTTTATTATCGTCCATGTTGTTTCACGTTGCATGAAGGAACTGAGACTGATAGAAATAATGTTACAAAGACTGATTGTGTACGGGCTCGTTGTAAATACTGATGTATACTGAAAGTCAGACTGTCAGTCATATGACTGCAATGTACAAAAATTAATGTGAAACCTAACTGAACACTGAATTGTTATGCACATAATGAAATATTTAAATTAAACTTTATTTACCAAATTTGCCAAATTTGGTTTCAATACAAAAATAATAGATTGCTTGAAGTTTCCACACACTTTGAAACAAAGGACAAGACTAAACCGGCAATGATATAATTATTGTGAAAACCTACTGCCATTTTTCACAATAATTATATAATTGCTCGGTATAGTCTTCTTCGTTTCGAAGTGTGTGGAAAATTCAAGCAGTCTATTATTTTTGTATTGAAACTAAATTTTGCACACAAAGAGAATCGGGCAATAAATAAAGTTCAATTTAAATACTTCATCATGTGCATAATAATTCAGTGTTCAGTTAGATTTCACAACAATTTTTGTACATTGCTTTTCTTTTGTAAAAGTGACAACAAAGTTTTTAAAAGATATCCAAAATGAAGTCAAGAATTGGAGTAAGAACAAGAGGAAGGGTGCATTCCCCCTCCGGAAATAACTTGTCTACCCACCCCCCTAGTTGGAATCAAATCCTTCCTCCTTTGAAATAACCTTTACCCCTTTTAGATTTATCTAACTCCCCTCTGATATTCTATAACATGAAGCTGAAAGATGGCTTTACAGCAAACTCCAAATAGCTTCTAGAGGCATCCAATTTTCAAAAATTTGTTGGGAGAAGACCATTCTAAATTGATTCTAGAAATATCCATTTATCAAAATTGCCAGAGGAAGTTTATTCAAAATATCTTCTGAGAGAATACAATTTTTCAAAATTTTATGAAAAAGGCTCACTCTAAATAGTTTCAAGAGGCATTTAATTATCAACAATTTTCCAGGTGAAGACAGTCTAACTAATTTCTATATTCACCCAAATTTCAAAAATTTGCCTGGGGAAGACCACTTAAAATAGTTTCTATAATAGGCATCTTATTCTAGGTGAAGACCACTCTAAATAGCTTCTAGGGAAATTCAAATTCAAAATTTTTATGGGGAAGGAACACTCCAAATAAACGATAGAAGAATCACCTTTAAAAAAAAAATCCAGACTGACACAGTAGACATTTTATGAGGCCCCTCAAATATATTATATATATATTTGTTGTTGCTAATTGCCTTCTAGACAAATACGGTTTCACTGTCATTGAAGTCGAATATCACAAAGAGAAGGTGTCCCGCGCTTTTCCCCTGGTACTAGGCCCGGTTTTAGCACCTGGTGGTCCTGACTATAGTATCAGTACCTACCAGAGAAAATTTTCTCACTTAAACCTCCTACCTTGACCAGCATTCCTTACATTTAAGTATTTCCCCCAACAATCCCCTGGCTTGGCTAGTTTTAATTTATAATGACTAGGCAAACGTAAGCAAACTTTTATTTCCTGTGAGCTATTGATGCCAGCATATCTAGAAAGATCTATAATCGTGTCTACACTTAAATGAATCCCTTGACACAAAGTCACATACACCCTGATTTCCCTCAAAATGAAATCACCAGCCTATATTAAATCTGCTCATATCCCAATGACATTTCTTGCACTGAATCACATACAACCTTTTTGCCTTCAAAATTAACTACCCAGTCACAATTCACTTTACAACATCCCTCTAACAGAATTGAATCCTCAGCCCTTAGGGACATACACACCTTTTTCTCCAAAATTAACTCTCTTATTAAAATTCCCTTTTATCTATACTTGTTTCCAAAATTAGAGCCCTTTGCTCCAATTCCCTTTTCTCTGAACTTGTTTCCAAATTAGGTCCCAAGGCCTGAAACACATACTATACGATGTACCTGTTTAGCCCGCCTCCCCCAATATTAACCCTCTAGTCCCAATCCCCTTGACACTTGGACTCTATAATTTTTTCAGTTAATTTTAAATAGTTAAAAAAGAGGATTTAGAGAAAGTAATGTTTTTGTGGTTTTCTCATTATTTAAATCTACAATTATTTTCGATTGATTTCAGAACAATTGATATTCATCCATGATAATGTATTTGGTAGGCCATAGGATAAGCTGGCATTTCGGAACACTTGGAACATTTATAATATTAACTTATTAAATTTGATAAGTGCTTGAACTCCCCCATTAAATGAAATTCTTTTAAAATGTGTTTATGGAATGGTTGTTACTATGAAAACACAATATCATAGGTATTTTAATACTTTTCTTGTCCTCTTCGGTGGCCGCATGGTCTAAGCCAGGTAGACTAGACTACTTCTGAGGTGGCGATCTAGGTTCGAATTTCGGTGGGTGTAATGAGAGTGGTTTTTACAAAATGGTTTTCAACTCTCCTTCCACGCATATGCAGGTACACTTCCTATAAATATAACCTTCCTAAACTCTAAAACCATTAGCGTAATTAGTACGTAAGCGTATAGCCCGAATGTTTATTAAGACACGGTGCTAAAAAAAATACCCTTCATAAATTAACTAATTGCAATTTTTGTTCACAAAACCTAGACCAAGCGTTCCACGATGCATATTTATAAAGTATGTTTTAGCTAAAATGCACTGACAAAGAATATAAATGTTAAAACTAGAACATAGTAATAGTACCAACTTGTAAACATAGAAAAATATTATTTCTGATCTAATTAGAACACATGTCTTTCTTAATATTCTGTATTGGTAACCATCCAAAGAAGAGAAATTTATTCAAATTCTTGGAAAGCCTTTTACAGTGGACAATTTTGTACTCTGCTGTTGCCAAAAAAATCCCTGGCGTAAATGGTGCGTGAAGATGGAGTACTCGGTATTTTTATTTTGCTTGTAAAGTCCTGCTTCGATGGACACGACAAATACATTCTAGGATCATCTAGCCTAGTTTGCCACTAATGGGGAGTTTGAGTTTCAAATGCCAGCCGGGTATATTGCGGTGGCTTTTCCTAAATGGTTTTTAAACCTCCCTTATCATAAATGTTTATATATTTTCTATCAATTCTACCTTACCCATAGAGTACGTTGTAAGGCTTAAACTCAAGGTAAAACCAAGATTATGTATACATTTCAATTTTAATAAGAAAACCCTTATCTTATAGCTAGATAAAGCTACTAGATCTAGTTTCACGTATTCATACGTCAAGTCATGTCTGCAGCTGCCGCTTTTGATAGTATCAATACTTACGAAATAACCCTAATAATATAGTAGGGACGTGCGAGTACTCGAAAATTTGAGTTCGAGACGATTTTTAGTAGCTACTTAAACTCGACTCAGAATTTTCTTACGAAACTCAAGAACTTTGAGTACTCAGAAATATGATATTTTTCTCAAAAATTCCTTGATCGATTTATTTTATTCAATTTAAGTTATAATTTCACAGCAGATATAGTCCCTCAATATTTACTTTTGTATATTTAAAATAAATTGTACAACTACATTACATTTATTTACAAACTGAGAATTTGTGTTATTATAAATTTTTTCACAAAAAAAAATTGTATTTATAAAAACATACTTTTTAATGGCTTATGCATGGATCTATTACAGAAATTCAACTTGAAATATTAATGTACTAAAACTAAATTATACTACTCGAACTCTAAAAAAACTCGATATTTTCATTCAAATTCGACTCGAGCTCAACTCGAAGTGTGAAATACCCACTGGCACACCTCCAGTAAAATATAATCAATTTTATCCACAAAAAAAGTTTGCATTTTATATAAGCCCCTTTATCTGAAAATTTGACCTTACTATTTGTTTTAAAATACAGTATTATACTTTATTTTCTGTAGGGTTGGGAGAGGGCGGTTAGGGGGAAGGGGGGATATTATAAACGAGCTTAGTCTCACCACCTAGTGTATTGTTATAAAAAAGTTTCATAAACATTATTTTAATGGGTTCAACGATCTCCAAAGTAGCCAAGGCAAACCAGAATAATTTTTAAGAATTAACATAATTATTTATTTTGAGTAAAAAGAAATGTTTATATCACCTCAAGCATTAGGTATTGCGAAGTACTTCATTACGAATGTAGATTATAGTAAAAATAAAAGTATATGTGGTTAGTAAATAGCTTAACTTAAGCCATGCCGCTTGTAATACGACCGAATTTATTTGTCAACACGCGTTGGATTATACAAGGTATAATAGTGATCAAGATAGGGATAGGATGTAATGAGGTGGACTGGATAGAACTAACTCAAGATAGGGATAGGATGTAATGAGGTGGACTGGATAGAACTAGCTTAAGATAGTAATAGGGTGTAATGAGGTGGACTGGATATAACTAGCTCAAGATATATATATAGGGTGTAATGAGGTGGACTGGATAGAACTAGCTTAAGATAGAGATAAAGTGTAATGAGGTGGACTGGATATAACTAGCTCAAGATATATATAGGGTGTAATGAGGTGGACTGGATAGAACTAGCTCAAGATAGTAATAGCGTGTAATGAGGTGGACTGGATATAACTAGCTTAAGATAGAGATAAAGTGTAATGAGGTGGACTGGATAGAACTAGCTTAAGATAGATATAGGGTGTAATGAGGTGGACTGGATAGAACTAGCTCAAGATAGTAATAGCGTGTAATGAGGTGGACTGAATATAACTAGCTTAAGATAGAGATAAAGTGTAATGAGGTGGACTGAATAGACCTAGCCCAAGATAGATATATGGTGTAATGAGGTGGACTGGATATAACTAGCTAAAGATAGGGATAGGTTGTAATGAGGTGGACTGGATAGAACTAGCTTAAGATAGTAATAGGGTGTAATGAGGTGGACTGGATATAACTAGCTTAAGATAGAGAGCTTAAGATAGAGATAAAGTGTAATGAGGTGGACTGGATAGAACTAGCTTAAGATAGATATAGGGTGTAATGAGGTGGACTGGATATAACTATATAACTATATAACTAGCTAAAGATAGGGATAGGGTGTAATGAGGTGGACTGGATAGAACTAGCTTAAGATAGTAATAGGGTGTAATGAGGTGGACTGGATATAACTAGCTTAAGATAGAGATAAAGTGTAATGAGGGGGACTGGATAGAACTAGCTCAAGATATATATAGGATGTAATGAGGTGGATTGAGTAGAACTAGCTCAAGACAGGTTTAGGTGGCGTACTTTTGTAAGTGCGGCAATGAACTTTCTATTTCCTAAAAATACCTTAGAGTAGGTACCCTTGTGAATAAAATTGTTTATCTATTGAAACAAGAATGAAAGGCCAACCAATGAACTTGAAAAAGGAAACATACAGTCTTGGTGATGTGTCTGGAATTTTTATTTAAAGAATGCATTTGAATTACCGTTACTAATAAAGAAATGTTTTCAATGCGTTCCCCAGCTTGAGTAATTACGACCTTCTATGGGCTGTTATTATGTGTTCTTATGTTACGAAGATCAACACCGGCGGCGTCTTTGAGCCTCTAAACATGCGTGCACACGTTCACACGCACGAACAGACGACAATTTGATAGAAGGAGCTGGCTAGACACATCTCGACAATGAATAGAACACACGGAGGACTTAACAAACCAAACAATGGCGAAATATGGCGTGAAGCACTCAAAGCTACTCTAATCCAAATGAGAGGTTAATTTCACATAGGAAATAGGAACTCAATGGTATTAAAAACGAATCAATTATTGTCATTCAAATTATTATGGTACTTTGTTAGGGTTTGTATTTTGTATTCTTTATTCTTGGTGACTACATTACTTTATTTGATTCAATCCCAAACAAAACAAGCCATTTTGTGTAAATTGAAATGTAAACACAAAATATAAATATAATGTTTTACACAAAGGATATGTGTAGTCAGGACTCGCATATAGTGAGATGCTGGTGAAATAACTTTTTAGAAAATACAAACATGTATTTTTATAGTTGACATTAATAACATTTTACTATATTTATAATGTTATTTCATAGGTATTTGTACTATATTGGGTGAGGCATTTAAGTGAGGACACCAGAATATCCCGAAAACGAAGCATTTTAGAAAAAATTATTTCGAACAAAACCTTTTTGTTTTTGAGGGAGAAAAAGAACAACAATAGTTATTTTTGATTTGGTTGAAGTTTTCAAGGTTATTTTAAAGTCAATTTTGTTTTTTAAATAAAAACCTATAATATTTGAAACGTCATTTTATTTTAGACAAAAAAAAAGTTTTTTTCTGAAACTTATTTTATTTGACATCATTTGTTGAAGATATTTAACTTGTATTTTTTATAACAATTTTTATTCAAAAACTATCATTACATTAAAAGTGTATTGACGTTAATATTCATAATTTTGAACATTTACTAAAGTAGTTCTATAAATAACAAAGTATTGAAGGTAATAAAAAATAATGTAATAAAAAGTTCTTAAATAAAAATGGTTGGATAGAAAAAAGTAAAGGTTAAAATATCTTTAAAAATGTATGTCAAATAAATACTTGTTTCAGACAAAGGTTTGGTTTTTATGCAGAGTAAAATGCCATTAAAAATTTTAGGTTTTCATTAAAAAACAGAGTTTACCTTGAAATAACCTTGAGATAACTATGAACACGTACACCAAATCAAAAATAATTTATGCTGTTCTCTTTTCTCCTTGAAAAAAAAATNTTTTTAATGCTTCGTTTTCATGATATGATAGTGTCTCAACCTAAATCTCTCATCCGGTATATCTCCAGTGATAGCTGTAGATAACATAACTTGACGTATGAATGAGTATATTAAGGTAGTTTTAATAACGTTTTGAACTGTCGGCTGTCAGCCCTTTCTACCAGAATTCAGCTATAGACACGTAGGCCCCACGTATTTTATATTCAAACATTCCAGTAAGTCTGACTAACGATAGCTATACCTTTACTAAGGCCGGGTTCACAATTACATAATTTCCTCGTATCGTATCCCCGTTGTGATCAGGGTTGTAAAGGATGACGATACACACAAATACGATTGAGATGAAATTTCAGAAGATCCTATCCTCGTTCCGTCGAAATCATTGATGAGACCCAATTATCTCCGTCATTCGCGTGTTCCTGACCTGCATCAATGTTATTAAGAGCTTTCATCAAAGCATCATCAGCTCTCAGCTCACATTTATCAGCTCTCAGCTCACATCTGCGTTTGTGTGTGCTCACGCGAGGTATGGAAGTAAAAGGGAAAAGAAAATACCCACGATATGCCGGAAATGTGTGCAGTGAATTCGTATTTGAACGATTACTCGAAATTTTCCGCGGTGAAGATGGAGGACAAAGCGACAAAGTTTTTTGTTAATAACCACAGTATGTCTCTATTATGGTAGAATGAAGATTTGTGCACAGTGCTTATCTGTGAAGCCATTTCTAAAATGGTCAAAAACGGCCTTTTAAATGCAGTTTTTATCCAACTATCATTTAATATTTCAACAATTTTCAGTATCAGGAAATTCTATTAGCTCTTCAACTCCATTAATATTTAATCAGAAAAATTATTGATCCACGTGAAATAGTATTCATGTAGATTTACTATTTCTAGCCGACTGTGTCACAGAGTTGATTGGCTTGCGATGCACTGTCTTACATTTCGGATTACGTCCAGACTTGTATCCTCACCCCGTAGATCCCTTTGATGCAACGGCTAGATACCAAATAGAAGCAAGGCCTCGTTAGAAGCGGGACGTAGTTATCTGAAGGTGCATATCGTTCTCATGAACGCATCTATGTTACAGGCTCCTGAACCATTCTACGCGTTCAAGATACGCGTCGGGGATACAATACGAGGGCTTTATTCAAGTGTGGACTCAGCTTTATGTCGGCTTTCTTCTTTTAGATGTACAATTCATATAACGGGTATGATCTAATCAACAGCTTAGTTTTCACCTCGTATTACTATCCATTTATGCAATCCGCATTATATTACACTAACGGGATAGGTAACAGTAAGGTATAATTTAAAAAATATACCCACATTTGTTTTGTAGAGAAAAAGAGAGAGTCGTAAAACATTGAGGGGAAGACCCGTGATTCTTGTCGACAGGAAATTGGACAAATCTAGATTTAAGACCTAGCCATTGATGTGGGCAAGTATTAATTAACTTACTTACACTCTATAATTAATAACAAAATTGAATTTAAAGCCAGTTTTAATCCATCCCTCCAATAAAAAAATACTGTTCATAATAATCAGATAATTCTATCTGTTAGTCTATTTGTATGAAACCTTAACGATGAAAATCCGTAGCACAACTTCCTTCGGTGGGTAAGTAAGCCGTTGGTTCCATGTCAATTGTGGCATGTAAAAGAACTCTAGAAGATAAGAAAAAATACCTTCCCTAGCAAAATATGTAGGCTCTTTCTCGCTCGCTCGTAGAAATCCAGCACGGAAAGTAACGGGAGATTATCTAACTTTCAGAACTTCTCTAGGATATGTGTTTTCTCCCAGATGGTGCAGGTAGTACTAACCGGCTGAAGAAATGAATGTATGCCCAGTTTCGGATGGATGGAAAGAAAATCAGGACCAGACTTTAGGTTAAAGACTCATCAATATATGTAAAAGAGTAAAACAAGAAGTAGGGCCATTAAATACTTTCTTAAATTGGAACAGGCCACGTAATATCCCTTTCAAACCTGCCCAAAATGATAGCCCATATAATATAAAACTAAAACGTTCCTTGAACGCGCTCATTATGATAAATTACTATATAATAGTTCTCAGTAAATTGTTCTTGGTTCGAGAGTAAAAACGATTTAAATAGCAACAGTGCCCCCTTATCTTTTTCATAATGACCTGTTGAGTGTTCTTTTATATTATTTTTGTTTTGTTTTTTTACGTCTTATATGTTTCAATACCCGTACAAACTATCCACATAATCTACAATAATGGTACAAGTATTAATAATATATAATTCAGAAGAAATATATAATCGTTTTCTTGGAGGGAGAGTAGAAAACAGCTGGAGATACAACTAAAAACGCCCAATCAGTATTTGTATCACAGTCATTCCATCATCGTCAAACTAGATCTAGTGAGACCAACGTTGTAGTCTTTGTGCTCACAGATGTAGGAGGTTGTTAGTGACTTATAGTTTCTAAGTAGAATTATTAATACCTAATGGTATGATAATGAACTTACAGGCATTACTATGACGAGTGGAGAGAAAAATACCAACAAGTTGTGTGGAGTTGTCATTTTACTGCTCTTACATCAAATAATATCTAGTCTATCAGCATTCAGCATCTATAAAAGAACCCTTTTATTTTCTAATTCAGAACTTTTTAGAACTTTTAATAAAATAATTAATTGAGTAAAACATGGGGGTGTGCGAAGCTTCGAAATGTTGAAGTAAATGGTCCAATCTCCTATTCGATTTCGACAACCACAGTAACCATCTTTGAAACCTTTCTAAGAATTAAGAAAACATTAATATATTATGAAATATCTAACTAAATATGATATATTGCATCATATAGTTCAGTGGCAGTATGGTCTAACGTGCTACTCTCGCAGTAGACTTGACTGCCGATGACGGGGATATCGAGGTTTGAATCTCTGTCGGGTGTACTGAGGGTTTTTTCCGAAATAGTTTTTCATTCTCCCTCCACGCAAATTCGGGTACACTTCCAATAAATAAAACCTTCCCAATACCTAAACCCATTAGCGTAATTAGTACATAAGCGTATAACCCGAACGGGGACTAAGACACGGTGCTTGAAAAAAAACTAGCTATTTTTAGAACACTACTTGACAATATTTTAACACCAACTTGTGATTAAATAATATTTATAACGTTAGCGTGGATAAACTCAGATAAGTCAGCATTAAATATTATCGTGTGCTTTGTTTTTTCTTAGTAAAAAAAGTGACCCGGTGGTCTAGTGGTAAGGTGTCATATTTCTGTGCTGGGGCTTTGGGGTTCAATCCTCGGTCCCGGCACAGATTTATCTGATTGCCAAACCCTTCCTTCACCTCTGACAAGACGTGCATTAATCACAACTTGTGAATGTGTGGAATGCCAGGCCTCCACCGTGGTTAGGATCCCACGTTAAACTGTAGGTCCTCCATTTCATCTCAAAATCAACCTATCATTACACATTAGCGTAAGTGCGTACAACCCGAGCGGGTAGTAAGACTTGGTGCTAATAATAATTCTTAAAAAAAATCTCTTTACTTAAGTGCACTTGATGAATAATTTAAACATTAAAAGTAGTGCTATATGATAACCAAAAACATTTTTTTTTACTTCGACTTTACTTCACATTAAAAAAAGATTACCTTCGCAAATTATTACTAAAAATTAAAGGAAAATTGAGCTTTTCTTCTCATAGCAATGAATTATAGATGAGGCATTATTTTATAGTGCTGTGTCCACTCCCACCTTCTTCATACAATAGGCCTATTCAGTCCGTTTCCAATCTCATCCATGAAATGTACCTTCATTTATCCCTAAAGGTAGACTTACCTTGTTTATAGGACATAACTCAAGGGCCAGATTCCTAATCAGACTAAGTGCACCTCAAGTGAGGCTCGATACCAAATACAGAACGACACTTACATGGACTCTAAAGCCGTGTTCATACGAGGTCGGTTGATTGTCAGGTTAGACTGGCACCATTTGACTGCCAGGGGCTGACCTGTACAATTTCAGTGGCCCGTTCATTCCATTCTGGTCTAGGTAGGTGTCGTCTTGTTTTTGGTATAGGTCCGTACTTGAGGTGCACTAAGTTTGATAATAAATCAGACCAGTAATGCTACCTTTCATGGTAAACGGAGTGTACTGAATATAAGGAGTCCCCTATATAGAACATTCCAACTTTTCTTGGTTCGTTCTAGATCTTTTGAGTGAAGAAATTATGTCTCTGTAGTCATAACACGGTATTATTAAAGCTACAATCTATTCAAATATTTTGAATAAAGCTGTGCTAGATCATCATACGTAATATCTAGCTCAGCAATCTTCTCAATCATAGCTGACGATCAATCTTATTTAGCTAGAAACTTCGCAAATAAAAAGTTAACAAAAGCGTATCGCTAATCTTAGCATCCGTGAAAAATTGTGTTAAATAATTTTTAAATATATTTTATCTTATGCACCAAAAAAGTTCAAAAATATTTTAACTTTTTTTAAACTCTACCTCCCCCACAACTTTTGCCACCAAAGTGATAACACAACTCACCACTCTCTTAGTCACGCGCCTAATTATCCTGGCGAATGGCGCCAGGCGATAACAATAATTTAATCAAAACATTAAAATGTATCAAATTAACATATGGAACTTATTCTACAGCGAACCCTGAGGTTTCTATTCTATCTGGCATTTGTCCACTTCTAAAAGAGCGGATGATGTCATGGTTCGTGTCTTTTGAGTGGCGATAGGTGAGCTTCATTATCCGACCAGCCAGCCAGCCAGACACTTTCCACGACGAGGCCTTCACCAAGAGGAACATCCTGTTAGAGAACGTTCTCTTGCGACCTTGCGTCTCATTCAAATGCTCACTGGACCAATGAATGAATCACTCTTCAGTTAAATTTCACTCCTTCTAGGATAAACCTCTTACTTCACTAAAGTTATGTTTTAATTACGATCTAATTAGAATTTGTTTACCCTCGCCTTGGTACAAGTTTGGGCCATACGTGTGTATTAATTTCGCTAATAGAGTAGGAACGATAACGGTAAAGATTATAATAAATTTAGCTGAATTGACATAGAGGGTGATTAAGAAACCCTAAAGGTAAAAACACCCTGAGTACACCCAACCAGAATTCGAACCCTAATCTCCCCGTCACCAGCAATCTAGCTTAACATGAGAGGTACACGTTTGATCATTTGATTGCTGATACTGGTAACAACCTAGTTATGGTGATACAGTCACCGAACTTAAGAGTTAATAGAGTAAGATAAAGCAAGTAATTAATTCTTTAATAGCGTGTGTACTTAGTGCATGTTTAAGCTTTTAAAATTTTTTTTTACGTGCACAATGTGGACTATAAATCTTATAAATACCTACCCACGACGTTTTATTCAAACTTTGTGTAAAATAGCTAGGCATTTATAGAATATTAAAAACTACTATTTTTTTACATGTTAATTTAAAAAATCTTAATGAAAATTGGAAACAAAACGAAAACCTAATTCAATGTGTCGAGAGAGATATTATTATACAATTCATCTTCATCATCATCATCAAAATTGTTTCGGAGCATTCTACATAAGATAATTATTTTAGTTTTATAGATGAAGCTACTATTAAAGTTCTCCAATAATTATATGAATCATTTTGAAAGTGTCCTCTTTCAACAAAGTTCAGGTTCTTGGAGAAAATGTCGTTCACGATCACCTCTTCTTCAAGGATGACTCCGTGACTGGCGTCTCAAGTGGGGAGCAGTTCCTTGTCACGATCGAGAGGAATACGTGACAAAGAAGATCAAGTATATCCATGTTATAGCTACCAGGCTGATTGTAAGTGCGTATCTGGCCTCAACTGGGGATAGCTGGTCAGGACTCACCCACGGGGTCATTATTGGGCAACTTAGGGTAACATCTCTGGGAACCTAGGCAATCCCTAAGTCTGATTTTACTGTCTTACATCGTGATGTTGGCCTCTGGAGCCAGGATGTTGTGGAGGAAGGAGAGGTTTCTAGAGCTACCCAATTATGTCTTAGTTACTGACTTCCATCTTGATGTTGACCTCTGGAGACAGAATGTTGTGGAGGAAGAGGAGGTATCTAGAGCTACCCAAATATGTCTGAGTTACTGACTTCCATTGTGATGTTAGCCTCTGGAGCCTGGATGTTGTGTAGGAAGAAGAGGTTTCTAAAGCTACCCAATGATGTCTTAGTTACTGACTTCCATCTTGATGTTGACCTCTGGAAATCGGATGTTGTGGAGGAAGGGGAGGTTTCTAGAGCTACCCAAACATGTGAGTTACTGACTTCCATCGTGATGTTGGCCTCTGGAGCCTGGATGTTGTGTAGGAAAAAGAGGTTTATAGAGCTACCCAATGATGTCTTAGTTACTGACTTCTATCTTTATGTTGCCTCTGGAGACAGAATGTTGTGGAGAAAGAGGAGGTTTCTAGAGCTATCTAATGAGGTCTGGGCTATCGACTGACAGGGTTGGGTGACCTGAACAACAAAGCGATGATAATAGTGTGTTAAGGAAGCCTTGGGACGGGGTGACTGTCTCCCATCGTGGACTACAGATGTTCTGACAATTATGGCATGGGTGATTTGTCAGTCACAGATAGAAATCCTCTGGCTCAGATTTGGTAAACTGAACATGTGAAGATGAACCGCAGCCGTCCCAGGAGGCAGGAATTCTCTAATATAGCTACCAGGATTTTAGCACCTACTTCAAAGTTTAAAAAAAACAGGACTAAATAAATTGAGAGACACTCGTCTAAAGCCCGGTACAAATGACATAATGTGTTATACAATATATTGTTTACAAAAGTTGTACAAGCTAGTCTTTGCAGTTTGCACAACTCACTGTATGTGATATCCTGTACCGTGTAGGAAATAGAACACGCCCTATTTCTGCCAATTTTATTTTAAACTTTTGTGTTGAAAGAATCGATAGCCCTATCTGCTAGATGCTGATATTTTCTTAATGAAGGTTTCTATGGACTTATAGTAAAGAGGTCCTCCTTTTTTAAAAAAATAACTCTATGATAATATACCCATATAAATAATAAAACATAAGCTAAAGTATCATTCAAATATTATTTGTATTCACATGGGGTGTGTGAAAAGTATATGGGTGAAGCTTCTGTGCAACTTTGTCGGTTTCCATAATGGGGCCATTTATAGTATAGGATAGGTGTAGGACTGTTAGCTTTTACTAAATATGGAGTGGTATACGTGTGTATATATATATTATTTTAAAACTTTTCCTTGGGTTTTATCTGTTACTTTAGTTAATCCAGGGTTTCGGTAATTCGGATTATCTCCTCCCTTAACCTCAGTTAAAGCGGTGTATTAAAATTTTATTATTTATAGTACCGTATATTTGGTTAAAAAAACCTTAAATATTTTTTGTTGAAAAATCTTATATATTTTTTTTATTCAAGAAAATTAACAACTCAGAAAATTAATTTTATTGTGATTGAATTAACTTGATTGCGATAACATCAATGTAGGCCATCGAGATGGCGTCCAAGGTTTCGAATGGCTATTATTGATAATAATCTAATTGTGATTGAACAGATTGAAGTACATTCTACTGGTATTTCTCAAACTTTCCACTCACCCTTTTAAAATTCCTTTTATAATTCTCGTGACATTCGTTTTTAATTGTTTGGGAAGTTGAAACATTAATTCTTTAAATAAAAATCAGCCGCACTCAATTAAAATATAATATGATAATTATTAAACAAGGTCAAACACACCTTATAAATTTTACTTAACAAAGTCCGTTATCAATTTTATAATCCTTTTATGAAGCGATTCTAATTCCATTTTGACACGATACCTACAAAGCGAACAAATATTATATAGCCTATTTACGGTAAGTCTGGATTTTTCTGACAGTTGAAAAGATTTTTAATCAAGTAATAGATTATTCGACTAAGTACTGAAAGTGCAGAGGCTGAATCTGTGTACGTACTTAGGAGTATATCAGAAGCGCAAACTAACCATTGTTTGTATTCTTTGGCCTCATATGGTAACACAGCTTGTTGGTTCGTTTACGAACAGAACATCTCTATTGTACTCTGTATTCTAGCCAACCTAAACTAACCTAACCTATCCTAATCTAGGTGAGCTTTTGATACAAGGTCTAGGTGCACTTTTGGTACAAGGTATAAGTGCTCTTTTGATACAAGGTCTATGTGCGCTTTTGATACAAGGTCTAGGTGTACTTTTGATACAAGGTCTAGGTGTACTTTTGGTACAAGGTATAGGTGAGTTTTTGATACAAGGTCTAGGTGCACTTTTGGTACAAGATCTAGGTGAGCTTTGATACAAGGTCTAGGTGAGCTTTGATACAAGGTTTAGGTGAGCTTTTGATACAAGATATAGGTGAGTTTTTGATACAAGGTCTAGGTGCACTTTTGATACAAGGTCTAGGTGCACTTTTGGTACAAGATCTAGGTGAGCTTTGATACAAGGTCTAGGTGTACTTTTGATACAAGGTCTAGGTGTACTTTATGTACAAGGTATAGGTGAGTTTTTGATAAAAGGTCTAGGTGCACTTTTGGTACAAGATTTAGGTGAGCTTTGATACAAGGTCTAGGTGAGCTTTTGATACAAGATATAGGTGAGTTTTTGATACAAGGTCTAGGTGCACTTTTGATACAAGGTCTAGGTGAGCTTTGATACAAGGTCTAGGTGAGCTTTTGATACAATATATAGGTGAGTTTTTGATACAAGGTCTAGGTGCACTTTTGGTACAAGATCTAGGTGAGCTTTTGATACAGGATCTAGGTGCACTTTTGGTACAAAATTTAGGTGAGCTTTTGGTATGAGGTTTTCCCTATTGTGCACTTTCACTGCTCTTCGTTACTAATCCTCTTGTCACTTGACACGTGTTGTAAATATACTTCACTTGCCAAAGTGACGAAACATATTGTTTGAGCGGATGATGATGCTTATTAATCGAGTAGTTAGATATCAAACTACGCTCAAATCAGAAAACCTACTCGAAATAAAGTTTTCTCCATTCTTAACTTGAAAACAACAAAATTAGGATCAGTTTAATAGATTGTTCATTTAAAAATAATAATTTCTCTATATTAATGTATTACTATTGTGTAACCCTACTAGCTGCTAATTCGACTAGTATTATTATAATACTAGGCCTCCAACCCTTAAACCTTAGACTTACCCTTCTACTTGATCGCCCCTGGAGACCTAACATGGCTAGTTCTTTGTTTGTGGGACGCCGGATAATTCTTCACCTAACTTAGTAACGTCACGAGACTCGATCTTGGACCTCCAGGTGAAATAGGACCGGATTTCTACACTTTGATATTTGTTGCTAGGTCACTTGGGGTACACTGTGGAAGAATACTACTGGGAAACTAGGGTCACTAAATAAGATGCGACTTATAAGTGTGTGAGTGTTGGTATGTTTGTATTGCATAAATATTTAAAGACATGAGTGATAAGTTCCAGATTTAGTGATAAATTCGTGGAGATACACAGTAAAACAATCCTAGACAGTAAAATGAGCAAACATTGGCAGTGCAATGGTACAAATAGTTAAAATTACAATGAAATATGTTGAGACACTAACAAATAAAATTTATGTCTTTGGTGACTAAGATAAAACAATTCGGTGTGTTAGATAGTTAAAGTTCAATTTAAATCTATTTATCTTTTGCTTGTTGAATTTATGTGTGGAATCTAAAAAGATTTAGTGTTTTTTAAAAAAATAATCGGTTCAGAAACTTTCCGTCACTATCTACAAGATAAGGACAAGTAAGAACAACATACATCCCGGAGGTAGTATTATTTTTAGTAGCAATTATTTTCATAGCTCAAAAATAATTCGAAAGCATTATATTCTCACTTGAAATAGTATTTTGTTTCGTAAAGTTTGTTTTCACTGTAAGAATGGATTTGACTCAAATCTTTCACTACATGATTAGTAAATTGAGCAAATTTGGTAGAAAAACAGTAAAAATATGATGAAAGTACATAGAAAATATCAACTCTTATCCTGGTCAGATGGTCTAAGCTCTAAATCGTAAATCTCGCAATAGACCGGACTACCGTTTAAATGGAGTTCGAGGTTTGACGCTCGGTCAATGTACTAAATATTTTTTTTTTCCAAAGTAATTTTTCCTTCTTTCTCCACTCAAATGTTGGTACACTTCCTCTAAAATAAACCTTCCTGACATCAGAGTAGTTAGTTAATATGCGTCCTTTAAAGGTTAGCGAAATACGGTGCCAAAATAAAATGTCGAATCAAATGTAAAGACCCCCGACAATATTTGCGTAAGTCACGGCCAAAGTCTGAATCATCGCCCGAATGAAAGGTTATTTTATCGTAACAGATGATTCATCTGAAACCTACTTCCACCGTCAAGTATCGCCATGATGATGATGATGATGATTGTCCATTGTTTAGAGCACGCGAGCCGCACATGGGCGTAAACCAGGTACTAATGAATAGCGAGCATAACTTTGTCACTGCTCAGGGTTTACACGGTCATTACTTCACGAAATACGGTGTTTTCCGTGAATCACGTCAGTGGGAAGAAGGGACGGTTGCAGAACACATTCGGGCTTACGTAGATCATGGCGGGAAAGAAAGGAACGCAAGTGTAGGCCAGTATTTATTTTAACTACGATAACAAAGTTTTTGGACTAAATTAATATATTTCTCAGTTAATAAGTCATTTTTCGTATCATACAGAAAAAACTTTACTAGGTACATTTTCTATTCAAGGGAATTTTGAGCCATGAAGTCTTATTCAAGATTTGACCAAAACAGGACATCGAACAGGATTAAAATAGATCCAGATTTAGGGAACGAGTAGATAGTGATTTAAATGAGTGAAATATTATATGTTCAACATTATGGTGAAAATATACTTTATTGTTTAGAAGAACAGCTGGCTCATTAACATAAGGAATCTATTATAGCCTATCACTGACCAGACGGTGACTGGAAAAATAATAGAGATGACGATCATAGTGAAGGGCATTAATTTAGTTTTGATTAATATTAAGAGCGTGCCAATCAACTCTGTGATACAGTCGGCTAGAAATTGTAAATTTACATAAACATTATTGCACGTGGATCATTTCTGATTAAACAATAATGAGGATAAAGAGTTAATAGAAGTTCCTAATACTGAAAATTGTTGAAATATTAAATTATATTTAAATAACTGCATTGAAAATGCGGGTTTTGACCATTTTAGAATGGCTTCACAGATAAGTATTGTCCATAAATCTTAATTCTGTCATAATAGGGACATACTGTAGTTATTAACAAGAAACTCTGTCGCTTTGTCCCCTACTGTCACCGCGGAAAATTTCTAGTAATTATTAAAATACGAATGCACTGCACACATTTCTGACATATTGAAGGTGTTTTCTTTTACCTTTTACTTCCATACCTCGCGCGAGCTGAAAGCTGAGTTGAGCCTGCTATGATGAACGCGCTTAGTATAAATTTTAGTTCCAATATACTTTTTCATAACACTATATATTGCATCTATTAAATTAGCAAGTGTATTGTATTTTTAAAGTAGTTTCAGTTAGTAAAAATAGCAAATATCAAATAGTTTAGAGAGTTGTTATGTTCAACAATAATCGTGTAAGATAGTAATAATTTTTTATACACTGTGTTTTTATAATCCTCTGGACTATTCACATATTTACACTGAGGGGGTAGGGAAGATGAAGATAGAGTTGAGATAAAATGTACACGTATTTTCTTGGAGGGAGGGTGGTAAACTAATTAGGGAAAGCCACCTTTATTATTGGGTTTAAGCCCTGACCTCCATTTCGATGGAAAACTAAACCAGACGAGGCCTTTGTGCACACAGAAGAGGTCGTGAGATAATAAAACAAACGACCAAAATGTATCAATAATTATTATATCAAGGGAATTTTTGAATTAGTCATTTCGAAAAGGCTATGTTTCTACAAATGTAAAAACTTTACAGGAGAGACAAAAATTCTGTTGTAAAAGCCATAACTCCGGAAACTTGGGTTTTTGAGAGGAATGCTCTCAGAAATTATGTATGGAAGCTCAGTTAAAGTGGCACGCACTTTTATTTTTAGCATCGCGTCTTACTACCCGTTCGGACTATACGTTTAGGTATTAATAACGCAAATGGTTTTAGGGATTAGGAAGGCTATATTTAAAGAAAGTTTACCAGAATTTGCGAGGAGGGAGAATGGAAAACTATTTTGGAAAAACCATCCTCAGTACACTCGACCGAGATTCGAACCTTTATCTCCTCGTCATCGGCAGTCTAGTCTACCGTGGGAGAAGCACCTTAGAGCATGGCACGCACTTTCATATGCTTTTATAGACTAGTATTTAAAAACGGAAAAGAGTGAGTTTGAGTAAAAAGTAGTGCTACGTGCATAACTGGACACCAGCTAACACACTCGCCTTTATGGCCAGCCTGTATATGACCGTAATGGCTTCGCAAATGAAATGAGGTCGACACGGAATGAGTGTTTATTTTTTCAATCTATAATTTTGAGGTGATTGTGTAGTGGCTGCGTTGTTGGTTAAGCTAATAAAATATCATATATTTAAATTATTTATTATATTAGTTGGATTCTATTATTTCCTTTAATGCACTTCACGGGTCTTGGATAGTGTAAGAATGGTCATCAACCAATTATGGTAAATCCACAATATCAATTGATTTGTACGTGATGTAATCTAATTACTATTGACTATCACGCCTGTTTTTTTAATTATACTAATTCGACCCGCGGCGACTACCCGGGCGACTAACGCGAGGTGTTGATAAAAGATTAACAAAAACTTGACTCCTACGAGTTGACCCGCGAGCGTCCTTGGTTCAAGCCCGGTGAGACAAGAGTAACGAGTCTACCCAACTCGACTCAACTGATTTTTTTTTTAATGTTAGGAAAACACTCCCATTGGTCCTCGTTACCCAACATGGACCCAGTAGCCTAACTGTCCTGTACCGCGGCCGGCGGTAGCCCGGTGTGGTCCAAGGCAAGGGGAACAAACCCACCCCCTTTTAAAAGCTTTCAGGGCGATATTGTTTGCACAGGTGACTCTCTAAATAAGGGCGGTTTTCTTTAATACTGGCTAGCAGGTTATTAACCTTGCAATCCCCGCTACTGCCTACAAGGTTGCTAAAAACATCTTATTTTATAATGTGTTGATAAAGAAATGCAGCAGTAGAAATGACTGATCCACATGCTTGCAAATTAACTTGCGAGATGAATGCCCGGCCCAAAAATAATTGCGACAAAGTCGTCAGAATTAAATCTCGCCTCGACGCAGAGAATAATGGTCAAACTGCTCGACAAGATGTAATCAATTCCTACGTCATTGTGTGTAAGCTCCGCAATGACTGCCATCTGTTGAGATTTCTCCTAACATCGCTGTCGTCTTGAAAGAAAGTTACCGAATTGTTTACCCACTAGCTTCATACCCTGGTCTACAGCTCTAACACAATTTGTCAACAACTGAAGATCAAGGATTGTTCACACTTTCACGATTCATTACCATCGATTATTCGTGAGGTTACCAAACGGTAACATATTTTCCTACACTATAGCTCAGTTGGTAGCTTGAGATCTAAGGGTACCGGGTTAAACTCTCGCTATGGCCAAAAATAATGTTCATTTGTAAAATTGGAGTTAACCGTCTTAAAATGATGAATTAACGTCCAGGGGCTGAGTTAAGTTAGTATGTAAGTCATGTGCTAATATAATCAGCCCATTCAGAAATTACATGTTAAATACCTAAATAATAGATAGTACGGTGCACCGCATAGGCTCTCTTTCTCTCTTATCCTGAAATAGAAACATTTACTAAAAACTAATAAGATTTATGAAACAAAATAATATAAATTGTCGCAGAAACACTCCACAAAAAATCCAAAATGAAATACTATACACTGATATAAAATCAATGAAAAACGAACAAATTAGTTCATCAAAGAGCATGACAATCAATTTAATTTTTTCAAAGTGTGCCATAAACAAATATATATATATATATATTTTCTTATCGATTTTATAAAAAATATATCCCCGATTAAAATATTGGAGGTTCCATTGAAAGTTTGTAGTGTTTGTGTGGTTTCTAAAATCAGTTATATAGTGCAATTTATTTGAAGTATTTAATTAATGAGAAATTTAATTGGTCTAAAACAAACTAATGATGCAATATAACTCGTTAAAAAAGTTATTGTAAGTGTGCACATAATATATAGAAAAGTATTTACCTACTACTTCCTTCACAAATTTACAGTCATAAAATTACATTTCGTTTCATTAATATAGGTAGGCTATGTATGTATTAACGTGGAGAAGAAAGTTTATTCAATGATACATATTTTCAAATTACTACATATTTCAATAAATATTTTGACTGATTTTACTATGTAGTTATGTAAATAATTTGTAAATTTGGAAAATAAAAATTTATTTGTATTTATTATGAAAAGCTATTTCCATACAAGCATTTTGAATAGAACCTTAAAGGCTTTTTTAGAAATATTTCACATTTTATCAAGTTTGTCTGTAAACTAAATATAGATTAATGTATTCAAAAAACCAACAAACATTAGTTATCATCATATAAAATAGTCTCCAAATAAAAACTTTTAAAAAATTCGTGAAACATAATTTCGAACAAATTCAATTTTTTCAAAAACCAGTCATCAGTGAATCACCATCAAACTATTTTTTTTAAGGAAAACAAATATCTATAATAATGTGTAATGTAAAATATTTAACAGATACCCAATTTGAACCAAATCACAATAGCCATTTCTTAAAATTTTCAAATTAAAAATCAATTATCATTAAACTACCCATAATTCAAGGGCCATAGTCAAAATAAAAAAGGTCCCGTGGTATGACATCTAAATATCAAGTTTGAACAAAATCCATCCAACTGTTTTAGATTTGTGGCCAGAACACACAGAAAGACAGACATACATAGAAACCGACAAAATTGTAAAAGCTACACTTTTGGGTTCACATAAAACGTAAAACATAAATATTCATCATAATCTCGATGTCAAAAAACTTCACGATTACAATACTTTCTATCAATATGAGAAAATAAAAATTAAATATCCAAGCAGAATAACAAAATCAATCTTACAATGTAATAACTGATTTTTAGAAGATATAAACTTTAATAAACATTTACTAGTGGCTCAAATATTTGACCTATTCTTGAACAAATATATACCTCTTCTTACATTTAATTACATATTTCTAGTTTTTTTAAGAACAATCATTCATTAAAAATCATTTATAAAATATACACGAGTCATTCTCACGGCTCTGTTGTGCAAATAACGATATTGTAATGGTTCAATAAATGGAAAAATAGTATTTTCTGAAGAACTAATATTTAGCCGAAAAATAAAAAGAAGTGGTATAAAATGTATGGTGTTATCACAAAATAAATAATTGTTTTTATCCACTACTACCCTACAAGACAAAGCTTGTTCTTGATCCAAAACAAAACGGCCAAAGGTTTATCTTATGTTTTGTTATTGTCATTTAACACTTACTTGCTCTATGGCATTAGTAGCTCGAAAGTCCATTGCCGGACTTACAAAAGCACACGACCTATCCCTATATTGAGCTAGTTCTATCCAGTCCACCTCATTAAACCCTATCTCTTTCAGGTCAATTCCAAAGTTGTCCTACCATCTCTGTCTAGGTCTTCTCAATGGTCTCTTCCCATAGGGTCTGTCAGCCAATACTCAAAACACGGTTATAGATTCTCCCATTCACATTGCATGTCCAGCCCACCGTAATGTACGAGATTTGATTATCTTAACATATATTGTGATGAATACATGGTATGTAACTCATCATTATGTAACCTCCTTTCTTTCCCAAAATATCTTCTTAAGCACCTTGTTTTCGAACACCCTAAATTTGTTTTAATCTTGTAAGCTAAGAGATCACGTTTCACACCCAGAGAGAATAACCGGTAAAATTACTGTTTTGTATATTCAGAGTTTTATATTCCTTGAAAGCAAGTGAGATGGTGACATTGCATGCGACATGCATTTTTCAACTGTATTCTTTTCCTAGTTTCCACTCTGATATCGTTATTGATAGTTAAAATCGTACCTAAATATTTAAATGCATTAACCATGTCAAATAATATGTTGTTCAAAGTAATATCTAAATTATCGTCCCCAATCTGTGTTTTCTGTGTTATCATGTACATAGTCTTTCCAGCGCTCGCTTCTAAGCCTTTAATAAAGTTTCTGCATTTCTTGCAACATATTTCTTACCCAACAAAGCTAAATCATCTGCGTATACTAATAGCTGCAATGTAACGTTTAGTGCTAATCCTTCCATACTCCCTTGCATTAGCCTAATTACATACTCTAGGGTTTGATTAAAAAGTGAATCTCTGTGTTTCAACCCATCATGTATTTCAAAAGTATCTGATGACATCCAGACAGTACTCAGGCGTATCTGTCAAACATACCTATATTAGCTTGACAAGATTTTTTGGTATCCCAAAGCTAACTAAAATTTCATTTAATATGTTTATTTTAACTGAATCATAGGCCTTTTTAAAATATATGTATAGTTGTTGTACCGCCATGTTGTATTCCCAATTTTTTCTTCTTCTATTATTAGCTGTATACTCAAAATCTGATCTGTTGTTGATCTATTTTGTGAAAATCCAAACTGATGATACCCAATTATTTACTCTGCATATGGCGTCAACTTCATTAAAATTATGTTTGAGACAATTTTATAGCTTGTTGATAGTAGTGAGATATCTGTATAATTATTACACTTTGTTTCATCTTTTTTTTAAAATGGGTATTATAATATCATCCTTCCATTATTGTGGTAATACTTCATGGTTCCATTTATGGAAATAGCAGTTTATCAATTTCTATTACTAACTTTTAGCTACCTTCTTTTATGAACTCTGCTGGGATTGAATCTATACTTGGAGATTTAAGTTTCTTTAACTTCTTCATAACTTCTCTGACTTCATTAATACTTGGCTCTGGGACTAGTGGCTCAGCAGCATGGATTTCGATACCCCCAGCCAATTCGGATCCTTCGTGAACATTCAAAATGTCTGAAGTGGTCGTTCCATCTACTCAGAACCTCACTACTGTCTGCCATCACATTACCACCATCCTCTTTTACCAAATTGGCCCTAGCCTAATAACTTTTCCTATATCCGTTAATACCTAAATAAAGTTCCCTGATTTTCTTATTTTTGTTATTTTGTTCTAACTCGCTCTACTTTTGTTTCATTTAACATTACTTTTAATTTTTAAATGATTCATCAAGTGGATATGTGTAAATAGGAAGGCTTAGAGAAAAAACAAGGTATGCTATTTTATTTATACTCATATACCTGCATTTGTCTATGCTTACGTTAATGATGACATATAATTACTAAACGGTGTTAAAATACGGTTTGATAGCTGTTATAAAAACTATCATATATATAAGTACATAACGTTTTGCGAGATAGGCCTACTTCAAATATAGTTTAAATAGATCGCGCTTTCTTCTTTCTTCTAAATGTTTTGAATAAACGATGGTTAATGTGGGTGTTGAAATCAAAGCAAAGGAGATTTGACATCAATATTTAAAATCTTTGCTCAGCCCTATATATATAGGGGTGAATAATATATATATATAGAGGTGAATAATACATATATATATATTACAAATATGTTTTAAATTTTAATATAAAGTAGATTTTTAATAATTGGTTATCAGGATTGTAATTTCAACATATATATATATATATATTAAGCTTGTTTAGAGAAATGTTAATTTTTTATTTCAAATAATCAAAGGATTACTTCCAAACTAAAGAAAAACTGATCCAAATTAAAAAGATTCATCATGTCAATATTTTATCGCCCATTACAACCCAGATCAAGGACAAGAGGTCAATGGCAAAGTCACTGTTCCCGTCAAGAGCCTCTCTTTTACTCTTTTTTTTTTGTTTGTTTTGTTTTATACCTTGTCTCAAGTTGGTGTAAATGCCCCAGATGTTAATTTACTGGCCAATAGAATCTCCCCATTATTCTTGTTTCTGAAGTTGGGTTAATCATCCCATCACTTGGAGAGGATGTATTTTTTTTTAAAGGCATCCAAGGCCTTCCAGTTCTTACAGAAGTGTCGTTGCCACTTTTCTCAGCCGAAGAAAAAAAATTCACAAGTAAATCTTCTTCGCTGTACAGTTTGTAACTAAATTCATTACACAGTGTAAGAGGTTGTCGAATTAATATGAGTTTGTTGTTTGAGTCATATTATGTTGTAATAGTGATTGGTAAAATGTCTTTTAAACTAAGATATTTAACTTCAAGGGCGTCAAAGCGTGTGTTGTATTCTTTTTAAAATGTTACATTTTTGTTGGTTAACCATTTGAGCCCGCTGGAATGAATACATTTTGTTCTAAAATAAACATTATTGGGGACGTTCTCTAATATTTGTATATAAATATAATATTTATTTAAGTTTTAATGATATTTTATTAATAACTTAATAAAATTCTATAAATAAAATAAATCCGTTTTTATAAGAATAAAAATGTTAAGAAAGGTTCCCTAAATGTTTATTTTATAGCAGAAATTTGCTAATCAAAAGAATAAAAATAGCTTTGCTTACAAAAATTAATATAAAAAAAATTAAAACCTTTATCTAGTACCCTTAAGAAACATTATCCACAAGGACACTTTTTAAGCAACAGAATTCGCCTGGATAGATTATGGAAAATCATTATTAGATATATAATCTCCATTGCAGTAAATCAAAGACAAACTACGCCCTTTCGAACTAGTTATAACTATTAAACTCTTTTTTAAGAGTGTCAAAGCAAAAACTGAGATAATTTTAACATTTTATTTAATTTTTGGCTGATTATTTGAACTATCTTTAATAACAAACCTTTGGGACTTTCGCTAATATTTTCACAACCATATAAAAAAGTACAAGTTTTAATGTTTTATCTTAAAATTGAATGAAATCAACTAAACTAGGAATCTTCGCGAAAAAGAACGAGTTATTTCAAGTTTTCAAGTTTTGTAAAAATCGTTGAGTTCGAAAAGCTACTAAAAATAGACTCTAACTCAAATCTTCGAGTACGCGCACACAACCTACTATATACTATGGTTACTTTAATAATTCCTTTCAAAAGTACACTTTGAATTGATCACACTGGCTCCACGGATAATGTTAATGACCTGAACTGGAGTTCAATTCCCAATCGGGCGAGTTGATGTTAAACGTCAAGAGAATTATGATGTATTTTTCTAATTTTCATTCTTATTATCTTGTTTCCCTTAGACAAGTAGATCAAGTAGCTCATAGTACTGACTTCAGTAGGTAAGAATACAAATGAAATCCGCATCGATGGTCATATGGTCTAACGAGTCACCCTTGCGTTAGACTGTATTGCTTGTGACATCAATATAACAAAAAAATTAAATGGTTTCCCATTTTAACTACACGAAGATGTGGGTAAATTTCCTCTAAAGTTATACCTTTCTCATTACTAACCAAATAGCGAAGTTAATGTATGCGTACAAGCCGAACGGCTAATAAGATGCAGTGGGGAAAAAATCATTATATAAAATATATTACAAAAATAATAGATTAGAAGAATATATATCAACCTTATTTATATAATAATAAAATAGAGTAAATGTAGATATGGACAGATTAAGCTATACATTAAATTACATAAATATTTATAGGATAATTATCTAAAGTTTGTTTTTATTTTATGATAAAAATTTAAATCCTGAAATATAGATTTCGATTTGGGAAATACTGTACAACGACCACAAAAGCAGATCTTCTAGATCGGAGTTCTTCAAACTTTTTATGTTCCAGGACCAAAGGTTTTGTCTCTTGTCGGCTCTTATTTTTAGATTTCTCTCAGGATGAGGTAGCGTGATTTGTCTTATCTTCTAGAGTGGTCATTTCCCGGTTCAAAGTATATTTTTACACAATAATCTATTTCTTCACGTAAAAAGCCAAAACTTTTTATAAAAAACGTAGAATACTTAAATAAACTACCTATTTATTTTATTAGTTTACTATGTAAAATATGTATTTGTATTTGTTATTTTTTCTCTTGAAATAATTTTATAATTTTCATGAGCCAGCGTGCCGCAAAAAATGTTACCACGCACCTTGGGTTGAAAACCTCTGTTCTAGATATTAATGATGTAAACTATTTTTTATTTATAAATGCCGAGAAGGTACATTAAATTATATTTCTGTTCAAGGACAAATTTAAGATACATTGATACTATTTGTTTTTATTTAGCATCGCGCTGAGTCTTTGCATATTTACACTAAAGGGGTAGGGATGAGGAATGTATGATTTTATAGAAAGTGTATCCACATATGCATGGTGAGAGAGTATGTGAAATCATTTAGGGAAAAACCCACTTTCAGTACACCCGACAGGGACTCGAACCCTTACCTCCCCATCTCCAGTAGACAAGACTAGACGAGTTGAATATCTTAGTTCACGTGATCACCGATATGAGCTCGAACAAAGAGGGCGTTAAATCACAATAAAGTATGCGAGAGAAGAGTGTTTGAAGCTCGAAGATGTTTAAGAGCTCTGTCATTATCTTTATAAAAATCTTTCATGGAAAGAAACCGGAAAATTTACGTTGGACGCTTTCCAATCTGAGATCGGTTAAGGTCATGGAATATCAAGCCACGCTGGTCTTAAGGTGGGATGGAATCAACCACAAGTTAAGGTCAGTAATTTTGTAGTTTTTACAACAAAATTTTGTTTTGGCCAAAGTAAATAAAATGATGCTTCACTGAATGTGTTTATTTTAATTCTTTACACATGGCGGGTCTAACACCAACAGTTCTTGAACATTTGTCATAAACATAATTGAATTTGATGAAAAACTATTTAAATGAAAAGCTCAAGTTTCTTATCAAGAACTGGTGATATTACTATGTGTAGCAAATCAAACTAAATGCATCTTCTGAAGAGATATTTTATTTAGTAGCTCTAAATAATATTTTTTATTATACAGACTGCAAAAATACTGGCCTTAATTCACGTTACCCTTCATGCCATCTTAATAATAATAATAATAATAATAATAATAATAATAATAATAATAATAATAATAATAGTAATAATAATAGTGAAAATACATGTTGATTAGCAACAGGAAAGCTCAGCCCTGTCTTCCCATGAGGTGTTGAAAGATACTCTAAACACACAGTTTCCAGTGTTTTATAATCCTCCGTGGGAAGGTTATATTATCTCACTTCTCTGTTGGTTGATTCTGGTGAAATATGAGCCGTTGTAGATCTTAGTCTCGAAAACAACCCAATGATCGCATTGTCTTGTAGACCAGCTCCCCCCAAGGTTGTCCGCCACTTCAAAACACAATGCTCATGTGCCTATTTTTTTTCTCTCAAACATTTTGGAACACTAGATGCGGTAACATAATTCCCTCTACTCTGTTAGCATGCCATTGTTACACTTCGTTTCAAACTCTTCTTCTTAATACTGGGTTCAGATTCATGCATAACGTATAAATAATAGCTAATAGTGAGCCGCCTCTTGTTTTAGTAATCGGTGTCCCTGGTTACCAATCTAGAGTTCTTGGGTTCTATTCTTGAGGGTACCATATATCTCCCCCACCCTTGAATTGGGAACTTAGCTATGGTCACCATGGTCTGGTTAGGTTTAATATTTCCACTGGCTCCACAGATCCACAACCACCATCATTACGTCATCTCATTGCCGGTAAGACGTGTAGACAATCTCCAAGGTATACTCTGGGCAATGTTATGTTCACACAGAGTGGCTAAAGGTCTACATACACGTCGACCGAAACTAGATACTGCATCTCTCACGGTCAAATATGCCAAGCGCTAAAAGAAAAAAAAGAAGAGAACAGTGTATAACACGTAATGCACATGTAATTAAAACACATTACGCTCGATGATAGCGTTCACAACCGAAACCTAAAGGATAGTGCACAATTTATCAAGTGGATTTAACAACTTTTTAATGCGTGAACTTGAGCATAGATTACCATTGGATTGACGACTACCTCTAATTGGTGACCTGGTGGTCTAGGGGTAAGGTGTCAGACTTCTGTGTTGAGCGTCCGGGGTTCAATCCTCGGTCCCGGCACAAATTTATCTGATTGCCAAACCCTTTCTTCACCTCTGACAAGATGTGTATTAATCACAACTTGTGAATGTGAGGAATGCCAGGCCTCCAACCGTGGTTCGGATCCTACGTTAAACTGTAGGTCCTCCATTTCATGTCCCAATCACCCTACCATTACACAGCGTAAGTGCGTATAACCCGAACGGGTAGTAAGACGCGGTGCTAATAATAATAATAAACTACCTCTAATTGAACTATGTCAGGGATGGCTGTATCTGTAGCCTAATATCATTTCATCTTCATGTGTTTCGATAATCATGTTCACTTCGTTTTTTCCTGAGAGGTAGCAGTCTTTAGCTTGATGGATGGCGCTATGATTCTATATTATAAGCTACACCATAGTGGAAGAGTGAAAGGTAAGATTACTTACCTTACATAGTAAACGAGGGATACAATTTTAATCTTTTACAAGCGGCAGCATAAAGCCATCTACCGTGTCGCCGATGGATGTGGTTTCAATTAGATTGTTTTTTACATTTATTTGAGTTAGTTAACGTGCACTTTCTAAACCTACTGATTATATCAGCACATGAGAATTTCTATAAGCGAGAGCGAAAGGGCTTACCAATTTTGCCTGGAAAGGTATTTTCACATACTTTCCATGGTTCTTTTACATGCTACAATCGACATGGGACCGACGACTTTACTTCCCCTCCGAAGGAAGCTGTGCCATGGCAAGAAAAATCCATCGACCCCTAGCTGGGTGTGAACCCACGAACATCGGGTCCTGAGGTGAGCCCTTTACCTCAAGAGCACCAAGATCGACTTCAGTTAAATCCAAATAGCCGATAAATTCCACGTTTCCATCAAAGACTCTGCCCTAAACCGTGAAGAATGACCCTGAGAACAGGATGTAGATAGCTTAATGATAGAGCATTGACATATTAATCCAAGGGTTCCGATTCGATTCTAGAGCACAGTTTTCATTTTTAAACTTATTCACGCTTGATGGCTGTATCCGTAACCTTCGATCAATTTATTTTCATTTTCTTCTCTTTTGCTTTTGTTGGCCGGATTAGACGAGCCGCTAGCAATCCTAGTTCTGACCATAAAGGCTGGAGGATTAGACCAATATGGTTGTATTTCTAAAGTGTATTGTTCTATCCTCTGTCTGGTGGAATGGTGGTGCAGTTGATTAAAGTTTTACCTACTGGTTCGAATAGGCTATTTAGTTTATGTCGTAGATAACAAAACGCTTTACTCATTCTCAGTATATTATATTTTTTAATTAATTAATTCTCCAATACTCTGTTTGACATATTGACTAAGTCGGTAGACGTGTGACTCCTAGTGTAAGAGTCTCTAGTTTTACCCCCTACATGACTGAAAAACTTATCAATAGTGAAAGTTAAACTTCCACTGTCACAGAGATGAATTAACGCCCGGGGTGTTGTGTCTCTCTAGTTGTTTTAGAGCAGGGTTAGTTTGTAAGTCATGCGGGGATAAATACGATCAATTGGACCAGAGAGTACAATCATTGTTACAAAGCGTCTTGATGTTCGTACAGGCTGGTCGCATATTTACAATAATGAAGTAAGGATGAGGAAGGTAGAATTTAAACAAAATTGGCCTACATTTGCGTGGATTGAGAGTATAAAAAAACTTAGGAAATACCATTCATAGTAAATATACACCCTGGTGGGATTTGAATCTTGACCTCCCAATCACTGACCAATCAGATTATACGAGTTAAATTTATTCCGCATGCCCACCGATGCAGGTAAAAGTTGCGTTAGTTAAAACCAACCCGTTTCAGTACTGTGAGGTAGGGCGCGAGGGGATTTCTGGCGATGCGCCTGGTCGGAAGCAAAGCAATGTTGTTAAAATGAAGAGTCTGTTTGTTTGTCATGAGTATTGCGCGATATCCACCGCACGCAGAGGCTTACAATTTAAAAAATTAATATCCCCTGTCTACGAACGTGCGCACCTCGAAGCCGTAGTTTTAAAATTTTTATCATTTTTTTAATTAATTAAAAACTGGGTCGTTAGCAAAAAGGCCACGGAAAATGCAAGGCTTAAGGGCAAGAACTTTAAAGTCACTTTCCACATAAAATCATTAAACTTGAAACACTTCCCCCAGTCAAGGCCAGGTAGGCCTACTACTTCAACTACAGTAACCCCATGGCTTCTTTGGTGCTGAGTGACAGCTCACGGCTGAGAGCTGATGGCTTTGAAAAGTTACCAGACCAAATTATGTATCCCTACGCCTAGCCATATGATCTGCAAAAACATGTGTTTAGCAGCTGTCACTTCTGACAGTCAAAATTTAGGTATATACCTAAATGTTGACTGTCAGAAGTCAGCTGTGAACTGGCAGTCAGCACCAAAGAAGCCATGGGGCTACTCTAGTTGGAACTATTGCATGATTTATTTTCATTTTAAAGTAAAAAGTTTTTTTCAAGAAAATTAGTCTAAACTAACACAATCGCTTTCAATGTTTGAGTGAGGCTTGAGTGTAAAAAGTTTGAGAACCCCTTATCTGAGGCGTCACTCTCGTGTTGGACTGTGCTGCTGATGATGAGGAGGTCAGGGTTCGAATCCCAGCCGGGTCTACCGAGGCTGGTTTTTTCCTAAATTGTTTCACGCTCTTCTTCCACGCAGATGCTGGTAGATTAACTCTAAAAGGCTTCCTTCCTCCTCCCTACCCCATTAGAATAATCATCATATAAACTTATAGCCTGAACAGATAGTAAAACGCGGCTATAAAAGAAATACAAAGAAAAACAAAGTAGGATGGATTGTAAAAGTAGTTATGATATCAACTCTGATGTTATTATACCTTTTGTGTGTTCTGTGAGTTTGTGTTATGTTATTAATAATGCCATTTTATTGGTTATTGTCATTCCTGGTGCTGGGTCTGCAAATGTTTTCCCATGGTCCTACCCTTCTCTTCCCCTCCTCCTATCGACTGAGGTGGACCTTGAAGAGATGGAGGGAGGTGTAAAGCGAACGTCCCTGTCTCTGCACGCTGTAATCCAAGTAACGCGGGCACCGCCCTTGTGATATTAGCATCTTGGTTCTTCAAGTGTGCTAGTGTAAGGCAGAAGTTACACGCATGCGCAGACCTCGTCTTTTGCAACAATACATTCCCAATATTCACGGGTCTAAGGGCGTTCACCATTGTACTGCCTGTAGATGTCCACACTGTCTGTTTGTTTGTAAATTACATTAGTTATACACAGAGGAGAAACGAGATTGGGTAGGAAATTGTCTGGGAAAAAGTGGGGGTACAGGGAATACATGAGATAGTAGAGGAAGCAAGACTGGGATGGTATGGGCATGTAATGAGGATGGAAAAAGAGAGGATGCCAAAGAAAATTATGGAAATGAAATAAGTATCTAGGAAATAGACCGCAAGAAAGGTTAAGAAAGAGATTGGAGGAGCAGATAACAGTAATTGTGCAAATTAAAGGAAAGGAATGGAAGAAATTTAAGGAGAAAGAATGGTGGAAGGATAGAAGAAGATGGAAGCATTTTACTAAAGTGACCCGGCCACAGGCTGGGAACAGTTGATGTTGATGATGACACACAGATAAAATAGGGAAAGTATCCAAATTTATCTTCAATAATTTTCTTTTATGAACTCATTGTTTAGTTACATAATTTTTACAGCACGTGTTACTACCCACTTGGGGTATGTACTAGCTACGCTAAGGTGTTAGGGATAAGGTAAGTTGAATTTAGAAAAGTGTACCCGCATTTGCGTGGAAGATAGTGTAAAACCATTTAGGAAAACAACACCCAGAACACTCGACCGAGATTCAAACCCTGATCTCCCCATCATCGGCAGTCCAGTATATTACAAGAGTGACGTCTTAGACCAGTGATTTTCAACCTTTCTCAATTCAGGGCACACTGAACAAGGCGCTAAAATTGTCAAGGCACACCGTTAGTTTTTAAGAAGAGATGTTATCATTAAAAAAATTACTAAGTTCAATGGCTATCATTCAAATAATTGCGTAATTTAAAAAAATAACGTTGATCATAGATTTAAAAGATTTTTTTTTACTCCTAAATTTTTTTCCCCGCGTCTTTTGGATATTTCTCTAGATTCCCGCGGCACACTTGCTAACCCTTCGCGGCACTTTGGTTGAAACATGCTCATGCAATCATCGAATTATTCGGTCAAGGCCATCTTAATATATATATCTTAATGATTAGATGATCTCACCCATTTACTCCATTCTCTCAATCCTTCTCTTCCTTGTATCCTTAATTCCCTTATCGTTTCCCTCCCTTATACTCCAAATTCCTTCATCCCCGCACTCACTTATACCCTTAATTCTCTATAATCCCTTTCCACCTTTATTCTATTCATTTCTTCATCCGTTCATTAACTAATTAATTTATCAAAACTATTAGAAACCTATTTGTTTCTAAAACCTTATATAAGCACCATACATATACAAAATACATATAGGATTATAAACATTGACAAAATGTTTCTTCATTGTCCTTCCGGGCTGCCAAAAATTGCCACCATCCGTCAAAAGTGGTAAAGCATTGGCGTGCTAAGTAGAAGGTCTCCGGTTATATTCCTATGTATAGATATCGTTTTTCTACCTAAATAATTAAATATACATATAACTATTATTAATTGTAGCTATGTTTTTTGCAAATACGTGATCTCCAAGACTAAATCTTGATTCACAAGTTCGCCGAAACCATACTACCACATTATTTATGTATCGTAGATAATTATTAGTTGTTCGACATCTTAGCCCAGTTGGTAGCGTGTCTGTCTATTGAGTTAAGGGTCCCGGATTCGATTTCCTGCATGGCCTAAAATTTATCATTGGTGAAATGTGGGTTTTTCCTTGCATATTGATAAATTGACGGTCGAGGACTGGTTGTTGAGTCTGTCCTAGTTTTAAGTGCTATTATAAGGCATATGAAGTTACGGCAGGCCTAGCCAGCCTGTAGTGGAAAATATATGGCTTGAATAAAAAAAAACTGATCCAGGCCACAGGCTGGAAACAGCAACAGGAAGTAAATAAATGATGACTTTTACTTCTTGTGACATTTTATCTATATATTAATTAATGACATGAGTGATCATGAATGTCTGGATCACATTATGTACCCGATCAAGTAATTAATTATAGGCTCTAGTTTTCTTTATGTTTATTTCGAATTTCAACATCACAAATATTCTTAGATTGTGTTGGAAACACTTCACAAGCCAAGAAGAGTTGAACATATTAATGTCACTACGAGGTGAGGTTATTAAAGGTATGGGGTGGAGAAGATGTGAATAATTAAGATATAATGTAACCACATTAATGGAAAGATAAGATGGGAAAATCACCGTGATAAATCACATGTGGGAAACCATATTCTAATTTATCCAGGTGAGATTCGAACTCCAATCTACCCGTTATCTTTAACACAGTATACCACAATCCTGACATATTAGATTGTTATTAATATTTATAGTAGTAATAAAAGTAATCGCAGAACGCAGAAGTTCAAGTGTATCACTTATTATTTCTACTCTATGGAAAGAGTTAATTAGTAGGTATCAGCTTGCTTTCTGTTAGATTTCAAGAAGCACCCTACTGAGACAGAGTCAGGAGTGTTAACCACTAGCCAACTTTAACTGTTGAGATTGTGGATGGATATGCTAAGAGTCAAAGTAAGTTTTTGAAATTCAAGCATTGATTATCAACATCACTTCTATCACTGATCGTTATAATTTTAAGAAAACGAGAATTACTAGATGTTTTAATTTGTACCTTAAACATCAAGTTAATCTACGACTTTATCCAAGAACTAGGAGGACGTTATAGATGAAGTGCACCATAGTTAGAGTTGGAAGGGTGAGGCGATAAATCACGCGTGGAGAACAACCACTAATGCACCCGTCCGAGATTCGAACCTCAATCACTGGTAATCCACTCTATTATGAGCTTGGAAGACATAGACTTCGGGACTAATTTTGTGGTTCGAATTGATACTTAAATTTAAAATGAACTATTTTCTGGTTTACATAAGATTTTATAATATTAGTGGTTTAGTATTATCTTGAAGTTATATGAACAAAGGCGTCAATCTCTTCTTGTTAGGTTTGCCAATGACGTGGAGGTTAGGATTCATACCCCGGGTGGGTGTGATGAGGGAGGGTGGGTTCCTTAATGGTTTCCCACTATCCCTTCTACTCAAACGCAGCTACATTTCCTTTAAAATCTGCCTTTTTTTGTCCTTACTTCAGTGGTGCAGATATGCAGACAGACCAGGAGATCATCAAAACGCGAAGAATGGCAAGACAAACTATATTTTATTTGTGAATTAATATAGATATTAATATAGATGTTAATGAAAGCTATTGCTACTACTTAGTATTTACAGTAACACTGATTCGTGACGTATTTATGACGTCACCAGGTTTCTTTTTCTTAGGACCTTGACATTACACTGTGCAGTTATGTAACCTTGAGGTTAGGCAATTTCCGGACTCAATTTATATTCTTGGTTGAAACCTTTTCCCCTGACTCTTAGGAAGGAACAAAAGGGACTTTACAGACCATAAAAAATTAAAAAAATTTTAAATAAAAAACTAATTTGCTTAAAATTTTTATAAATTTTAATTACAGGTCAAAATCCTGAAAATTGCCTTTTATACTAAAAATTTTAAAATATGAACTTAGTAAAGTCAATATAGCCAGCTTTATTATTAATAGGCATATTATTATTTATATTAATATTACAGTTATATTAAAAGTATATAACGTACAATTTCTGAGCCAAATTTGTATACTAGCACAAAACTCTAAATAAAAATAAATTAATCTTGGAACGTACACAGCACCCGTCTATGAATATAGTCTTCACCGCGTCTTAGTACCAGTTGGGGCTATAAACATACATTAACTAAATTAGTGGGATGGGGATCTGAAAGGTATTATTTTTGAGGATATATTCCCGCATTTGCCTTTAAGTATAATGGGAAAATATGTAGGAGAACCCTCCTTAAACACACCCGACCGGGAATATAACTCCGATCTTCCTGCCACCAGCAATCTAGACCAACACAAGAGTGACACGTTAAACCATGTGACCACCGATGTGGATCAGTCTTCAATTATTTATTGTGAAAAGGAATTTCAATTAAATTTGCTTCTGCCGCACCAGGAATAGAATCAGTCTACTATAATATCAGAGAAAATACTCGGCAACTTGAGAGAAAATATGTCTAACAAATAAGTGTTACCCACAACAGTGGTCCAACAGTATAAGGTGTTGGACTTGCAATAGACTGGATTACTGGTAGTGAATCGATCGATGTTTGAATCTCGTCAGGGGTGTACTGCAGAATTTTTTTACATATGCTGTTTATAAATGTTATTTTACAATTCCTTCTCAACACAAATGTATGTGCATTTCTTCTTTGCTACCCTCTCTCACTCATTATTGCTTGGATTAAATCTTTAATGACCTTAGTGCAACCAGAATAGGTGGTCTAACGCGTCATTCTATTGTTGGACTGGATTGCTGCTAACCTGGATATCGGGGCTTGAATTCTGGTAAAGTGTGTCAGTTTACCTCCACGCAAATATGGATATATTTCCTTCAAATTCTATCTTCCTCACCCGTACCCAATTAGTGTAATTTTAGCAAGACGCAATTAAAATTTAAACACAACATATTATTATTAATATTAGCACCGCGTCTTACTAAGCACTTACGCACGTGTACGCACTTACGCTAATGTGTAATGGTAGGGTGATTGTGAGATGAAATGGAGGACCTACAGTTTAACGTGGAATCCGAACCACGGTGGAGACCTGGCATTCCTCATATTCCTCATAGTTGTGATTATTACACATCTTGTCAGAGGTGAAGGAAGGGTTTGGCAATCAGATAAATCTGTGCCGGGACCGAGGATTGAATCCTGGATACCCAGTACAGAAGTCTGACACCTTACCCCTAGACCGCCAGGTCACCCTAAGACATAACATAGGCAAGATATATATTTATATTTACTTTAAATCCATTACTGTTTCCAGTCTGTGGCTTGGGTCAGTTTTTTATTCAAGCAATATATTTTTCACTACCAGCTTGATAGGCCTGTCATATCTTAATATGTCTTATAATCTAACTTAAGACTAGGACAGGCACAACATCCAGTCCCCAGCCGTTAATTCATCACTGTGAAAGGTGTAAGCCCATATTTCACCAATGATAGATTTTCGGACATGCCGGGAATCGAACCTGGGACCCTTAGTTCAGTAGACAGACATGATATCGGCTTATCTAAGGTGTCATATATAAATGCAACATTCCGTGACTCACCATTGCTATAGAATTCCTAATGCATTCAAAACTTATTGATATTGTGCAGTGCAGCACAGTGCAGTGTGTAGTTTTTATGAATTTATACAGTTAAACGACACCTACAAAGTATTAAAACTTACCGCATCTCCACATTTTGTCAGATTGCCTTTCAAAGTATTAATTGCTATAGTACACATAAATATTGACAGATACGGCTCACCTATGGTAAGTGTTCCAAATATTTGCTTCTACGGCTCAACCCTAAAGTATTAAAATTGATAGTCCACGTTCTAAATATTTGTTTCTAACTCTCACTCGTAAAGTATTAATTTATTTTTTTAAGGTTTATTAATTTTTATGGATAGCTTACAAAGTATTAATCATAATATTGTAAATACTGATTTCTACGGCTCACCCTCAAAGCATTAATCATAATAATGAGCGTTTTAAGTATTAAATTTTAGGCTCACCCTCAAAGTATTAATCATAATATTGAGCGTTATAAGTACAAGTTTCTACACCTCACCCGAAAAGTACTTATCATTATGTGAGAGCTATGAGTTCTAGATTATTCGGCTTATTGGCATAGGATTAACCAGTATTGTAAGCGTAATAATTATTCTCTTTAGCTTCTATGTAAAGTGTTAATCATGAATGTACATGATTAAATTCTTTGGCTCACCTAAAACAGTTATTATTAGACTACGTTGAACAATCTGATTACTAAAATATAAAACTTTCCAGAGAAATGGTAAGCTTTACGCAGCACATCAAACGTTATACGAGTTATGTCAACATTTATACATTAATCAATTTTGCAGACTCACTTGAAAAATATTAACCGTTAAGGTAGAGCTGCATATGATTAAATATTATGACACAATAGTAAATTAGTAATAATTACGTTGAATTAAAAGCTACGTCACAGATGTATATTACTAAATAATGTGCTCCTGTAAAGTACCACCGAGAAAATAATAGCTAAAAGTTACACCACAACTGAAAAGTATTATATAGAAGCAAAACCCTTTTAGTAAATCAAGAGGCTCGGTGATCTACAAATATATTATATACACAGTGGATTACGGTTAATTGGCCCACCGTTTAGTCAGGGTAGCAATTTATTTGGACAAAATTTTAAGGATAAATAAAATTAATATTTAAGTTTCCCACCACCGCAGATTCATACACATCTTTCGNTTAATTGGCCCACCGTTTAGTCAGGGTAGCAATTTATTTGGACAAAATTTTAAGGATAAATAAAATTAATATTTAAGTTTCCCACCACCGCAGATTCATAAACATCTTTCGCGCACTCAACTACAGTCTATTTTATTATGTTCCAATCACTTTCTATATCACTAGTATTTATTTCGACATTCCATTTACACACTTTTAAAGTTAATTTTTTTCCCCAGCAATATTTCAGATTGCATTCTCACCCTTTTATCCTAAATTTTTTCCAAGTTCACTCTTACTGGCATAATAATACTCTTGCGCTGCTTCTTCACAACATTTTTACCTAGTTCAAATTATCAGATCCATTTCACATACAGCTCCCTCACAGCCCTAGTATTCTTTACCAAACTTATAAGTCTCTCATCAAACATTAAAAAAAAAAAATCAATCATCGTTCTCAAATCGCCCCTTTGCCATGCATACAAATGAATATCTTTGTTCTTAAACCATGTGTTCGACACAAATCAATCTTTGTATAAACACGACTCACTAACTAATTAAGCTACCATTCTCGTCTACGCTATCATCACCATACCTTCCTAACACTCTCTGAATTCACTCTTTGGGTAACCACCCATCCATTTGTATCTCATAAAAAGATAGTTCTTTCCCCCAGTACACATGTATTCAAGACTTTATTGAGCTGATTGCAAAACTTCACTCGCACATTCTCGTCTTCACCCTCCAACGGAGCATAACCAGCAACAAACATAGATCTACGAAAACCTATTTTCACACGTACCCATAAAAGTCTAGATGATATCAACTCATAACTTCTCTCAGACAGCTTAACTTTCGGTCTCCTACTCAGTGAATTCCCCTTAGCCATTCCTCCACATCTGACATCAATGCCAGGATACCATCACTCGTCATCAAGGCATCTTCCCCTTTCAACTTGGTTTCACATACACACACACTATCAATTTTCTGCCAATCAATTCCACCAACAGTTCAATCTCTTTACCACATACTCCTCTCTTAAAGTTACATGGGCAAATAAGCCAATCTCTTCTTGTTTGATTAAGAATAACGGGGCACATGTAAATGATTAAACCAATTATGTACCTGGACCATATTTAGAGCCATATTTCTACTGTGATTCATTTAAGGTATGAATAGTTTAAATAATAGCTAGTAATTACAGTACCTCTGCAAAATTAGGAGAAGTTGCGTCGTTTGGTAAAGTTACAACGTTCATTTGAAAACTGTTAAGAATTATGGAGCAATCTAAAATAATATAAAGTAACGGTGAACATGTACTGAATTAGGAGACATGGTATGGCTATGTTACTAATATCTTTGGTACACTAGTAAAAAATAAATAGTAATGTTGCCTTTGCCACATACTTGGAAAACACACACACACACACACACACACACAAACACACACAAATCTATACTGAATTTTTTCGTTGTGAATTTGGGACAATTAACAAGATTTTAATAGTAGGCCTTTGCATGGAAGGAAAATCTGAAACTGATTAGAACAATAATTATCTTATCTCCCCCAAAACTGTTTTACACCCAAAAACATTAGTTTACATGACAAAATAATACATCTACCCATAAAGATCAAATCACTTTGTTCTAAATTAATCTCATGACTTCACACTAATGGTCGATTTTGAGTTTTAATTAATTCATACCAACTTATTAAAGAAAAAAATTCCATGTCATCAGCCCACAACCAAGCTATACCAACCGAAGATAGTGCCAACCTCCGCGGAAGGAGGGCTTCATGTGAACAATACAAAGGCCACTAATCTCAGTTTTCTAGACCAAAAACGCTACTTTTTCATTCAAGTAGCCCTTCATTTTTCTCACGAGGTTGAGTCGATCCAGTTCCAGATCCACTGTTTCACAGAAAATCTGTAATCGTTGGGGATTAAACTCAGGACCTCTGGATCTGTAGCCAGGAACTCTGACCACTTGACCACCTTATAAAGTGTCTTAAATAATTGTAGCTTTGCAGTGAGAAAATAGTAGAAACCCTGAACACGTTTTAAATTATTATTATTATTATTATTATTATTATTACCACCGCGTCTTACTACCCGTTCGGGTTGTACACACTTACGCTAATGTGTAATGGTAGGGTGATTATGAGATGAAATGGAGGACCTACAGTTTGATGTGGGATCCGAACCACGGTGGAGGCCTGGCATTCCACACATTCACAAGTTATGATAATACACATCTTGTCAGAGGTGCATGTTTTAAGTTATGGAATGTATTCAAATATTAAAAGCTACATTAATGAGTAGATTTCTAGATTTATTTGAATAAAGTTTTATTTCAAACGCTACTTTGTTAGTTAGTTTTGTTTCATAAAAATAAGCTTTAGTTTTAGTTTCTAAAAAATAGAAACTACCATAAAAAAGATAACGCTTTTGTCACTTCCGGGTTGGTAAATTTGTCAAATGACAATGTGTTTTCACTATTATTAATATTGTACAGCAACAGGTGTATCATGAAACTTTGTCATCTCACGACCACATATATATAGATCTTGTTACAGAGAGAGAGAAGGAGTAGGAGAGAGGTGGTAGGTGTAATGGGGGACTAGGAAGGACAGCCTAGTCTGTCAGTGTTTGAATCCTGGCCTTGTGTATTGAAATTGTTTATCCTAAATGGTTTCTCATTCTCCCTCCACGCAGATTCTAGGATATTTTCTCTAAAATATACCTTCCCCATCCACAACTAATTAGTGTAATTAAATGCGTATAGCCTGGAAAAGTAGTAAGAAGCTTATTAAAGCTAAATTAATTTATATAGCCTACATATTTAAAATTCATTAGTCCCTTTAATTATTTTCATATAACTATCAAGAAATAAAAACAAAATCTTACTTCCAAAGAAACATTTTTTGTGGCACCAAGGATTACTAATTATTCAGGCTATACTCATAAATACTAATTATACTAATGGGATAGGAATAAGGAAGGTTAAATTGAGAGTAAGTGTACCCGCATTTAGGTGGAGAGAAAGTGGGAAACCACTTAAGAAAATACACCCCATCGGGATTGAATTCCGACACTTCCGTCGTCGGCAGTCTATTCTATTGCGAGAGTGACGCTTTAGACCATGTGACCACCGAAGCAGGTAAGAAACCTAATTATAGCCGGGAATAGAATAAGGTACTCTAATCTCAGGGAAAACTCTCACTATTTAATGGGATAAGATATCGAAAAAATGAGCTTGTTACCTACACCAGTGGCCATGTAGTCTGAGGCGTCGGGCTCGCAATAGGCTGAATTACTGGTGACGGGTTTGTTAATGTTCGAATATTGTGAGGATGTATTAGGGGTACATATTAGGTGTGTTATTAAAAATGTTATTTTATTATTCCCTCACCACACTAATGTTGGTGAATTTATTCTAAGTTGTCTCCTTTAAATCAATTTTCTTTGAATTAAATCGTTAATCCACGTTAAACTGTAGGTCCTCCATTTCATCTCACAATCACCCTACCATTATACATTAGCGTAAGTGCGTATAACCTGAACGGGTAGTAAGATGAAGTGCTAATAATAATAATAATAATAATAATAATAATAATAATAATAATAATAATAATAATAATAATAATAAATCGTTAATAAATTTATGTTGAACTGCTAAAACATAATAGATAATCGCTTTAGTTAAATTCATAAAATTATCAAAAACTAAAAGGTAAAGTTTACTCCCAAATAGATATCAAGATCTATTACCCCACCCCTTACAAACCGGTCCAAACCAAGGGGTTCTGTAACCTGCAATGAACCCTGATCTCTTCTATAAGATCTCCAAGAGTAAAGCTTTGTACAACCCTCGTCTGTTTATTCCTTATGAGTGAAAGTTGAGCTTGTGGTGAAGGTGTAAAGTAATGGTGGCATTATCTCATGAATTCAGGTGCGACAAAGATTTCTTCTTTATAGCAATAACAATACAGGATAATCAAGACATCACTCTCACCTCTCCCATTTGATTATAGTACCACTCTCACCTCTCCCATTTTATTATAGTACCACTCTATCATCTCCCATTTGATTATAGTACCACTCTTTCATCTCCCATTTTATTGTAGTACCACTCTCATCTCCCATTTGATTGTAGTACCACTCTATCAACTCACATTTGATAGTAGTACCACTCTCTAATCTCCTATTTGATTTAAATACCCCTATATCATCTCCTATTTGATTTTAATACCCCTCTATTATCTCCTATTTGATTTTAATACCACTCTATCATCTCCCATTTGACTGTAGCAAAATTTTTGCCTCTTCCATTTGATTGTATCATCACTTTCCCTTCTCTCATTTGACTGCAGCATTACTATATAGTCCCCCATTTGATTGTAAGATCACTATTCATTCTTTCATTTTATTGTAACCTCACTATCCCTTCTTCCATTTGATTGTAGCGCCATTGTTCCTTTTCCCATTTAATTGTAGCTCCACTATTCCTTCTCCCAATTTGATTGTACCATCACTATCCTTTCTCCCATTTGATTGTACCATCACTATCCTTTCTCCCATTTGATTGTACCATCACTATCCTTTCTCCCATTTGATTGTACCATCACTATCCCTTCTCCAATTAGATTACAACATTACTATTCCATATTCCATTTGATTGTACCATCACTATCCTTTCTCTCACTTGATTGTAGCATCACTATCGCTTTTGACATTTTTTATTGTAACATCACAATCACTTCTTCCATTTTATCGTAGCATCACACCCACCTCTCCCGTTTGAATGTACACGTGGTAGTGGCATAAGTGTTTTATTTCCATTATATTTTAGAAAACATACTTAAAAATTTAGCTAAATGGTCAAGGCTTCAGTGGTAAAATGAGCTAACGGACACTCTTGCAATAAACGGGTCTGCTGACGTCTGGTAATTCGAGGTTTGAATCAGGGCCAGTTACGCTAAAATTGTTTTTTTCCTAAATGTTTTCCCACTCTCCCTCCAAGCGAATTTGGGTAAATATACTCTAAAATTCTACCCTCTACATCCTTATCCCACTAACGTAGCTCGAACGGTTAAGACACGGTAGAAAAACAACAAAAAACAATCAAAGTTTTTGCCAAGGATTGTATTAAGTTCAAAGTGGTAATGGTGTGTTTTGGTGTATTTTAAACACGCTGTAGCTTATATACTAATTATGTTAATGAGTTGGGGATGAGGAAGGTTGAATCTAGAGAAAGCGTACCCGCATTTTCGTTGAGGAAGAGTGGAAAATACCCGTTATAGCTATTCGCATATTCACACAAAAGGGTTAGGGACTAGGAAAGTAAATTTTTCAGAAAGTGTAGCCACATTTGTAGGAAGGGATAGTGGAAATCCATTTAATAATAAAATACTCTTAATACACCAAGCAGAATTTTAACCTCGACCTCCTCGTCACCAAACCGGAGGATGTTAGCGTCTTAGCAATCACCCTACCATTACACATTAGCATAAGTGTGTATAGCCCGAACGGGTAGTAAGACGTGGTGATGATGATGATGATGATGATAATAATAATAATAATAATAATAATAATAATAATAATAATAAGCGTCTTAGCCTTAACTACTCATCGCTGCAGATTAAAGCATTATTATTTAAATAAAAATCTTTATTCATCAGCAATTGTATGAATGCATTCGTGGTTTGATATGACATAAAAAACGCTCGAACTATATTTTTTAGAGACACTTATATTTCTTTTACGATTTTTGATGGCAAATAGAAGCTTATAAATAAACATTTTTGAAGAAATTTCTATAAGAAGAATTTGTTTTAATTAAGTATTAAGTTCAAAGTGGTAACTTTAAATTTTGTCACTTATTTAGTGCTAACATTTTACTAAATGATTAGTGCTCTTTTATAGGTATTGATAATACCTACTAAAAGTAACAGTTGCAGATCACATGACTTGACGTATGGATACGTAAAAGTAGATCTAGGAGCTTTATCTAGCTATCAGATATGTCAATTAGTAAGAAAATTGGGGTATACGAAATCGTCCATAATGTTAAACTGGTATTTCTTGTCCCGTGTGAATAAATACACAGCTCATACTTTGATAATACACTATTATAGTTACTGAACACATTGTAACGAGATTAGAAAAATAATATACGGTAAGCATACACTATCGTTTATATGGGTAGTCTAGGTCAAAGTTAATTTCTAGATGTAACCAAAAATCCTGATTAGAGGAGTGGCACTAAATTAAATTACAGATGGTAAATATTTTATTTTATTTCTTTTAAGTGATTCTGAATAGAAGGTTAATATAAAAACAAAAGTAAGAGAAATAAATAAACACTAAGGAAACAAGTGAGTTAACCTTCCACAATCCAATTTCACTACTGTCTTGCTCAAATATTATTTAGAAGAGTTCAAGATTAAGTATTTATAAACGGTCAATTAACCTACTTATATTTTGTTCATGAAATTACTTTAGTTTCATGATTTTGTTCTGCTCATTTAAAAATTTTCTGGTAGACAGAAGTGAAATTTCTTTTTTTTTTTTAATGTAATAACTTTGTGTGTGTGTTTGTGTATATGTGTGTATGTCTGTGTGCCCCGCGTCCTACTACCAATCCAAGCTATCCTCATGTTTATACTGATTAGGTAGGGACGAGTGAGGTAGAATTTAAAGGAAGAGTCTCCACGTTTGCTTAGAGAGAGAGAGAGAGATGCAAATAATTTATTGGAACAAAATTTAATTCTAATACGAATCTTTCTGTCTTTGTAAAATCAAACCATACGAAGCTGTTGCTTTATTCCGAGTGTTTATAGATACGGGTCAATAGTTAACTAGAATTTATCTTGTTAAAATCAAGTCTCTTGGTTATAGGAACAAGAGGGTGGGTTTTAATTTCACAGCATTTAAAGAGGAATTTCTGAATAAACTGATCAATTAAGCACACGACTTACAAACGAGCTTAATTCAAAACATACATAAATAACAGTTCACTGGACGTCAACTCATCATTGTGAAACAGGAAACACCAATTTTTACGATAATAACTATTTATTTCATACCGGGAGCCGAAGCAAAGACTTTTAATTCAGCAGACGTATTTTCTACCGAATGAGATAAGAGGTAAGAACTATGTGTTTGTATAGGAGGCTTAAATAAATAATGTAACGTTTTTATCAGAAATATTTCACAAATTGAAATAAAGTTCAGTTGTGATCTATTTAATTGCATTATTTTTAACTCTCGACAATTTGTAAGGCTATTATTTTTAATAAGTATTTACGAAGGTCACCTTATAAATGCGAAGCGAAGTCAAAGGGAAGCCTGAAACATGTGAAGCAAAGTTGAAGTCGAAGCTAAGGTTTTGTTGTTGTCATTTATAACACTACTTTAAAATTTTTAAATTATTCATTATGTGCATTCTGTGTATTATATGTAAGAAGAAAGTTTTATAGTTAATAATCAAAGTAAATTATATTATTCTTTTTTGGCATATTTGAGTTTATTTTACCTCTTGTATACATGCAATGTAATCACTAGTTGTTATTAAAAACTGTTTAGTAGGGCTTAAAAATGATTCTATGTTGAAATATACAAGTTGTTTCACTCACTCTCGGCCTCTTGGTGTTTCTCATACAACAATTATGTTCATTAGTCTGAAAGTCATAACGGAAAATCAAGGGCTGAGAGTGAGTGAACACCCTGTATAGTATTTAGAGAGATATTGCAAATCTGATAATAATATATTAAAGTTTTCTTTTGGCTTTGAAAGGATTTGAAGGTGTAATGGTTACTGTGGGTGTTGAAGTCGAAGCGACGGAGAGTTGACCTACGACTTCAACTTTGAAATTTAAAAAAATTTCGGACGATCCAATTTTTAAAATATATTTCATGACTATTGACATTTATCTAAAATTTGTGTTTCTCTCTTTAAAATGTTTAGCCAAATCGTGGATTGGTTGTTTTAGATTTAATTATTATTGAAAAATATATTATTCTTGTTTGTTCTAAACTTAGTATTACATATATGCACATTCTCGTGGGTAAAATATATTTGTATTACGTGGTATTTTAGTTCTTTGATGAATATATTCTTTTCTTGAATATATTTCTTAGAGTAATTAATATTACTATAAATTAAAGTAAATATCAAATACAATGTTGTTTATAGGCTTTTAATAGTGTACAAATAATCGTGTGCTTCCACCCATACTTGCCCAAAGCTGGATTTGAAAAACTTTTAGTAAATTATTATTATTATCATCAATGTAGGACGTATATATTTATTTTATCTGAAGGCTAGAAAATTATCTCCAAAAGTTCAAATTAGATATTAGAATACATAAATAATAACATAGCTTAGGTAACATCACTAATAATAAATCTGATTACAAAGTTTAAATGGTTGAGTATTAAATAAAATTAATTACTTAAAGTATATTTAATCAATTATCTTAAAATCTGTACCTGATTTTTATCCTAACAATGCAGATATTTTAAAAATGCTATCCACGCTAAGCAATGAGAATAACATAGGAACAAAAATTTTTTCGCTAATTTATATGTGAATGTTATAATATAACTTACCAAACCAGATTATAGCTTACTGGAACACTCCTTCCTCTTGCCCCCACTTCAAATTACTGGAATATACCTTCCTCCTTAGCTCGTGATAAACTGCCCCCCCATCAACTTAAAGTAACATTCCTTCATCCTTAGCTCGTGATAAATTGTCTCCGCCTCAAATTACAGTAACATTTCTACCTCCTTAGCTCATGATAAATTGTCCCCGCCTCAACTTACAGTAATATTCCTTCCTCCTTAGCTAGTGATAAATTGTCCCCACCTCAACTTACAGTAACATTTCTTCCTCCTTAGCTCGTGATAAATTTCCCCCACCTCACCTTTCAGTAATTTTCCTTCTTCCTTAGCTCATGATAAATTGCCCCCACCTCTACTTACAGTAATATTCCTTCCGCCTTATCTCGTGATAAATTGCCCCCACCTCTACTTACAGTAATATTACTTCCTCCTTAACTCGTGATAAACTCCCCCACCTCAACTTATGGCAGCATTCCTACCTCAACTCATGATAAACTACCCTACCTTATCTTAGGGTAACATTCCACCTTCCTTAACTCTTGATGATAGGGCTAGTAGAATATAATAAATAGTCCTGGAATATGGTGAGTTCTATGTCTAGTTTCTGTTCCCCCCTCACTCTTGCAAGATGGGTGCTGGCTCTGTAACGATACTCTATTCGTAATTTATATTTATATATTACATCACAGCATCGGTTTTGCACTAAAGATAAATGTGTTGGATAAAGAAGAGTGGCTCACCTTTGAGTGAAGTAAGAAAAGGAAGATTGACCACAAGTGTTTTAATGTCAAAGCGCTAACACGACAAGATGAATACCAGCCGCAAGTTGAAAGGGAATGGGAACTTTCAAAACTAACGGTTTAGAAATTCAAGACATCAGTGCCAGTGTAGACTATCACTGAATAACACCATTTAGAACTGAATGAAACTAAGGTTAGGTATATTTGTAGTTTTATAACAAAAAGGTTTTTATAATTTTTGATGAGTTAATCATTTTTAGGTAAATTTTATTTATGGCTGTTTTGATTAATTCTATAAATTATAGTTATAATACAATCTTCATCTCTTAATTTATTTATCATATTTAAAAGCTAATACCTGACATCTTTGTTTTTTATCATACATTATTAATTTCAAAGTGTTTATTTTAACCATTAAGGGTTACTTAACTTATGTTATTAGCTTTCAATCATTGTTATTGTATATTATTCATGATTTTTGACTACTGTTTAACAATATTTAAAATTCACTAAGCCTTCATTAAAATTTACTCCAACAATTATTATAGATTATTTTCTCACTAAATATTGTATATCTCTCCTTACTAAAAATTAGAATATGTTCTTAAAAAAAGTTTTTTTGCTAAGATAAATAATTTATTACACCAGAAATTTATTTATTTTAACTTTCTACAAAGAGTAATCTCAAAGCTTCTTTGTCATTTAACTGGATTTTTTTAAAAAAAGTTTGTCATTATATACCAATATGCTCATTATAAAAGAATAGTTAAGATTAATTTGTGTAAACAATTAAATCAAATGTTTCTTCTCTATAAATGTTTTATTCGTTTTGACTCAAAACTTTTTTACTTATAAAAACTGCAAAAATACCGACCTTAATTCGCGCCCCCTTCCATTCCACATTAAAAATAAAATTTGCGTAGGATAAATAATTCTTTAACTTGTTGTTCTGATTATCAACTTAAATTACTTAACCTGAGAGTAACCAATTAAACAAAACTACCCACTTCAGTGGCTGCGTGGTCTAACGCGGTACTCTCACAGAAAAATAGGCTTCCAATGACGGGGAGGTAGAGGTTCGAATCTCATTTGGGTCTATTCAGGGTGGTTTATCCAAAGTTGTTCTCTACGCCCCTCCACGCAAATTCGGGTACAGTTCATATAAATATAAACTTCTTAATCCCTAAAATCATCATCCTAATTAGTACATAGGCGTCAAATCTGGACGGGTAGTAAGATATGGTGCTTGAAAAAATTAATCAAATTAATAATGTGCGAATTACAAAGAAAGTGAATAATATCAGATTATCAGTATTGGTTAGCAGTTTGAATTAGTTAACCTAAGAAAATATGATGATGATGGTTGTATTGTAGTAAGGCTTCTATGTTAGTATTTTCGGCGTCACATCTTACTACCCATCTTTTCTATAGACATATTTAAACCTATGGGGTAGGATCAAAGAAGATATAATTTAGGTTAAATATATATTTGCATCGGGTTCAGTGAAAAACCATTTAATGAAACCACCCTAAGTACACCCAAGTGGGGCTCAAACCGTAACCTACTCAAACCAGGTATTAAAGTATATTCCGAAATAACGCCTTAAACTATTTGATCACTGATGCAGGTAAGTAGCCTACTGTATATTAAAAATATAAGTTACATACAATATGACAAATTAAGTATTTTTTGTCACCATTCTGGTTCTAAGCTTATAAACTAACTACGCTAATGTATTAAGAATAATTAAGGTTTAATTTATATAAAGTGTAACCACATTTGCAAGTAAGTTAGTGGAAAACCTTTGGCTAAAATCACCATCAACACACCCGACTAGGGCTCAGACCCCGATAGTCCGGTCATTGGCAGTCCAGTCTATTGCAAGAGTGATACCTTAGACCATTCGACCACAGAAACAAATCTTACAATGTCTCGTCAAAGTCCTCGTAACTTAACTGTTCGTAAAGTCTAACCGTTGGTTAAACTGGGCGTTGTGTTTTACAATACTATTTAGTATTTTTATGTGCTCGTCAAATTACGAACAGGTGCCTTCCATTAGTTACTATCGTTAACTTTCTCGGAGCGCTAGATTTGTTTCAAAGCTTTTGATTGGCTTAATTTTACCATATAGAATATAAGCAAGTCATTACAACGTCTATGGAAGTGTTATGAAAACAAATCGATCAAAGCAAATCCAATTTATTAAGACTGTTTAAGATTATCCGCTATCTTTAATCATATTTATTTGTCTGCTAAAACGTTTGTTGAAAATAATAAACACGAAATTTAAATTTTAGCAAAGAAGAGGAAATTTTGCTAATTGAATTAATAGAAAAATACAAACAAACGATTTAAAATAAACAATTCTAATTGGTGTCCATTCACTTCAATAATTTCCAAAACTTTATTTTTGTACAAACTTAAACGTAAGATGATTCTTCCTCGTTAAAAATTTTAGGAAATTCTTTCGTTCCAATTACTGTATCTCTTCACTCTTTAAAGTCTTGGGTTCCTTAGAACTTGAAACTCATTTTCAAAGTCATCATAATCAAACAATAAATCACCCATTTCATAATACAAATAAATGTAACCTAACTTTAATAGTAACAGTTGCCTTGAAAACAATATGGCGGAGTCTTTAAAGTTGTTAATGTAGACGTTATGTTTGCTAACCGGAAGGTAGACCTCGCGTTAACTTTACGAGCACTTTTACGTGGACATTAGCGCTAACCAAACATTGTAAAATCAAAAGTAGTGGTTGTTATCGCTTAAACTTATGTTAAGCCCTAACGAATAGAATAACGTGACATTGTAAGATTGGGCCTTGTCTTATTAAAAGGCATATTTTTAACCACAACACCATTTTTAATGAAAACAATTAGTATGAACTTTATTAAATACTTGAGATATTAAGCATAACGTGACATTTTATTTTTAAATTTTCAACCGAGTATTTATGGCTTACCTGGATAACATGTACGACACTTAGGACCGTATTTATTGTCTAGCTTTGGGAGTCAACCAATAATAAGCATCCACTTAGGTGGCCACTTGGTATAAGGCGCCAGTCTTGCAGTAGACTATACTGCTGATGACGGGAAGATCGAGGTTCGAATCTTGCCCGGGTGTGCTGAGGGTAATTTTTTCCAAAATGGTTTTCCATTCTCCCTCCTCACAAATGCGTGTACACTTCCTCTAAATATAACCTTCCTAATGCCTAAAGAATTACCGTAATTAGTACATAAGAGTATAACCCAAACGGATAGTAAGACGGGGTGCTAAAAATAATAATTAACAAGAAGTTCAGGTCGAATGGGGAATTGGTTGACCTCCAAATCTACTCCATGTAAACGGCTCTATTTGACCCCGTGGTGTAGTGGTCAATGCATCTGACTATGAACCTAGGGGTCGTGGGTTCGGTTCCCGGATGGTACCTTGGTTATTTTTCTCTTGAGAGGAATTATCCCACTGTTCATCAGGGTTTGTTTAGTTGGGTTAAGAGACACACTGGCTCACAATCCATATCCACTATCATCATATCATTTCATTGTGGGTAAGTGTAGACAACATCCTATGGTGTAATCTGGGCAGCACTCTATGCCACTAGAGCTGCTAATAGTCTACATGTGACCGACCGAACTGGATGTCATGTCCCTCATGTTGATATATGTCATACGATACACAAAAAAAAGGCCCTTAGTGCACGGCCTTAGCTAAATGTTTGTGCAGCGTAACCATCATTTGAGAAATCTTGACCGCTATTCCGGAGTAGAGTTACACAAAAGTTAATCCCGTGAGGTGGACATCATCATCTTCTAAAATGTGTCCTCTCCTGCCTCCTACTTCCTGGGTAACACACTTTCTGAGAATGTTGACCAATCCACTGTCTCTCTAGGGAGATGCATTCCCTTGCAACATCGCTAATTACTTGACAAGAGTCAGCTGCATTGCATTAATACTCAGTAATGCTGCTGTGAACGCATTGAACAAGTATACTCGGTCCCAAAACACACATAGAGAACGTGAGTGAATGGAGATAGGCAACACCTTATACAGGAAAGCTGTGTGGGACTGCGTCATGAAGCTTACCGTTTCGAGCTCTGTCACAAAGGTTTTCTAGTCTACAGTCCAACGTTCAAAGGAAGGGATTTTTTTTTATAAAATACAAACTTTTTTGTGGCAACATTTAACATAAAGTATAGCGTTATTTTATACATACATACCAATTCACGCCGTTCCCCTACGGGGTTGGCAAGAAGCTGTGCATATAGCTCTAAAAACAACTCCGTACTTAATCCATCCTCACTAACTTTCCTCCCACTTCTCTATCCTGTATACTCCCTTCGATTCAACAACATCCACATACAACGAGCTATACATGCTCTTTTAATCTTAAGACTTTTATTGTTTCTATTTTCACACATTCGTCTACATGGCCTACCACTTCCTTTTGATCCAATCCCTCCAACTTTGTCTATTTGTTTCGTCACTCGATCCACACTCAACCTCTCAACATGCCCAAACCAACGTAAGAAGCTTCTTTCCAATTTTACACCCTATCCCAGACTAGAGCTAGTTCTACCCAGTCTATCTCATTACACCCTATCCATATCTTGAGCTAGTTCTATCCAGTCTATCTCATTACACCCTATCCATATCTTGAGCTAGTTCTACCCAGTCTATCTCATTACACCCTATCCATATCTTGAGCTAGTTCTATCCAGTCTATCTCATTACACCCTATCTCGTTCAGGTCCATTTATCCTCCCATCTGCGTCTAGATCTTCCCAATGATTTATTCTCATTTTGTTTGCCGGGCAATACTCTAAACATGGTTCTAGATTCTCTCATTCACGTTGGATATCCTGCTCCTGCCCATATAAATCTACAATATTTGATTATCCTAACAATGCCTTGTGATAAACACAGGGTACGTGACTCATCATTATGCACCCTCCTCCACTACTTATATTCCTCATCACTTTTTGGACCAAATATCTTCCTAAGCACCTTATTTTAAAACTACATAATATGTATTAGAGTTAGATTAACTTTCACAAAGATCTTACAAATATTGCTAAATTTATATATATTGAAACATTCATGTATATATCTGATATATGTATTATATTTAATTATTTTGTCCAGGTTTTCATTATATGATCTATCAGGCCAACAATGTTCAAATTTTGAAAATGTTAGAGTAATAATGTGAAGTAGTAACCTTTTCAAAATATTTCACAAATTACCAAGCTACACTTTTAAAGCTTTAAAGAGATTCTATACTATTTAAAAAAATGTAAACATTTTTTATACTATTTTTGACAAGTGAGTGCAAAATACATCAATATATTTAAGAACAAAAAACTGTCATCAGTTTCTCCAAACTTGTTTCTGTAGCTCCAAAATAATTACTACAAGTTGTCAACAGATTTTTTAAAACTTTGTATATCATATTTGACCGATAAATATTAACAAAAAATTCCAATCTGCCCTTTAAAAATATATATTATTCTACTAAAATATCCACACAGTAAACGAAAAGTATTATAATTAAAGTACAGTAATTCATGAAACAAATTACAATGGTACTGTACATACCTACATATTTGGGAAACTACACTTATCAGATAATTTCTAATACAGTGGTTTAAAACATTAAGTAAACTCTTATCCAAATTGGTATGAAGTCGAAACAAAATGTTAAAAATATCTAAGGTAGGAATGCAAGGAACGCGAAAAAAGGTCAGTGTATTTTTAGTTTTTATAGCAAAACATTTTATTGATCAAAATAAATCAAATATTTATCCTATATAAACATAATTTAATTTTCTTCACCTGGTGACCTCATCAGTTTCTGATTGTTTGTTCAGGGTGTCCTGGAATTTAATGACAACTTTTTATTTTCATTTAAAAAGTTTATCATTTAATGCCGCTATGCTTATGGTAGATATTCAACAACTGGTGATATCATCATGTGAATAAAATCAGACTCCATGTTTGTATAGACGAATCAAGTTATTATTTGTTAATCAATTATAATTGATAAAGTGCTAATACATATTGATTATATTTATATATATTTTTAAAAAGGTTGCTTAGTTTACGATGACCAAATTATTTGCTAACAAAAAAAAATTAAACCCGCCTCGGTGGCGCAGTTGGCTAATGCGTTAGTCGTGTTGAGCTCGACCGCCGAGGACGGGGAAATCGAGGTTCGAATCTCGGTCTGGTGAACTGGGGAGGGGGGGGTTTCCTAAATGGTTTTCCACTCTCCCTCCACGCAAATGTGGGTTCACTTCCTCTAAGTTTAACCCTCCCAATTCCTAATCCATTAGCGTAATTAGTACTTAAGCGTATAACCCGAATGGGTAGTAAGACGTGGTGCTAAATATAATAATAATAATAATAATAAATTAACTAGTATACGTCAAGGACACAAAGTCATGTATTGACTCGGTAAGATGTTGGAAAGAAAATTCAAGAAATCAATATGTATGAAATAGCTTTACTTATGGAAGTGAATTCAAATGTTAAAATAATTTAAAGTAGTTGATCACTTTTATAAAAAAGAATTTTTTACAACTTGATTCTTAGTATCAATTCGGGATGAACGCATACAAATTAATTACGCTAATGACATAGTAAATGTTTCAGCATTTGCGTGGAGGTAGAGTGGTACACCATTTATAAAAAACATACTCAGTACACCCAACCAGGATTCTATCCCAGATCTTCCCGTCACTAGCAAACCAGAGATGAGCTTGACGTTTATTTCAATGAAGCTATGCATTATGTTAAAAACATTATAATCTTCTAGGTCTAAGTATGACTCCTTTTTCTTATTTAAATCTGTTAATTTATAGAGTAATACAGTAAAAAAATACTTTTTATAAAATCTGACGAAGTATAAATAAAATAAAGAACATGAAGAAATGACATACATCTTTCTTTACAAATATATTTTAGCACATGCTTTAGGAATATTTAAACTGGTGTGATTATAGTTTGTTTTGCTACATGAGCATCAAATAATCATTTTTAATATCTGTTATAGAGGTTGTAGGAATTTAATAAATATAATAATTTATATTTATATAAATATATAAATAATATAAATAATTTATATATAAATATATAAATATAATTTATATATAAATATATAAATATAATTTATATATAAATATATAAATAATTTATATAGTCATTTTCTTTTTGTGTATCTAGGAACATTTATAAAATAAAAAAAAATCAGATATGTTTTTGCAGCTTCCTGTTTGATCTACATTTTGTTTATTTTTTATTTCATAATTTAAAAACCCGAATAAAGCAAATTACTTTGAATATTGAGTCATGTGGCGGAAATTTATGTATGTCTATTTTTTCTGTACAAAACATGATTAAAATAATAATTATTTTTAAACATTAGATAATCACGGCCTCAACAAGTAGGGGCATTAAAGGTTTCCTGGTTAGGGTATTATTTATTTCCCGTTTAGTCAAAATAAGACATTTAGTTCAAAACGTATAAGAGAGACATAAAAAAACACACACACAAGGTTGATACCTGTTTCACAGGTTTCATAGGCAACACATTTAATGCTTTATTTACACTCTAGTAGAGAAAGTTATTCCTCATGCCAGCACTCTAAGTCAAAGGTCCCGGGTTCGATTCCCTTGTCCAGGTATCATTTTTCAATTTTCAGAATACTCTTATGAATTGCTTTACATCATGATACTGCCTGTCATTCAGAGCTGCTCAACAAGTCACCTTCGTGTAAGGCGCAATATTTATATCACTTCTACCAACGTTTAAAAAAGGATGTTCCGTTAGTTGAGGTCAGTATTTTATGATTTTTTTTAAATATAGACTTTTCTAGCTAAACTTAATAAATTATTGCTCCTGTGTAGCTACATTAGAGTTAATTTCTACACATGGTTATCTCAACAGTTCTTGAATATCTGTAAATAATTATTGACAATAGCTTTTTTAGATAAAAGAAAATGTCATAGTCAAGTTAAGTGGTCCTTGTGACAAACATTTGAGAACTGTTGATATAACTGTGTGTATCAAAATTAAATGCAGCTATAGGAGAAATATATGTTTTTGATTAAATAAACCATATATATATATATATATATATCTTGCGCCTAGTTGATTTACAAATAATTATTTATGATAAATGGCATTTTTCCCAGTTAAAACGTATTTTAAAAGAAATAAAAATACGTTTTGAAACTAAACCACAATTAAAATAAGCTATGTTGAATAAAGAATACTGTTTTATCCAACCATTTCCAATTCACCATGCCACTTAATATGCCGTAATAACACAATGTAGGTAATACACAAGTATATTTGGGTTAGATTACACTGCTCACTATTCATGTTCTTTTTAAAGATTTTGTGCACACGCTCAACAAAAAGTTACTACTAGATCTACTTTGGGTTGATAAATTAGGAGCATTAGAGCCCGTCTCGCCCCTCGGATCAATAATACATCTCGAACAGGTTTTACTTAACGTGCGTAAATTAACAGGAACTTGAAAAGGACAGTTTCCCAAAAGTTAGCAGTAATAATTAAATGTCAAGGATGTTGTGACTTTGATTAATTGATTGATTTATTGAGCATCCCTTTCATTTGTTTACAATGAATGCTGTAGGTATATATTTAAAAAAAAATCTGTAAACTTAATGCTGAAAAATCATCTATTTAAAAGTGGGTAAATATTTTATTAGAAACAAATGATGTTTCTTGAAAATGCTTATTTAACTTACAAATATTTTTCTCAGCCAGTTTTTAATAATATTTATTTCTAACAAATTATAGTTGTTCTATTATTTAAAGTAGTTTATTTGTATGATTAACACTACATAGCCGCTTCTAGAAGAATGATAGGTAGTTTTCAGGACCATACCCGCATTAGCGTGGGAAGAGTTAAAAAAAACTAACAAGTATTGATCCTTAATAAAACCAACGCCAGTACACATAGTCGATATTTGAACCTCGACCTCTGAGGGACACGTATTTCAGTAAATTGTGAGCCTGACGCGTTGTTTAACGTGACTACCATTACAATTATAGAGAATTGTGAAAGCGAACATAATTACATCTTTATATTATAGTAAGGAAGCTACATTTAATGTCACAATTGAGAAATAGTTGTTTTATGAAGGACGTCTGCTTGAGTATTCCTGTAGCGGATAAACAGTTTTAGCGGAGTTGGCTTTGCACAGGGTGTTTGGAAACTCATAGTCCAAACTGCGCATATAGTATGTTTGAACCAAAAGTAATTCAATATCCCTATATACTTACATCTGAAAAACTATGCTAACACTATTAAATTTTTTCAAAGTTTCTGTGTGCAACGCCGGAAGAGGAATGCTGTTCAAGCACACGTGTAAAACAGGTTGTATAGGAATTAGGCGTATGACACTATACACCTCGACAATTAATAGTAAACAACACAGCAACCCATCTAGAAATGCGAGTACGTTCGAGGGTCATCACTAACGGTACTATATCACAGAAAGTGCTTACCATTACTACATGTGCAGTACCACACGGCTAACTCCTATGCAACCTGTTGTACACGCATGTTTGCACAGTTTTACTCTCCCTGAGCTATACGCCGAAACGTTGAACACAATTTAATGGTATTAACATATTTTCAGGATGTAAGTGTATAGGAACTTTGTATTACTTTTGGTTCAAACAAGCTATATGTGCAGTTTGGGCTATGAGTTTTAAAACATCTGTACACAGAGTGTATGAAAATTAGAAAATATCCTCTTTATAGCGCGATTATTTATAACAAAACAAAATTACATTTGATGTTTAGTTTTCTAAATATTTAACACAATTAACTGGGGAGCGATTACAGAACTACCTCCAAGCAAGTTAATGAGAATCACAACATTCACAGGGAAGATAATGTTTTCTTCTTCTCATAACAGTAGAGTGCTGTCCATACTTACAGGTTTTTTTTTACATCAAACCTTACTATCCATTCGGGCTATGCGCCCTTGTACTAATTACGTTAGTTGAGTCGGGATGAATTTTAGAATAAAGGTGCCTGGATTTGATTGGAGCGAGGATGAAAAAAACTTTTGGAAAAACACTTTTCCACTACACCCTAACGGGATTCAAACGCCGATCTCCCCGCCACTGGTAACACGAGTGATGCAATAGAGTATATAAACACCGATTTGGGTTCTTGTTGATGTTAGTGTGGATCCAAAACGACCATCATGCATTTCGGGACAAACTACAGTGTGTCGCTTTAAGCTATCCCGTACACGCCGGTACGCTGACAGTATTGACAATTCTATAGGGTGCCACAGAAACAATTATACGATCTATGCTGAGGAAAGTGATGGACAACGTGCTGAGGTTTGTCTGACTCCGGTAGAGGTTACCTGAGTGACATTATCTTCAAAAAGTGAACAAGTGTAATATGTAGTTTGCTTGTATTTAGCTAGTGAATATTTACTTTTCAATTAAAGTGTTAATTTTCAAGTTAATAATCGTCTAATTATTTCTGCCCCGCCCTGTATAAGCCGCATGAAATTTTGCCATGGTATCGTCAATCTCCATAGCAGCATCTGCGTACACATGGTCTGTCAAGCATCCCCATCGAAACAAATCAAATATTACACTAAGTCAATCGAGGACACTACACACTCAACCCGTGGGTTCAAACCCAGCCGAGGTTGACAGATTTTTCTCCAGAGATACAAATCCGTTGCTCAACTTCCTTTGTAGTGGAAGTAAAGCCGTCGGTCCAATGTCAATTGTGGCATGTAAGGTATGTGAAAATATCTTTCCCGGCAAAATTGGAAGGCCCTTTCACTCTCGCTCATAGAAATTATCGTGTGCTGATACAATCAGTCGATTCAGAAAGTTCACGTTAATAGCCTCAAATAAATAAAAATAAAATAAAATTAAAACTTTCTCAACCCACATCTGTGGGTATGTCATGTTTAACTACGCTCGGGTACTATTTTACTACTATTTTAAATTAGTTGAAAAATAACACCTGGATACAGGAATCGAACCAGGGATCTTTGGCAGAGCTTCCCAATGCTCTACCACTGAGCTATCCAGGTGTCGACTGTGTTCAAGATAGTTCTTCATTCGAAAATACCCTGAACACGGGATGAATCTTGGAGAGCTCAGTGATAAGAGCATTGTCACGCTAAGCCAAGAATCCCTGGTTCGATTCCCTTTGTCAAGGGCTAATTTTTCAACTAATATATATTAACTGAATTTTGGTCTCCTCCATATAGACGAAGCCGTAACTACAATGATTTGTCGCCTGTGTGTTGATATTCATTTTAGAAAATACAATTCTTTTTTGCTTTCAGCATTAATAATATTTTAAAATATTATTAATCCCATCTTTTTGGTATTGATAAAATCTATCAAAAACACAGCTGCAAATTACTTGAATTGACGTATAAATACGTCAAAGTAGATCTATAAATTTTTCTAGCTGTCAGACAGTCAGCATGTCAGCTGCCCAAAAGTGCGATTGTATTCCGCGATGTTGAAACCATAACCCTCAAGTCAAATTTAGGGGAACATCTTCTAGCACTCCCGGTAGAGCTGTTTCAAGGAAACCAGGGTCGTTTTAAGAAAATGTGAGAACTGGGGCAAGTAAATCGATGCTCCCTCCCCCTTTGCACGGAAGTTTTTCAGTTTTAGCACTAAGCCGTTGATACGCACTTGATACTTAATAATTTCCCATGTTTTATGTAGTATTGATCAACCCATTAAATGACTGTACTTTATTGAATGCAAACAAATTAAGTTAACAAAAGTAAATTCCTCTTTGCACCATTGCACTGTTCATTTTCTGTGTGACAGCGGTAGCACAATGGTGGTGTATTCTACTGAACTGCAGCACATTACTCGAATAACCTAAATCTTAAATTACATACAGTTGGGGTTTCAGGAATCTGGAATGGAATCCTATCATTAAGCGAATACTTATTTCTGTCAATTATCAGTACACTATTTGATGTAAAATTTAGAATAATAACTGTAATTGAATGTAATAATTTTGGGGAGAAATATGGCCTCCTGGAATGTGAGGCCCGGGGCAACTGCCCCCTTTGCCCCCTCCCCTAGACGTGGCCCTAGAAATAACGATAGCATGGAGTATTTAGCCACTGTAGTAACCGATACTATGGTAACTGTTTCTCTTTGTGTAACATTTCTCACGCTTTTTTAAAAAAATTAAATATCTTTATGAAGATAAACTGCACTAATTTGTATAAATTCTGTATATTTTGAATCTAGACACATGCCTCATGAATATTAAAACTACCCGCTTCGGTTGATACATTTTTCACCCATGCCGGTAACCGAACGCAGGACCCCTTCGCTCAATAGGCAGACACGCTGCAGACTGAGCTAGAGTGTTGGACTACGAAACAAAAAATATCTTTGTTGAGCCAAATTTTGTGGGTAAAACACAATGCGAGGGTTATTATTAGGTGTGTTCTGTCTTACACCAGATTAATCCTTTTGACAGTGAAACCTATCCTTCCATTGCGTCCTGTCCTCTGCCTCCTCCTTGAGCTCTCAGGATTTTCTTCTTTCCTTCAAGTCATTTAGTGTTTGAATCCTCCTTCTTCCTAAACTCTTCTTACCCTCAACCTTTCCTTCTATGACGTTGTGCAGAAGACAGTTTCTCCTAAGGATGTGTCCGATCAAATTTGCTTTGCGCCGAAGAATCACATCCAAAATTGTTCTTTTCTCACCCACTCTTCTTAGGACTTCTTCATTTGTCACCCTGTCTGTCCACATGATCTTCTCAAGTCTTCTCCAGCACCATATTTCAAAGCTCTCTAAATATTTCTTTTCCATATTCCTAAGAGTCCAAGTTTCTGCTCCATGTGAGGGTGATGCCACAAAATCATACAATAATAAAATCGGTATTTACATGATTATGTTTGTGTGTTTTAACCCCCAGTTAGTGGCGGATTTAAAATTTTTGCGTCCCTAGGCACAATTATAATATGCGCTCCCCTCTTACCCCAAACCTTTTTGTCAAGATCCAAAGTCTTTAGGAAGTTTTGGTGGAAAGAGGCGGGAGGAGGCAGAAGTTAGTATTCAAGAAAAGATTTCTACAAAAGATAATCAGGCATGTACCGTACATGCCCTATAACTTGAGTTAACATTACAAAGAAGGGAAGACTGACGTAAGTTACAAAGCGATTGTAAAGTACAGTTATTTAAAAATAAATATTGTCGTTCTGACTTTAACTTGAATTATTTCGATAGTGTTAGTTAATAATTTTTAAACTTAACTATAACAAAAAATAATGCTATCCAAAATGTGCTGCTCCCTAAAGCCGCCGCCTTTAGGGCCCGTGCCTGGTGGACCTATAGTGTAAATCCTCTTCTGTCCCTAGTGCTTGTGGGTATGGAAGGGAGAGAGGCAGATGAACATGAAGAAATAGAGAGAGCTGATGATTATATCGGCACCACTACACACTCCATAGGTCAAATAATACAGATGATTTTTTGTTGTTGTTCTATTCAATAAAACCTTCTCAAGTCTTCAAGGAACCCTAGCCAGCGAGGTTCTCTTCCTTTGCGCAAGGTTCAAGGGACCTTTGACCTTTCCAAGCTCATCTTCAGTAGTAGTAGGTCTGTATGCAGAGATTCTTGTACCGTTGCACCTTCACTTTCAGTTCCTCGCCTTCTGGGGCCTTGTGACGTCATCAGATAAAACCACCGTTAGCACTCGGTTATATAACTTGGTGAGGTGACAAAGAGGAGACGTCAGGCAGTTCGTGACACGAGAACCTTTTACTGGGTCCTACCAGGAAGCCAACCACCCAAGGACGTCATCTATTGGCCGCGTTAAGCTAGTACATTCAATTATAATAAAATATAGAAATCTTAATACTTTAAAAAATACTAGTTTGGTGGTTGCTTTGATGTGATTGAGTATTTCCCTTGTGTGTGTGTGTGTGTGTGTGTATGCATATATACATATATATATGTACAACATATATACATATATATGTATACATACACAGTGTATTCTTGTCAATTGGGACACATCGGGACTGGATCACTTTTGCCCAAATAAGCGGCCGCCCCAATTAAGTGACATTTTAACCAAAGGAGCTTAAAAAATTATAACGGGGCCAACAAAAATCTATGGATAAAATAAAGAGAATGTGGCATTCAAATAAAGCATATTCTATTTAATTTATATTGTTACAAACATTTCATTTAAAATTAACTGAAATTAAAAGTAAACAAACATATGATGTAGGGGCCTACAGTACATATGTAAAATGAGTGTATATTCAAAATAACGACTGTGACAAGCGAATATTCACATTGATAAGAGTTCTTGAATTGAAATCGTTTCCTCATAATCTTAATTATTTTCATCTTGGCCTTGAAGGTGATCGTCAATCTGATCACCACGATATAGAACAATAGCAACACAACCACCCTACAGCAATAACTGACTAGTCAGGCTTAGTACGCCTTAAGAGTGGCGCTATACTAATACAAAACGGCACCTACCAACACCAGAATGGGATGGGCTAGTTTCATGGTCAGGCTTAGTACGCCTTAAGGGCGGTGTTATACTAAATACAATATGAGACCTACCTAGACTAGAATGTAATGGGCCAGCTCATAGTCAGGCTTAGTACGCCTTAAGGGCGGTGTTATACTAAATACAATATGAGACCTACCTAGACTAGAATGTAATGGGCCAGCTCATAGTCAGGCTTAGTACGCCTTAAGGGCGGTGTTATACTAAATACAAGACGTCACCTACCAATACCAGAATGGAATGGAATGGTCCAGTTTCATATGCGTAAGGGGTCCATTACATTCGACCTTGGGTAGGTGTCGTCTTGTATTTTTAGTATAGCACCGCCCTTGAGGTGTACTAAGCTTGACTATGAAACTGGTTCTATTTCGATTGTGCGTGCCATATACATTTTGTTGTTCAATCACGACCTTCACTGCCCCAACTAAGCGGCAATTTGGCCCAAATAAGCGGAACAAATTTAGGCTAGATACTTGTTTTGTTTCTGTGCTACAAATTTTATCCAAAATAAACGGCTGCCCCAATTACCCGGTGCCCCAATTAACCGGAATCCACTATATACATATATATATATATATATTTAAAACCCAGTCTTGCACCCCTTTCGGGTAGTACGCATATGTACTAATTTCGCTGATGTGCTATGGATGAGAAAGGTTGGATTTAGAGAAAGTGTTTCCATATTTGCGTGGAAGGAAATGAGATCTCTCCCCCCTTAGTAGATCTGACCGAGTTTTGAACCCGAACCACCCCATTATTGGCAGTCCAATATAGAGTGAGATTGACACCTAAGACCAGTGGTAATCAAAAATGTTTGTTCGCACGCTCCCAGATATAATTTATCTTAAACTTGTATCCTCCTAATTTAAAAGTGCATAATGAAAGTTGTACATATTTTAAAATCTATTAACTAAAAAAATTAAATTCACCCACCCCCTAAGATGTATTTGTACACCCATGGGCTACGCGTACCCACAGTTGAATACCATTGTTTTAAACCAAGTGCCCAATTAAATGGGTCTAATGCATTATGATATAATAAATAGAAAGCAATAAAATTAGGTATTAGTATGGACAATCAACTGGAGATCTTGGGGCTTGGGATTGGATCTGTTTTCTGACAACCATTTTGGTAGCTGCAATTTTGAAATCACAAATAAATCAATGATTTAGGCCATGTCTGATGCTATAAAATAGGCATGTAACATTTAGTTATCTATAACTAGCCTAGAAAGGGTTGAAAAATAAATATTTCTTCCTCACATCATCACTCACACACATAACTAGGTACCTTTAAATTTAAGTTGGTAGTATGTAAAGAGTTGCGGCCATCTTGTGTCGCGTCAACTGTTCACATAAAACAACCACCTATCTGCCAGACTGTTTCTCCAAAACCAAATTCAAATTAAACTTTGCTCAGTCCTAGTTTCGAAAGAAATGGTCAGGGAACTAAGCCTAAGACGAGCTAAATACTCTGCTGTAGTTTGATTTACTTCTGATTCTTACCATCTTAAAATATCTTAACCCTTAAACTAGTCTCAGATCAAGATCAAGCTCAAGGTTATGTTTGTCTTAACTCAGTGCATCTGCACTTATATTACATTCACAAACTTAGTTTACTTGGATGATAGCTCAAAAAACTACTAGAAATAATCCCTAATGATCCCTACGCCAACAGCTGACATCTGTCACTTTGAATAAATATAATGGAAAACGTATGGTAATGTATAAATCTGATAGCTAACCACAGAAATTTAAGCCAAAATTATTTATATATTTATTGAGGTCGGGCTCAAAGCTTATTTATCGTTTTTTTCCACTTAAAAAAATATTATTTATAGCACTTTCACAAAAGATCTAATTAACATAGCTTCAAAATGGCGAGGACGAATTTAAACCATGTGGTTGAACGTGATTCAAACAAGTTGTTTACAATGATGCACCCACGCAGTGGATGAAAATATTTTATTCAGTTAAATATTTCGAAATACGATAAAATAATCATAAAATAATTTATTATCTAAATAAAAAATGACCAGTATTTTATCTTTTCCAAGTAAATACGGTAAATACGGTAAATAAGGTATTAATGTATGTATAATGTATATATTACACATCATAGATAACATTCCAAAACGGAAAATAAGTATTTTTAATATCATTTAAAATATTGTTTCGGATTGGGTAAAAATAAATTATTAAAATTTATGAAACAGTGAAAGAAAACTCAAGTTTACGTTATTTTAAATGTATAATATGACATGTAATTAGAAAAACTTAACATTTATAATAAAACAGTGATCTTTTACAAGTGTTGGCAACCCAAAACCTAAACATATGATTTTTGAACTGTCATCCAGGTAAAAACCTATCATGAACAGACTTTACGGAAACATTCTTATTTTCTTTTCAAATGTGGCTACTTCAGGTTAAAATTTTTTTTATCACAAATGTTATCTACGAATGGTTAGCCTGATGTTCACCCTCTTCTTGGGCAGTAGACCACGGTTCAACATTTGACGTATGTGGATGCAAGTTATTTTTCTGTAAATAGAACTTATTACCATTAATTGAGCTATAAATAAGTCAATATTTATTCTTATCTCTATCATTACTGTGACATAAAGGTAATCGATAGAATACACCTGTGAGTTGGTTTACATATATTTTTCCACTTTATTCCCTATACTTTATGTTCTTAAGACTAATGGTCCATGATTCTAATCTAGTTCGGTCTATTATTGGGGTGCAATACAATTGTTTGTGTCACCTAATCAATCGCCTCTTTGGTAAGGGTATCTCCTTATCTCCCCTGTCTCATGCTTAAGTTATAATAAAAATAGGTCCAAGGTCTAATGAAACTGAACTTCACTGCTTCTCCACACGTTTAAGAAACGTTTCCTCAAAATTATACATAATTTATGTCGTATTTTAAAACTAGAAAAATAAAAATGAGGCTCTTATGAAGGTACAAAATATAATGTTGTCACGGCTAAGTTCTTTTTGAATGTAGTATAATCTGAAATTATATTCTCTCCTTGAAGTATCTTGAAGCTCTTAATAAATCACACATTTGTAGCCGACGATTTCCGCACGTCCTTCATAGATTCTGCCTTAAAATATGAGTGAAGAATGACCCTGGATACGGGACGATACCTGGATATCCTAGTGGTTATAGTATTGGCGTACTAAGCCAAAGGTCCTGGCTTCGATTCCCATGTCCAGGTTTCATGTTTCAATTCTTAGAATATGATATCTAGATGCGAGTAAATCCTCACTAAAACTAAAATAATAACTTTATCTATTTATTCTCCTTGAAGTATCTGAAGTCCTGAATAGATGGCTACTCTTATCTTATTTTAAACCATGCATAAATTAAAACTTGTATTATTTCCTTCTACACCGATAAACCTGATAAATTACCATTCCTAATCTAAGTTACAACATTGCATAAATTAAAACATGTATGACGAAAGCGTTAGACCTACATAACCTCATCTGATACATTTCAAATACAAAACAATTCCTAAGCTCAGAGGCACATAAATAATTGAAAGGGGTTCTTGACTGAAAAATCTATATATTTTCTCCAATATTTCTTGGACAAACAAACATAAATATTCAAATATATGTTGATGTTTTGTACACTATTACAGAGGCGAAACTGACACAACTTTTCCCTCCTAAGTTTGGCTGTTCTTCTTACCCATTCCGTGCTTTCCCAGCCGATGACTACTGTGTAAGGTCAGTGTCATTTATTTAAAAGTGGGACAGGATCACATCAGTTTTACAAACTCACTATATTTAAAAGCAGAGTGGGGGGAAACAAATGATGCAATCACATATTTTTATAGCAAATATTTCAAAACTATTTCTATTTCTCACGAATCACATTTACGGATACGGACGGAAACTGTAAAATATGCAAACTACTTAATTCATCTTGAAAACAATAAGTAAAAAATATGATATTTGAAGTGGGATTTAGTTTAGTCCCGCTTTAGAAACCTGTATTAAAAACGTAATTATTTAATTTTGGCGAACTGAACAATGACTAACTTTGGGCAAACAATCTTATTACAATCCTATTCAGGTTGAGAAACTATAAGAGGGGAAGGGGAACACTCCTGTTTACTTTAAATTTAATTTATTGCTCTTGTTCTTTTTTTTTTTTTTAGAAACAANAGAAACAAGGAGATAAGCAATGAGTTGACGTGTTTCGTAGACATGTTTTGTCATAAGTACTGCAGGATTGTAACCTCAATACAATAGTACCTACGGTAGCATCCCTGTGCTGGCAACACAAAAACATCTATAAGCACGCTATCATAATTAATTAGTGTTTGGAATATATTCAAGAAATTAGTGCTGTTCAACAATCAAGATGCAACAATTCAAGATCTGCGTGTCTCTACTCTGCATCGTATATTGTGTTGTAAGTGGGTCTCAGGGCAAAAATTAATTGGATTTAATTTTACCCGCATCTGTGGTCACACGGTCTGATGTGTCACACTCGTGTAGAACCGGGTTGCTGGTGACGGGGAGATCGGGGTTGGAATACTGGTCAGGTCTATTGATAGAGTTTCTTCTTCTTCTAAATAACTTCTCACTCTCCCTCCATCCAAATACGGTGACATTTGTTCTAAAATTATTTATTCCTCATTCCTACTCCATAATCGTAATTAATGTATAGGTACAAAGATGAGGTGATAAGAAAAGATTCAACTATACCGGTAAATTGTTCACATGAAGAAAATATAATGAATGAGTTTATTAAATAATTGGGGGGAGGAAAACAAAACATAAGTGGTGATAACTTTAATTGAGTGATGATTAATTATGATTAATGCACCTTAAATAGTATTAAAATTAAGTATGTACTATTCGGACACGCAAAATAAAAAGTCTATATTTGTATTTTCTGGTTTGTCGGCGGCGGGTAGGTCGGAATCAGAATTATGGGTGGGTGATTTTACTTATATTGGCTTTCCACTCTCCCTCCACATAAATTCGGATACACTTCCTCCAAATTCTACCGTCCTCATTCCAACACACATTAGTGTAGCTATGCGAGGATTTTTGTATACACACCTTGAACACCAATAAATCAATTTAGTGCAGGGTTTATCAAACTATTTGCATTCAATTTTCACTTAAATATTAAGTGTTATAAGTCAAGGCTAGCTAATATAAAGACCCACTTCGGTGGCCACGTGGTCTAACGCACTACTCCTATGTTGAACTAGACTGCCGAAGATGGGACGATCGGGGTTCGATCCCGGTCGAGTGCACTGAGGATGGTTTTCCTAAACGATTTTCCACTCTACCTCCACGCAAATGTGGGTGCACTTCCCTTCAACTAAACAGCTTCATAATACCTAACTTATTAGTGTAATTAGTACATAGGCGTATAAACTGAACGGGTACTAAGACACAGTGCTAAATATATATATAACATTTCAAAAACCCTTTTACAATATGATCGATTTAAAACAAAAAGAATACATGCAATATTTTTATTGCATACTTTTATTTCCTATACACATTGTATATGAGTTGTTAGATATTAACTAAAATTAAATTTTTTAAACTACTCATAAAGTATTAAGTTAAAAAAACTTGTTTTAATATACATAGTGACTTAAGCACAGTTTATTAACAATATTAAACATAGCAGAATATTATATTTTTAAAAATATTACAACTTTCCGTCTGTGAGAACGATGAGTTTTGCTTCCTATCGAAGAGTTGGATCAGATTAGGTTCTATTTTTATGAAACATGGGTAAAGGTCCCAGTTGAATAATTTTCTAGTTTTGATTGCCAAAATTTCAGTGGGATGGAAGGGGACGTGAAAAAAGGTCAATGTTTTTGCTTATTTTATAATAAAACATTTATTTTGGTCAAAAGAAGTCAAATATTCCTCCAGTAGAAACCTAGAGTTTAATTGTCTCTTCATGGTGAGCTCAACAGGTGTAGAATATCTGTCAAGGTTGTCCTGGAATTTCATAACAGATTTTTATCTATATTTAAAAAGTTTGTCATCCAATACTGCTATGCTCATGACAGATATTCTACACCTGTTGATATTAACATGTGAATAAAATTAAACTCTTTGTTTCTACAGGAGAAATATTTTATTTATTTTGGTAAAACAAATGTTTTGCTATAAAAACTGCAAAAACAATCGCCTTTTTCCTCACATCCTGTTCCATTACACTTTAAGAAGCCATGTTCACACATAGAACGAAATAAGGATGTGCGAAGCTTTGAAACTTCGACTTCGCTTCGAAACAAATTCTGGTTTCAAAGCTTTGCCAATCAAAATATTTACAGCTAGAATAGTCCAATTATGTTAAATTACTGCCATTCTGAGCTGCTTTTTCAATTACAAATTAACATTAATATGGAAAAAAATATGAAGAAATTGAATTTAATGTTGTGATAGTAACTTTATTTGCAGAGTAACACGAAATATTACAAACAATTGTGCAATGAAACATTTTCCAAGTAATTTTAGTATATTAAGTAATATAAACAAAATATAATATTTTTTCAAGCATAAAATAACTAAAAGAAAATATTCAAACCTCAATCCGGCTTCGAGAATATTTCATATATTTTATTAGAGTTCGCTTCGAATTGAAAAAGTGGACTTCGCACAACCCTAGAAGGAAACATAATCGTTTTTATTGAATCGATTGTCGAAGTAGAACGTCTCCAAAAGTCTGAGCAACTAGACGGTTGTTGTTTCCAAGATTTAACCTAGTTGCGACCCACCTGAAACATTCTCGTGCTTCACAGTTTGAAAATCCTGTTCTAAGGTGTAGGAATCTAGGTCGTGTTAGTGCCACTACCTTTAAACCCTAAAGATGATATATTTTTTATTTCGAGCTTAAAATCAACAAAGATGGTTACATTGTAATGCGTCTCACTCTCACGGTATAATATATTCTCTGGGGTATCGAGGTTCGAAACTTGGTTTGGGTGCGCTGGGATGGTTTTCCCACATTTAGTGTGTCAGTTTGTTTTATGCCATCCCCTCTCGCCACAAATGTGGGCGTCTTTTATCCAATTTCTCCCTTCATTTTATACTCATTATAATAAAACTTTAATAACCTCAGTGCTAAAGACCTAAGACAAGGAAGCACCTAACCAAAATCATAGACATAAGCTACAAATTACCACGAGATAAAATTAGTAAAACAATAAGTAAATGATAGCATAAATAAAGTAATAATAGCTTACAATTTATTTGGATATAATAGAATTACAAAGACTATTATTTACGCTTACATAATAAAATAAACACCAAATTAAAGTACCTCTTTCGTTTATGATAGAAATATAATTCTTGGTGTATAAATAAAATAAAAGACTAATAAAATTAAGTAAAGTAGCAGGCAATAAATTAATTATTTCTAAACGTAAAATAGTGGCAGCTCAGCATTTAGGAGAAAAAAAAATCCCAGGACATCCGAGCGGGATTAAGACCCTGAAATCCCCATCACCGGCAAACCAAACTAGACGAGCCTGACATCTATACCACGTACCCACCGATGCGTATGCTCAGGGATGCTCCCATTTTGAAATCCTTATTCACTAAAAGGATTGAGCGTATCTTTTAGATTTGCACCTGACCAGATTTGCGCCCGTTAATTAACCTGGGACCTGAACTATGAACTAACGTTAATGGTAATTCATAATCGAACTATGCGCTCATGTTGTCACCCGGGGATTGTTCTATTGACTGTTTTTATCCACCGACATATCTTGTAGCGCAATGGATTTCTACTTTGCTGCGAATACACATGGGCATACACACACCTAAGCGAATACACACATTAAAAGGTGTTCTAACTTACGACAGGTCCACTTATTTTGTCAGTGAACTTAGACCACCAATGCACCCTGTCCTCTGCCTTCTTCTTCAGCTCCCAGAATTGTCTTATTTCCTCAAATCAAGTCATCTAATAATTGAATCCTCCTCCTTCCTAAGCTCTTCTTTTCCTCAGCCTTACCTTCCATGAAGTCGTGTAGAAGACAGCTCCTCCCAAAGAATTTGTCCGATAAAGTATGCACTGTACCGATGAATACATCCGAAATGGCCCACCCACTATTCTTAGGACTTCTTCGTGTGTCACCCTGAATGTCAACCTGATATGCTCAAGTCTTCTCCAGCCCCACATTTCAAAGTTCTCCGAGTATTTCTTTTCCATCTTCCTAACAGTACAAGTTTCTGCTCCATACAGTGCGATTCTCCAAATGTATACATAGCTAGGAGGGATTTAGTTTACTTTTTGATATTTATGGAAATATTTTAGTTTGAAATTTTTGTTTATTATCTAATAGCCATTTAATCTATGCGGGTCGTCTAAGAGTTAAAGGGGGTGGAAGGGAATACAAGCTAAGAATCATATTTTATAGCAAAAACCTTTTGGCTAAAATAAAGGCAATATTGCTTCAGTATTTAGTTTAATTTGCTACATAAAGTAGTTATCAGTTGTTGAATTATTGTCATGGGCATTGCGGAAATTAACAAGGACCTTTTATTTTCATTTAAAAAGTTTCTTATCAAACTCCACTCTGTTCATGTCTAATACTCAAGAACTGTTGAGATTAAAATAAAACTAAACGTATCTAAATAAATATTGTATTTATTTTGGCCCAAAACCTTTCTTGTTAAAAAAAACCCTGCTAAAATACTTGCCTTAGCTCGTGTATCCTATCAACCCAACTTTAGATGCATATAAATTACAAAAAGTGTTGTATTTATACTGTTGAATAATAACTTGAATCCACATTTTTCTTTCTCTCTCATATTCGTTGAAAGAAAACGGCTTATGGAAATTGGGTATCCCTACAAAAGCTCTCAAATTAGAACAAACATATAAATATAAAACCATTAACTTTATTTTGGTTGATATTGCCAGAAACAGAGTATAGTGATAGCATGACAAGTTTATTTTTAAATGTATATTTTGAATAATAAACCGCAAATAGTTACAATATTGTTGTGTATTTACTTTGCAGGGGATGACTTATGGCGCTGTCATCCCGACCACGGATGTGTCCACCTTTCCAACAGACACTACCACTCTACTATATTCAACAGACACAGATCCTCCCATTGTAACACAAAAGGGAGGAATAGATACTATTGTAACTGCAGGAGCAACTACAGGAGAAGATACAACAGTTGTCACAGCTGCTGTTGAGGAAACCACAATAACATCAAATAAAGGAGAAATAATTACTTCGACCCCGTCCAACGAAGTTTCGTCTTCGGCAACTACCAAGAAGGCATCAACCTCACCAACTGCCGTCAGTGAAAGCGTTACTAACGATGATTCCACAAATGCAACCGCTTCGGCTGGCGTCACTTCTCAGACAGCTGTGGCTTCCAGTGAGACTTCCACAAATGAACCAGCTTCCGGTGTCATTTCTCGAACAACTGTAGCTTCTGATGAGCCGTCTACAAATGCACACTTCTCAAACAGCTTTAGCTTCCAGTGAGACTTCCACAAATGAACCAGCTTCCGGTGTCATTTCTCGAACAACTGTAGCTTCTGGTGAGCCGTCTACAAATGCACCAGCTTCGGCTAGTGTCACTTCTCAAACAGCTTTAGCTTCCAGTGAGACTTCCACAAATGAATCAGCTTCCGGTGTCATTTCTCGAACAACTGTAGCTTCTGATGAGCCGTCTACAAATGCACCTGCTTCGGCTAGTGTCACTTCTCAAACAGCTTTAGCTTCCAGTGAGACTTCCACAAATGAACCAGCTTCCGGTGTCACTTCTCAAACAACTGTAGCTTCCGATGAGCCTTCCACAAATGCAGCAGTTTCCGGTATCACTTCTAAAACAAGTGTAACCTCCAGTGTGCCTTCTACAAATGCAGCAGCTGTCAGTGATATTTCTACAACAACAGTTTCTGGGGCTGTGTCCACAACCTCAACTTCGACGACAGTCAGCCTCAGTCCAACAGCTGGCCCAGCTTTGTTCGAGTGCTCTGAGCCCGGCAAATATCCGGAAACTACCGACTGCACGAAATTCCACGTGTGTAAGAAAAGGCGCCAATCTTTGTGGCATAGCGAGATTCAATGTCCAGAGAATAAGGGCTATAGCTCCATCAAGAGATCTTGTGTTCCACTTTTGATATCTAACTGTCATGTTAACAGCCGACTTGAATGGAGAGAAAAGATAATAGAGCTAAGAAATTCGAGGAAATTGCTAAGAAAAAGTCACACAAAGAAATATGAAGAATCTGAAGAAAAACATTCATAAAATATTTAATGTGATTAGCAGTTTCATTTGACTAGAGAAAAAACTCAAAACTGTAACGCATTTTTTTTTAAATTAAATAATGTTTACTTAAATATTTCATCCCAAACTACAGTACAAACACGGAAAAACATTTTGACATTAAAAACTTTTTTTGCATTACAACATTAATAACAGTGTACTGGGTTAAAACTGATCATGACTTGTCTTATGAATATATGAAAATGATTGAGTAAAGTTTGTAAATTTCAAGCATTGTTCTTCCTAACGTGTTCCTAGTATGGTAAACATAATTCCTTTGCCCATGTCTTGGTTAAATATTTCACGCGTTAATTTATAACAGGTTGGTTTGGAAAGGAATTAGTTTTAATTTGAATCCGTATTGAACGTCATCAATAAAACTTTAGAATAACTACATATATCATTTTAAAATTATTGATTTCTATAAATAGTAAACATATGCAAGAGGTTAAATGATTTTAATTTAAAAAGGTAGATCTTTCTGAGAAAAGCTAAGCTTATATTTAAAATTGTAAACAAATATGGCTGTTATTTTAGCACAGCGTCTTACTACCCACTCGAGCTATACGTATGTGTACTAACTGCGCTATTGTGTTAAGGATGAGGGAGACTGTATTCGGAGGAAATGTAACCGCACTTGCGTAGAGGGAGAATGTAGAACCATTCAGTATAACACCAGCCTCAGTACACCTGACAGGGATGCGAACCCCAATCTTCCCATCGCAGGCAGTTTAGTCTCTTAAGAGAATTACACCTAACTGTGGATTCACAAGTTCGACATAAAAAATTAGCGCAGAACAGAAACGTATTCACGTGACGAGCTCTAAGCCAATCACAAGATTTCCATCTTATCGGCTGGAGCTGTCCCGCTGAAGTTCAACCCATCTCTACTTCGTCCGCTCTGGATGAGATGTTCGGCACAGGAGAACCAATCAAATCTCAGAAACAACTATCTCATATCAGTGCGCATGTGCATTTTACAACGCATGCGCTTTACAGCCAGAAGCAAGCGGATAGCTTCAGTGGCCTTTGTGAGGAGATTTGAAATAGCCCATTAATGTATTATTATTATTATTATTAGCACCGCGTCTTACTACCCGTGTAATACGCGCTTACGCTAATGTGCGATGGTAGGGTGATTGTGAGATGAAATGAAGGACCTACAGTTTAACGTGGAATCCGAACCACGGTAGAGGCCTGGCATTCCTCACATTCACAAGTTGTGATTAATACACGTCTTGTCAGAGGTGAAGGAAGGGTTTGGCAATCAGATAAATCTGTGCCGGGACCGAGGATTGAACCCCGGACCCTCAGCACAGAAGTCTGACACCTTACCCCTAGACCACCAGGTCACCTAATTAATGTAAAACGTGTGTATCATTGTATTGGATTGTGCCACGACACAGCGTTATAATTTGAAAACATCTATCGGGAGGATGATCTAAAATATATGTTTATCTACTAGAAAATATAATATGTTGTTAATCAGCTGTTTTAAGTTGGCGTTGCAATGAATCACGGGTCAACATACAACGTGTGAATTCCTGCGCAACTCAAACAGCTTCTGTTCTTTATTTTCGGCGAACGTGTGAATCAAACTTTGGAGCAAGCGTCGGCCAACTTTTTGAGCCCCGATAGACTTATTAACTTACCAAAGTTCCCGCGATCCTACAGTGTTTTACCAAAGTTCCCGCGATCCTACAGTGTTTTACCAAAGTTCCCGCGATCCTACAGATGTTTTATCAAAGTTCCCGCGATCCTACAGTGTTTTACCAAAGTTCCCGCGATCTTACAGTGTTTCTCAACTCTATTTTAGATTCTTATTATTTGTCTATAAAATCAACCTCCCTTTATAGGAAAAAACAATTTTCTTTTATTATAATATTAATTATTACATAAGCGTGTAACCCGAAAAGGTAGTAAGACTCGATGCTAATTTTTTTTTGTCAAGGGTGTCCTTTAATTTAATGACAACTTTTTCTCTTCATTTAAAATGTTTGTCATCAAATGCCGCCATGCTCATGACAGATATTCAACAACTGTTGATATCACCATGTGTAGAAAATTAACCTTTATGTTTATAATTGAGCAATAGTTTATTTATATTTACCAAGACATTGTTTAGCTGTAAAAACTGCAAAATTATTGAACTTTTCTCGCGTTCCCTACATCCACACCTTAATTATGGGAAGAGATGGAAATGACAAGTGTACCACAGATATTTCATCATCTTTGTTTTTTACGAGAAACATATATGAACTTTCATTTATGAAGAGATTTTTCCATTTTTTAAAATCGTGTCGAATGTTCTAGTTTTAGGGACATATTACACGCCTATCACATATATCGGATGACATAATAATACATTCCTACCACATCTATCGGATAACATCAGATCCAGCGAAAAAATGGTTAGCTTATCAGATACAACCGTTGCACTTTTAATGGTGAAGGCGGAGACGATCAGATCATTTCTTAGCCATAAAATGAAAAATATTTTGACACTATTCTACTCATTTTCAAGCCAGTACTTGACTGGGCTTGACAGGAATATTATGATCGACAGTAACCAAATAAAGTATTTACAATAGGGTTCTATGGAGAGCTAGATGTATGTTTAATTTGATTTAATTTAATCCTTTAATTTTGAATCACGTTTCTTAGAGGTGACTTTACATAAACTTTTTATAAATTGTATTTCAATACAAACTTGATAGGTTTTTGTGTGCATCACGTTTTCTTATTTAATACGAACAAGAAGTGAAGTGTGGCCCTCTATGAATGTGAAACATGGACTATTGATCAATCTTAAAAAAATAAAATAGAAGCGTTTGAAATTTAGTGGCGGAGAAGATTACGAAAAGAAGAATCAGGGACTGATACAGTTAGTAATCATAAGGTGGTTAGAAGATTAAATTAAATAATAACACAGAGATGGTTGGATAAGTAATACACCGAAACACAATGAATTTATGATAATTATATCGAGGGCGGATTGGAGGGCAAAATAGTAAGAGTACGGCCACGACAGGGAACATTATAGGGGATATTATGACCAGTAGTTCAGCAAGTCAAAAATATAAATATCTTCGGATAGGGGTGCGTGGAGTGCAGGTGACTGTCAATATACGGAACAACGATTTAAAAAATATATGACTGTATTAATTGTATGTGTCCTTCGTCTACTCTCTAAGGTAGCAAGCTTACCTCACATTATTCCACTACGGGATAGCTTATAAGATAGAGCCATAGTGTAATCCATCCTGGTAAGACTGTTGCTATCTTTCAGGGTAAACGAAATTTACGTTGTAGGGTATGTATGCTGAAAAGTTCTAGTCTAGTTTATAATAAAAAAATTTTGAGTGTGACAATACGTTAAATAAAGTTGTCTTGAATCGTCACTTATTTTTTATCTCAAGTGAGTGTAGGGCTTAATTGAATCAACACAATGAAATAGGTTAGTATTAAGCTCGAAATAGATACCAACAAAGTATGGTCAAGTGGGAAGAGACCCATAACATTATACTTAACTTTACGAGTCAAAACTTGCTGTATGAAAAGTTGCACTAGGACCATATCTTTTTGGCTCATGTTTTCAAGAAGAGTCATTTTCTGTATTGGAATTAATGTTATCTTTGAGTAGTCAGATACCAAGTTTGCACTATGAGCTATGATTATAATCTGCAATAAGTTAGATAAAATCCAAAGTAAAATTGTAAATGGCTCCTTATTGTGCGGTGACGTAATATTTCCCATTTTCCTTCTCAGGATTAGGTCAGACAAATAATATACATTTCCAGTGATACTGAATAGAGCATTAACCATGACGAAAAAAATTTGCAGACCACATATTGACATGACCAGAGAAGGCGTATCACACAATATGCTATGAATCTTATGTAACTCTTCAAGTCTTAAAGAAACAGATCCGGGATAATCTTTGCACATATCCTTCACTAACAGCTCTTCGCGATTCTGTAGTAATATGCCAGAGTTTGGTTTAAAAACAAGTCTTTCTTGAGCTTGCCTGTGAATATGGTTCCTTAAAACCTTTCTTTGCCCATATATTTTAACCTCTCGAAAAATTGTATCCAACTCGATGTTTAAGCATGCGAACCTTTGTTTTACAGTAAGATTCAAATAGAAAAACCACAGACTTATGGCATAGCTAATGATATAGGGAATATAGAAAGCTCCAACGAGCTCCATATTTACTAACACAGGAGCAGAGAATTTCATCATATCCAGTAAAGAAACCATTACTAACACAACAAGCATGCTTATTGAATGTATCAAAACCCATTGGGAGTTGGAGCTGTACTCTTCAAGTGACTTTAGACAAAACATGTCATCAACCAACGTCAAGAGCCTGAAAATCTCATTAATACCATCCCATGATTTAGTAACCGAGTAGACCAAAGAGCCAGCTCCTAAAAACATGGAAATGGTGCATCGAGCTATTTTCAGAGCACATAATTGCTCAGCAATCGATTCGTGGCATGTCTGGGCTATATTAATGCAGAAGGCTAGGAAAGAAACAAATATGGCTGTCGTCATGAACACGGTGTATACAATCCCCAAACGAGACGTTTGGAACTTGACTTCATAGGTTCTCTCCGGATGTCGCGTGATGATGGGTGTGACCGGAGCCAAACCAATCAGTTTATAAAGGTAGAACAGAGGTTTTACTCTTGTGAAGGCGTTTACTTGGGTGGTGAAGCCTTCCATTACTGGAACAAAAATAATATTCAATTTGTTTCAGTTTGGGTCAATTCTGCCAATGTTTTTATTTGGAACCTATACCAATTTATGTTTTTAAAATGTTTATTCTTATTTCCTCAATTACTAGTCATAAAAGTTTTTATTTAAATATTAATAAACACGTACATTACCTACACACACAAAAAAACTTACCATAATTGCCATTTAATCAATCTGTAATATTCAATAAAAATGTAAGAAGGTACAGAAAATAAGGACAGAAACAAATAAAATGAAACAAAAACTATATGTGTTATGCAATGTAAAGAAGAACACAGTTGACATTTTTCACTGATGCCACTGGACAAAGAGGTAATGCCTGCCTCATTTTAAAAGAAATCTATCGTCACTGCCCAATCCCTTGATTTATTTTTCATTGAACCAAAGCTCATCAAGAGGAAGTGTGAAAAGCGCAACGCAACTGCCTTAAAGTTGAAAACCAAAAAAACACAAAAGTTAGAAATTGATATTTGTACAGAATGATAGGACACGTGTTATTCGTTACTTTTACATATTATTTATTATTATATTATTTATTATATTATTTATATAAATGTTACATATTCATGAGGAAAGGAGGGGGAGTAAGGGTGGGAAGGAAGGCATTAATATAATCCCAGCTTCTCTCCCCAAAATAAAAACAGGAAGGTCTCAAGTTTTCACCGTGCTGGACGGAGCACCTAACCAAGTTTATTATTTAGGTATTTATTTTAATATAAACAAATGGAATGATGAATTAGTGGAATATGAATTAAATTGAGAACATAAATTTAAAAAAAACAAAACAGGACAGGTAAAATTTGTAAATGATCCAGAACTAGTTCTAAGGTGATTTGGACCCACCTCGGTGGCTGCATGGTCTAAGAAGCTACTCTCACAATAAACTAGACTGCCAATAGCAAGGAGATCGTGGTTCGATTCCGGTCAGGTGTACTGAGGTGGTTGTTACTAGTGGTTTCCCCACGTTTTCCACGCAAATGCTGGTATATTTCCTCTATATTTAACCTTCCTCATCCCTGACCCATTAGGGTAATTAGTACATAAGCGTATAACTCAAACGGATAGTAGGACGCAATGCTAAAAAAAGAAGGAAAATAAGGTGATCGGGTTCATTTTAATTCTTTTAAATCTCTAATATACCCTGATTTTAGTAGGAAGAACAGTATCTGGTAGTTACTACAGTTACTCAAACAATTATAATATATTCATACATCAAGTCATGTTATCTGTAGCTGTCACTTAGATACTATCAATACAACACAAATTATATAGTGAATTAATATCAATGTTGACCAACAAAAAATATGTTTTAATTTTATAAACTGTTCTTTCAACCAACATTAGGGTCTTGACTGCGGGGAATAAAAAGTAGCTGCCGGTCAAAAATATACCCAATTGATTTAAATAGCCCTTGGTCGACATATTCAAATATATATAAGTTAATCTGTTATAATCAGGGCCCGGATTTGGTAGCTAAAAATGTTCAAAAAATGACTTAAAAAACTCCCAGTAAAAGCATACGACTAAATTAAACAAGCACTTTTACAAATGTAAAATGAAATAAATATCTTTTAACAATTAAAGCTCTCGCATCATACCAAATATAAATTTGACTAACAAATATCAGCTTCATAAGTAATGTTCAAGCACCTTCTAACGCAACCCTCTCCACTAATTGCAGTCTCACCAGCAATGTCGAGTTTCCAACCAAACAAGCAAACAGGATACAAAGTTCATCGAATAGATTATCTTCTTATTCCGACAAAGTGTGTATTTGAAACATTTTATGTTTGAGTAATTCATCAATTTATAAAATATTGCTAGCGTTTATAAATATCCTTATTATTCAATATGAATGCCTTAAAATGTCTCGAAAATACATAAAAATGACTAAAAAATGACGCAATCTAAGAAAACATTAACCTTAATTTCTAAAATTACCTAAAAAATTATATACATAGAATTTAATTTAATGTAATTTTAGCACCGTGTCTTACTACCCGTTCGAGTTATAGCCTACGCTTAAGGACTAATTACACTAATGAATTAGGAATGGGGAAGGTTTAATTGAGAGGAAGTGAACCCGCATTTTCTTTGAGGGAGAGTGGGAAACCATTTAGGGAAACCTCCCCCAGTTCACCCGACCGAGATTCGAACCTCGATCTCCCCGTCCTCGGTGGTCTAGCTCAACACGAATGGTGTGTTAGCCAACTACGCCACCGAGGCGGGTCTCTTGTGTTAGAGAGACATAAAGAGATAGAGACCAAAGCTATAATAACTCTTAAAAAAAAATCAATTTCATAAATGAAATTACAAACTTCTTACTGCTAGATTAAATAGCTGAGCTAATATTTGATAATTACGGTCCTAACCGCATCTAAATAACATATTGTTTAAATTGATACGGCCATAACCGTAATTGAAAAATAAATAGCTTGGCTACTTAATCCCTCATAATATGTGCATTCGTACAGTTGTCACTGTACATTTGGCCGCATAAAGTCCTCCAGGGTGAAACGTGACGACTGCTTTATCTAAGAGCTCGTTATTCTTAATTGATCACACATATGTAGCTGAATATTTCCACACGTCCATCACAGACTCTGCCATAAAATATTAGTGAAAAATTACTCTAAATGCGGAACGATTCCTAGATAGCTCAGTGGTTAGAGCATTGGCGTACCAAGCCAAATGTCCCGGGTTTGATTCCCGTATTCAGGTGTCATTTTTCAATTTAAAGAATAAAACTACATAATAATTTTAACGGCTGAAAAATATTTTCTGACATGACAGGCTTCGTCAATATTACCAAACCTAATAAAACCAAACCTTCAATTTGTAGAGCAAAGCTTGCGGAAGGCAACTAGAAATCACCACACTCCGCACTTTCTGAACTTCGCGGTACATGTGCTTTCCACCAGATAGTGCAGGCAGTACTAACCAGTCTAAGGGCTGAGTGCATTCCCAGCTCCGGATGGATGGGAGGCACACTAAACCAACTTTAGGGTTGAAGTAAGACTCATCAATCAATCAATTAATTAGGATGTGTTCAATAGCTCTCACTTTTGACAAATGGTGTCATAGTTTGAAGCTAGAATTAATAAATTAACTTTTGTAAATACTATTTTTTTATATTTATTTATTGTTCTTTAAAAGATTCAATCTATGAACAAGTTATTATTTAACACAGAGATTTTGCTAGGAATGCTAACTTACAAAGGCATATGTTCACTCTAGCAATTTTCATGCTAAACTATAACAATAACAAAAAAAGCAACCTGCTTCGGTGGCCGCATGGTGTAAGGCATCGCTCTCGCAATAGACTAGACTGTCGATGACAGGGAGATCAGGGTTCGAATCCCGGTGGGGTATACGTAGGGTGATTTTCCCTAAATGGCTTTCCCCTCTCCTTCCACGCAAGTGCTTGTACACTTCCACTAAAATTCAACCTTTCCTCATCTCTAACATATTAGGGTAATTAGTGCACATGCATATAACCTGAACAAGTATTAGGACGCGAGGCTTGAGCACGTGGACTAAACGTTAAGTTAGTCCAGTCTGGTTTAACCGATGACGGGGAGGTCGGGGTTGAAATCCCAGCCTGATGTATTGGGGCCTTTTATTTTCCTAAAGGATTTCCCTAGTAGTATTCCATGCATACCTACCCTATTGGTGTATTTAAAGTTCTGGTAGTCTGGACGGGTAGTAAGCTAAGACGAGGTGAAAACAAATTGAGTCCAGATGTTCTTAAAGTTACTATAGCGTACTGCTTGAGAGTCTACCTCCAACACAACTTGACAACACTATCACTTCGAACACTTTTAAATCAAGACACTATTTTCCAGTATATTTGTAAGCAAATGTAGGCCAATTTTAATTAATTTGCCACACTTTGATCACTAAACAATTAACTATTTCTATTTTCATTTCACATTTGTAAGATACGTGTTCTAAGTTTATGTTTATTATCAGACTTTAAACAAAGCTCTAATAATGGCGTTTATTTAAATTTTTAGAAAATGTACCTGATATATTTTTTTAAAGTTTTATGTTGATCATTGTTCATGTTCAACACATAATAACATTAATATTCCATGATAACAAAGTATAGTTCAAAATAATTATATTTAATACAAGACCTAATTTAAATTGGTTGATGTATAATTATAGGCCTACATTTTAAAACTCTGATCAATAAGTCCAAATTTCTTTGTTAACTCCATAGTGGCTATTTGCCATCACACAATAAAGTTGAAGTCGATGTGAATAGTGCTTGATAGAGAACTTGAATTAGTGTTTGATTAATAAATACTGGCCAGTTCCATGAAGAATTAATCAATCAAATGGAACTAGGGACAACATAATTACTTAAACACTCTGTCAGTGGAGTGTCTAGAAATTTACTTTTGCAGGGGAGGATCTGATGTATTGTATCTAAGTATACTTTTTCTCCAATTGGAGATTTCAGAGACACTTTAATTTTGTGAGGTGATATTAAATTTGAATAAAAATTTGTAAATTTGATTATAAAATGATGTATTTGACATATCTTTAATGACCTATATAAATTATAGCTCATATTAAAATGATTTTTTTTATATATTTTGTGCGGGGTAAAATGCCTATAATTCCCCCCAAACACCATAACTTCCATCACTTGAGTGCACCATACCACTGGTAACTGTATTATTGACTAGTGGATGAATGAAAACTTGACGCTGCTTCAAATCCACTCGACAAAGCCGACGATGAACAATACGCCTTGTCACAGGAGTAATACAATCCAATATTTACAAGAAGGGCCTTATTTGACAGCTATAAAAGATAATTAGATAAACTTTCTCTTATTCATTCATCAAGTCGTGTGATCTTCAGGTGTCATTTTTTATATATGTCACAAATACCTACCCGCTTCTGTGTCCGCATGGTCTAAGGTACTACTTCCGCAGTAGACTAGATTGCCTATGACTAGAAGATTGAGGTTTGAATCTTGGTCGGGTGTACTAAGAGTGATTTTCCTAAATTGTTTCCCACGTTCCCTCCACGCAAATCCGGGTACACTTCCTATAAATATAGCTTTACTCATCTCTAAAACGCTTAGAGTAATTAGTACATAAACGTATAACCCGAACGGTTAGTAGTAGCGATGCTAGAAGGAAATCACAAATATTAAACTATTATTATATATTTTTTAGCACCGTGATAGTTGCCTCGATTTATTCTTTATTTGCGCCTTACTTTGGAAAATAAAACAACAAATCCTAAGCCTGTAGATATGAGGAAGTGGAAAGAGGAGTGTTTACTTGAAATTCGTCGGTAAACAACCATAAACAGGAGTTTTAATAAATGGAAGTTCGGCGTTTAGAGGTCATATCTTTCCACTACAATAATTAAAAACTAATCTTTGCGATGGAAGTTATTACCTGCTGTTTACTACTCATTGAGGTTTTTTGTTTTTAGTATTTTATTTGTAATAGGATAATAATAAATTAGTGAAAGATAAAAGTTGGATGTCTGTTGACTATTGCAAATAATGAGTTAGTATTAAACGAGGTAAAGATGTCAGTCTATACAATGTGTTAACGCCAACCTTGTTTTACCGATGTGATTCGTGGGTTTGTCAGGAGAAACACAAAAGCAAGGTGAATGAGGTTGGGATTAGATATCTAAGAAATGTTTGTGGAAAAACTCGTATGGACAGAGAAGAGTCAGTAATAAATGAGTGCTGAAGGAATGTGGGTTGAAAGGGAATCCAGTAGGTCAATGTGAAAGAAGTGTCTTACGTTGGTTTGGGCGTGTTGAGAGGATGAGTGTGGATTGAGTGATGAAACAAATGTATGAAGGTAGAGTGTGTGGATCAAAATGAAGGGGTGGGTCATGTAAGACGTGTTTAATTCTGTAGACGAATGTGTGAAAAAGATTATCATTAAGAGTGTCGTGCTGCAATCTTGTGACCGTTCCGAAACCGAGTGAACCACCGAGAGCCCCCAGTGCGCCCGTAATTAGTGTCCAGAATTGTCGAGAGGTAACGCCAGGCTGAGAAGGGCTATTAAGCCCAACACTTAACAATAAAAGGGACCAAAAGACGATCCAGTGGCAGTAGCGGGACGGGAATGTATATAGGTTAATTAAGACTAATTCTAAGAGTGTATATATGTATGTGTTTAATATAAGTTATAGTGTAAGACTAGGGAGGAGGGTTAGGCCCAACCTCCTCCCCACGGATAAAAACCGTTGATGTATGGATCGCAGAAAAATAATAAAATAATCTCTATTCACTGTAGGAATTACTCTCTGAAAGGTCTTTATACCTACTCTCATATTAAACTGAATTGCCAATGACGGGAATACAGGATTAGGATTGTCGTATGGTGTACTAAGGGTGGTGGTTACTCTCTCTTCTACCACTCAAATGAGGGTGGATTTTCTATAATATTTTCCTTACTTATTTCTATTTAATTATGTAATTGAATGCGAATAGATTGAACGCATATTAAGACTCAGCTAAAAAGCTCTTAAAGGCAGGATTGTCTCAGTGCTATGGAACTCGACTGATGTGCTCAGCTCTGAACGTCAGAATTGTCTCAGTGCTATGAAACTCGACTGATGTGCTCAGCTCTGAACGTCAGGATTGTCTCAGTGCTATGGAACTCGACTGATGTGCTCAGCTCTGAACGTCAGGATTGTCTCAGTGCTATGAAACTCGACTGATGTGCTCAGCTCTGAACGTCAGGATTGTCTCAGTGCTATGAAACTCGACTGATGTGCTCAGCTCTGAACGTCAGGATTGTCTCAGTGCTATGAAACTCGACTGATGTGCTCAGCTCTGAACGTCAGGATTGTCTCAGTGCTATGAAACTCGACTGATGTGCTCAGCTCTGAACGTCAGGATTGTCTCAGTGCTATGAAACTCGACTGATGTGCTCAGCTCTGAACGTCAGGATTGTCTCAGTGCTATGAAACTCGACTGATGTGCTCAGCTCTGAAAGGCAGGATTTACCCAATGCTAGGGGGATGGGGCATCAAGTAGGGGTCAAGGGGATATTTCCCCTTCTTCTTCCAAGTACCAATAATGATTATAATACTAACTTAGATCATATGAAATATAACAAAACCTTAGAGCACTGGATCTGACTCGAAAGTATAGGCTACATTTTAAGACAAGACTCCAAACAAGGAAACAGTTTTTTGTGTGGACATGGCTTATGATTTGATATTCATAAATGCTTACCGCTACACACACTAGAAGTAAAGGATTTAGAATGCTTTGGGCTGATATGGAAAATGCATTGCTTTATTTATTAAAAAAAATGTAAAATAAACTTCTATCTCATGTGGAAAAATCATATCTTGCCAGAACTGGTCCATATATACCCAGATCTTGGGCAAATCTGGCATTTCCAGTTCTGGCATTTTTCCACGTGGAGTAGCTAGATACTACCATTCTTTAGTACAGTATCGTTTTAAGCAACTAACACAAGTTAAGTGTTACTGTATTGGGCTAGATACTTTAGCTCATCACATGAAGATTATATTAATAAAACACTTTCTCATCACTGACATCTTCCAACTAAGTCTCTAATGACATTATTTATGTACACAATTTGTTCTCAGCTTATATGAAATATATTCTATTTTCATATGCGGAATGTTGAGCCTTCTCGTGGACAAAAACCAATAATTTTTAGTGAGATGATCAACAATATGTTGTTATTCCATATAAAGCAGTAAAATTTTACAAACTTTCCAATAGTATGAAGTAAAATCAATCATCTTTAATACAAATAAGACTTAAAGATGGTGAAAAATCAACGAAACATGTCGTCGTCATAGAGAAAATTAAAAAATATATAAAATAAGCAAAAGGTAATACAAATAATAAACAAGAATATAGAACCTTACTATCAATTATTATTAATCCTTGCCAAATAAACATGAACATTATTAAAAATAAATATATATCACAATTCATCTGGCTTGCCACGAGGGTCTTCATCGTCTAGGCTAGGTTACTTGCTCTAGAAACGTCACAATCCTAGACGTTGACAAACGTCACCATGGCCTCATCGACTCGGGCGAGAGTTGTCTACATTGTTTGATGGGATTCGGTTAAATCCGATATGTCGATCGATGTAAGTTGAACTTCTATGTAAAAACTAAAAAAAAAAGTATTGCAGGCTTTATTTTAAGCCTTCAAATACTTGTTTGTGGTTATCATGATCCATAAACTGGAGAAATTACTACTGTGTAGAGTTATATAAATGTTTGATAAAAATCTGTAAAGTCCAATATTTATTATGTAAGTCTAATTTTAGGGTGGATCTTATGTGTTAATACTTTTTGTTTTGGGTACCTAGCCCTTAAATTTAAGAGCTTTGATGATTTTATTATTTGTACTAGAGGGCGTGCTATTCATTTGTCTACTCTTTAAACTTAGAAGAGGTATCTACTTTACTTAGGCTGCTTTTATGCACGCGTTTTGTGTTGGGGAGTGTAAGATGTATCCGCGCTTAATCTATTTGGCGTTTTGTCACCTTACATTGAAAAAAGGGAAAGAAAATTGGATGTTCATCCCATCAACTTTGCAAGATTTGAAGATGAGGCATTTCGTAACCTCTAAAAAAGTTAAAAGATGACAGAAACAAGTTTTTCAAAACTATTTTTGAATGGAAAAACACATAACACACTTCTTTCTATCCAGTGACTTTTCATTATATTTCTGGTTTTGTACTTCTCCGATAGTTAATTTCAAATTACTTTATTTTTCTTGATTTCAACTTTAAAACGTTCAGTATACAAATCATTATTTTTTAAATAAAAATGATAAAAATATCAATTAGTCAAATGACAAAATAATCCTATTTGTAAACCTCCAGGCGGCTGGACAAATATTATTTACGAGCCAGGGGTTGGCAGCCCTGGTGTCCAGACAACGGAGAGCAGACAAGCGGCGCGTTTGCATAAATGAACCCATAAGATGCCATGTACTTAGATTATTTCGGGCGGCTTTTGCCGCTGGCGTTTTGTAAAACACGACGGCATGTTTTACAAAACAACGACGGCAAGTTTTTCGGACAGCAGAGCATAAAAGGACTCATTTGTTCCCAGTGACTTAGAAAACGCGACGGCTTTTGCCGCCGTGTGTCACGCGGCACAAAACGCCTGCATAAAAGGGCTCTTAGAGACGAGGCCATAGTCAGATATTTTTTAGGATTCAACCCCCCACCCCCTGAGATTTTAAGAACAAAGTATATATGGCTTTCTTGATGGTTCAAACAATATCAAAATTAAGGTGCAAGTACAAAATTAGGGGGCTGTGTTGCCATAAAAAAACACTTCAGATAGCTTCTAGAGTGGTTTAAAATTTATAGTTTTTTCTAGCCTACGGCAATTGCGAGATGTGCCTGCTAAACCCTCCCTAAAATTATTGGCTGGCTACGGACTTGCTTAGATAAAAACAGGTATTGTGTATTTAGCCTTCTTAGCCTGCTTTCCGTGGCTGTTAGGACAGTATTTAATATTTATAATATTCCTAGCTGTATTTCGTAATTGTAGTTTGTGGCAGCCTTCTGACTGTCATTTATAATACTTAAGACATATTTATTATTTAAGGTAAAGACAGTGCTTTACCATTTAAACTATTAGCTCACATAGCCACATAGAATGGTCTACATAGTCAAGCAACATTCGGGCAGCCAATAAGTACCACTCCCGACATCCTTTCCTCTCCTACCTTTAGGCCCCCTCCTCCACCTTACCGTCATCTCCACAGAAGGAAGAACAACAAGAAGTATCCTGTATTATGTTTAAGCTTTTGCCTCAGGAAATATATATTTTTTGTTAGTTCAATATTAATGTTAATAAACCAAAATGCTTACATACTATAGCCCAAAGTCAATCTGGTTAGATTTGTTCTACTCTTCTTTTTGTTCTATTCTAGGAATTATAACCTTGGATAAGGAGGATGTATTGTTGTATAGTTTGTTAAACATTATTTTAAATAAAATAACTTATCATAATCACTCTTTATTCAACTCCCTACTGCCTTATCTAGATTAAGTATTTCATGACGACACAGCTTAGGTGCAGTGCAAAGTAGCATCTTGTTGTTTTAGAATAATCCTCTTAAGGATAATATTGGAAAACTTTGTATGCATCTTTGTAGACAATAATTATTAGTGATTTGTGCATGGAGAACACAGTGCATTATGAGCCTCTGGGAACACAGTTAAAGAGACTTCAGAATCCATCGTACGATAGCTTATTTCGCAATCATGACTACAGTTAACTGCGACCTGTTAGAGATTTGAATTGATAAAACTACCAATGGTACAAATAATTGCATTGATACATTGCGCTTCAGCGGTCTTGACTTTGATGATGTGTTGATGAAATAAGATATATTTTTAACCATTAATGTCTATTAATAGGATAAAATTATTACAAAATTAATTTCTGTGAAATTTAGCAGACTCTATCTGAAGAGCCATCCTTAGTAGGTCTACACCCAACCGGGATTCTAGCCCCAATCTCCCCATCTTTGGCAGTCTAGTCTATTGCGATAGTGACGCCCTAGATCATGTAGCCATCAAAGTGAGTCCCACGCCATTGGTGTATTCTATAAAAAATTTTGTTATGTTGTAATAAAATATTATACATCGTATCCAATTTTTGCAAATCATATTTTTTATTAATGTATCAAGATTTGTTTTTTTAACAAATTCACAAATCTTACTATAAATTAATATAGGTTTGCAATTAAAAGACAATTATTAAATCAAATTGAAATAGAGCATTCATAAGTTTGTTCATACTTGGATAAAATTGTTTTTTTAGGAGAGGCTCTTTATAATAAATTTAATGTAGACAGTTTTATGTTAATTGAACTAATACAATAAAATATGTTAATATTAAACTTAAAAGTGACCATATTAAAGTGTGGTCAAGTGTGAAGAGACCCAAGATATTGAACTTAACTTTACGAGTCAACACCTGCTGTATGAAAAGCTGTACTTCAAATAAAGTTTGATATCTTAAGTTTTCAAGTAATGTGAATTTCTGTAATGGAATTATAATCTTCCCTGCATGATCAGAAACCATGCTTGCACTTCTAATTATAAATATATTATGAAATAAAAACAAAACGATCCAAACTAAATATGGGATCAGTACATTTCCATTTTGCTTCTCTTGAAATATGGAAGACACTGCGTAAATATTTGATGTAAGACTAAACAAAGAATTAAACATGACAAGGAAGATTTGTAGACCAAATATTGAGTTAACAAGTGTGATTGCATCACATAAAATATCATGTATCTCACGCAATTTTCTAAACCTCAGGAAAAAAGATTTTGGATGTTCACCTTGATTGTTGGTTAATGGTTCTTGATGATTCCTTGACTGAATATCTCGTATCGTTTCGAAAACAACGATACTAGGGTGAAACAGAATATTTTCGTGTCTATATTCCACAGTCTCTTTATAAATTATGTCTAAATCAAAACTTATGCATTCAAACCTTTGTTTAATCGTCAAGTTAATATAGCAAAACAACAAACTAATGGCAAAGCTGACCATGTAAGGTAGACATAAAGCAAAGAAAGTTTTAACATTTTGGAGGACAGAATATTTGCAGATTAGTCCATAAGAAAATGAAACTATAGTTAAAATAATGACCCCACTTGTTGACAGTATTAAAATTGGTCGGGAGTTTGAGTTGTGAAGTGTGATAGATGGCAGAGAAAATTTGTCGTCAACCAATGCTAAGAGCTTGAATACTTTAGCTAATTTTTTCCAAATTATAGTAGCTGAATAGATTACTGTAACTATTCCTGAAACTATGTCAATTAAACATCTAAAAAGAATTAGTGCGATGATTTTCATATTAAATATGCGATTTATCTCATGTGTCAAATCCAAGATATTCGATACAGAAGTAATGATAATGATTAATATTATCAATATTGTGTACGGGATTCCTAAACAGGAGGTTTTAAAATCGACTTCTTGTATCTGTCCCTGATTCTGAGTGTAAATAGGTGTCACGGAGGCCAAACCTAGAATTTTACAGAGGTAGAACAGTGGTTTGATTCTTGTGAAGGCGTTTTCTCGGTTCTGGAACGCTTCCATTCTGAAACAAATTTAATTTAAATATTTTCAGGAAACTCGATGTCAAGTGGAAGTTCCCACAATCTGTTAATACTATATTAAGTTGAATAAATATAATTCTATCCAAATTATTTAAACAATTCTTTCATCGGTGTGCATGTTTACTGAATGTCCAGTTCATCTAGTCTGGTTCACTGGTAGTAGAGAGTTTGGGGTTCTAATCTCAGCTGGATGTACTGATGGTGGTTTTCCCAGATGGTTTCCCACTCTACATCCACGCAATTGTGGATACATATTCCCAAATTATACCCTACTCATACCTACTCCATTAGAACAAATTAAATGGGCATAGCCCTGATGTATAGTAAAATACGGTGGAAAATTATTATTTTAAACAAGATTAATTATTTGATTACTATTTAACGCAGTCATGTACATTTTATTTCACAGTATAATTTACCTGTAAATATTTTCCCCCTAACGTCCCCAAAGAAGGGGTCTTTTCCAAAATATTCGGCTGGTGAGACGAGTATTCTACTTTTGAGAAACGGGCTTAGTATAAAATACTTATATACCACAAGATAATTTTTCAATTCTCTATTGTTAAGTTCAACATTTTGCTAGGCGGTCGATGTTTAATCTTTTTGAACCTTCATACCTGTGTAGTTCGTGTGTTTCTTACAATATTGGCAACCTTAATCGAGTATACTACCATTCAAAATGACAGAGGAAGAAATAACAATCAAAATCTACGGTTACTATAATTAAATATAATAATTCTTGCTGACAGGTTAATAAAAAGCTAGTTGTATATGTTTTATTTTCACTACGGAAATTATTTTGACATTTTTATTTCACCTACAATTCCTAACTGGTTTTCAAAAATTACTCTTAGTCAAGTAATATTTGTTCTTCATATAAATAATTGTGTTCAACAATAACAGGTTTTTTTCCTGGTGATTGGCTTAGATAGTATTGTGAATGGTTTGAATAAACACGCTAAACATAAATTTTAGAAAATCTGTCATATATAACAATACAGCTCTAGAATAACTTAGTGGATACAAATTTGAATAGTTTGGTTAAATTTATATTGTTGTTACAGTTATTTTATAAAATTCAAGGGAATGAAAAAAAAACCCAGCATGACATCAAATATGATAGAAATAATATGTTGTTGTTGCATATTACAACTATTACATGAAGTAAATTAATAACGTTTGGTTAATTATTGTTCATTAAAAACTTGCATATAATCAGCTTATAAAAATGCTTACTTTTAGTTAATGAACAAAAGATAGTTATGAAATCTACCAAAATCATTTTATAATTGGTTAGAAAATGTGTAAGTTTCTTATGTTCGATTAAAATAAAATAAATTCAGATATTCGTAAACATGAGACTAGGCGAAAAAATAACTTCTACCTTAATAATAAAAATAAGATGCCCACAAAAAATTCTATATTTGATAGGGGATTAAGGGGTTTTAATCTTCTGCCTCAAGAGGTGAAGAGTTCAACTACACTAGACATGTTTAAAGTGAGACTAAAAAATATATATTTAATAAATGAGTAAAGTCAATGTTTAGGTTTTTATGAACAGTATTATTAATCTAGTTTTGGTTGACAGATTTAGTTATTTTGTATGTTCCTGTTTATGTTGGGTGACCTGGTGGTCAAGGGGTAAGGTGTCATACCTCTGCGCTGAGGGTCCGGGCTTCAATCCTCGGTCCTGGCACAGATTTATCTGATTTCCAAACCCTTCCTTCAGCTCTGACAAGACGTGTATTAATCACAACTTGTGAATGTGAGGAATGCCAGGCCTCCACCGTGGTTCGGATTCCACGTTAAACTGTAGGTCCTCCATTTCATCTCACAATCACCCTACCATTGCACATTAGCGTAAATGCGTATTACCCGAACGGGTAGTAAGACGTGGTGCTAATAATAATAATAATAATAATAATAATAATAATAATAATAATAATAATAATAAACATCCTGTTTATATACGGTAACCATTGTTTATTAAGGTATTTTATTTTAATTTTTATACTTTAAAATATTGCTGGCAGGGTTATGATATTGAATATAAATATTATTGTTATTATTATTATTATTATTATTATTATTATTATTAAACATTCATGGGCTTTCAAGTAATTTAAAGTAATATAGTCAGTCATAAGGAGGGAGTTTATGTGGTTCCAACCCCCCCACTCTCCGAAATTTTCCAAAGTTTTTAATATAGAGCTTATCCATGTAACAAACTTCAAATAATTTATAGAGGCATTCACTTTCAAAAAAATTCGCCAAAAAGGGACAACTCCAAATCTTTCCTAAAGACACGCCTCGGTGTGGATAAATTAGGGGTTACTTGAATACAGCAGTAATGGCTCCTGTATAGAAACTGAGTTTAATGGCTGGAGGTGTCGTTGTGCTGACCACATGACACCCTCTATCCGCAAGAGTTGGCACTAATTCACCAAATATTTTGGTAGCCAATCGGTAGGTATATCCTGAACGCGGGCTGACACCATGAAGTTACTTTTATTACATTTTTAGTGGATGGTAATCATCGTTATGGATAAATAAAAAAAGAGAGAATATGGGGGTAGAGAGGGCCTCAAAATTTCCTAAGATAGCATACTGTTAAGGGAAAATAATAAATGTTCGAGAAACACCTTTCTATAGGCACACAGCTTCAAATATTTCCCGTGAAATAATCCCTTGACGTTCTTGGACAACGGTGGTTGAGGGTCCTCGGCCTCCAAATCTCCCCTTCAACTTTTATAGTACAGCATACCTGCTAATTTTCTCAGAATACGCCACTGATGATTAAAGTTTGTTAGAAATAAAGCTAACGATTTTCATCATATTAGGGCTGTGAATGACCTTTATTTTTGGCTCTTAAAGAAGGTGGATGGAATAAAATTCACTCAAATGTGCTCGATTTAACCCAGATCTATAGTTCATGAATAAAGACTGAATCATATTTTAAAATATATTTAGAAAGCAATTTTACTTCGAAAATAAACTACTTTGAATAATTAATTTCACATAAATCGATGTTTGAAGGATTAAAAAAACTTTTTAGTATATATTAATTTTAATTGTTTGAAATGCATTTTACTTAATCGCAGACTCGATCATGTGGTCAAGGCCATTATTGCATTTCAAGAAAGATTCACTTTTAAATAATAATAATATGTATACTCGTTTAAACTGGAGGAGTGAATGTTTCAGAAATAAATTAATTGGGGATACCCTCGCAGAAATAATTTTGAATCAGGACTCCTGGCCCCTAACACTAACACACACACACACACACACAAACACACACTAACACACAAACAAACAAATAAAAACACACACGATGTATTATTTGATGATTTTATTAACAAATATAATAATTTCAAAGTTGATTTTTGGTTCTCAGATAAATTTAGACAAGGATATTGATTATTCAAAATATCTCAAAACTAATTATGTTGTCAAATTTTCGCTACCGTAGTTTGTGGCCCCATAAAATTAATTCAACTTTATACTTCTTGAATACATTGTAGGTAAACCATTGTAAATTACCTGAAAGGAAATTTTGTTGGTAACACATTCGAATATCGACGGTGAAAATATAATTTGAAAACAAATTGACATTCTAAAAGCTGGAAGGATTATTTGAAGACGTGTATACTAATACATTGTTCACTGTATTGACGCGAGGTAAGGATATAAAGAGCACATTTAATGAATAATCTAGATAACACGTAGCTTTGATTTCAAACAGTTAACACCAACACATCTCAAAGGTGATGCACTAAACCAAGTAAAATGTTAGTTTAAAAAATAGGCCTAGATATTTTTTGAGATTTTGAAAATTGTAAGGTTTTATGTACATGTCAAATGCAAGCCCTTAACACTACGTTTATGATAGGAGGGTGGGGAACACGAGTTAAGGTGGGGATGTAGGGGATGCGAGAAAAGGTAAGTGTTTTTGCAGTTTTTATAGCAAAACTTTTGTTGATCATAATAAATAAAAATATATTGCTCCAGTAGAAATATGTATTTTAATTTTCTTCACATGGTGATATCAACAGTATCTGTCAAGGGTGTCCTGGAATTTAATGACAGCTTTTTCTCTTAATTTAAACAGTTGCTCATCTAATATCGCTATGCTCATGAGTAATTCCAGAGAAGTGTGTTCTATTCTTGATAACTCAATTTTCACAGCAAAAAAATAAATAAAATATTTAGTTGAACTGTAGAAATGTCTGTTGCAACACACATACAAATCTATATTTTATAAATAAAAGACCGAGAACTAGATTCATACCAAATTTGGTATCGATTGAACTTCATTTTAAAGCCACAAAACGTAAAATTAGTTCGGCCCAAGCAGTTGTCTGTTGGTCTGTATGGCTTATGAATGACCTTGATTGTCAACATTGATAACATTCTACTTTTTTTTAATGTTATTCAAAATGTATCTATTAGAAGTGACATTGTCAGATTACATTACTTGATGTGTGGATGCATGAAAGTAAATCTAGTAATTTTTCTAATGGTCAGATTTGCCCATTCTTAAGAGATTTGGGGTATAGTTAAGGAAACACAGCACAGGTCTCAAATTGAAATAAATCTGACCCAATATTTTTTTACTTGCTTCCCATATTATCTGACTAAAAAGCTTTTGAAATTTGTGCCAATTTGATTTAGTTCTAAGAAGAAAAAAGGTATGAGCTCTCTTGGTATTGCAAGTATTCTTATTTAATATGATATCCCTCCTCTGCCTCCATTTAATAGAAAAACATTTGTTTTCAATTATTGGCCAAATATTAGTAAGGCTGTAGCCAGGCCAACATTTCTGGGCTTGGGGGTGGGGGTAGAGTCGATTAATTCTCGGGGCACAGCCTCTCAACTGCCACAGGCGAAGAAAATGTTATACATATATTAAATGACTCTGGGAGTTATCTGAAGTTTAATGGCAGGGATTAAATACTTTAAGTGTTATACATTTGTTTAACATTTAGAAACTTATATAACCCCTTCTCTCTCAAAGCTCAAAAATATAAATTGAACAGTTCTTACACAATGTCATAAGTTGTGGGTGGGCCCTGCCCTATTAAAATAGTTTTATTTTCCTG
>CABFWO010000992.1:193805-217956 GCA_902155825.1 Timema genevievae
TCCCCCCCCCCCCATGCTTTCTGGATTTTTAGATTTATTCAACCCCTTTTTATATTTTCGAACATAAAACTTTAAAAAAACTTTGAATAGTTTATAAAGACATTGAATTAAAAAATGTAACAGGCGAAGACCGTTCTAAAAATACTCCAAGTGAGGACCTCTTGTATAGTGGCATCCAATTGACAAACGTTTGCCGGGGGAAGGCTCTCTGGAATTCCTTTGGCTTGGGAGGAAGACAAGTCCTTCAACCCCCCCCTTTTTTTTTGGCTAAACACCTCCAACTCCTTTACATAAATAAGGTTTCACCCAATTAAAGACATTTCCAACATGACCAAATGTATTGAAGACTTTGACTTTTATATCTTTGAGAGACAGAGGTATTGACAAGGGTGGTCCATGACAGGGAGGAGGGGGAAGGGGGTTAGACAGTTTGTGCCCTGGTTAGTAGCCCAGCTATACCAACAACCCTGCCTACAATCAGATCCAGATAGGATAAGAAAACACCTTTTTGACAATTATAAAAGTAACTTAAAACAGTTTTTATATAGGTAAATTATTCGTACGTCAAATTTTGTGATATGCAGCATTCACATTTGATATATATTATTAATACCCGTAAATCAACACTAATAATACAGTAAAATATTACCAATTCCTACCACAAACAAAATATATATTCGTATTTTATAAAGGGCTCTTCCTACTAAAATATGTATATAGTTTACTGGAATTCATAGTACGCTAACTTAAAAAAAACCCATCAAGGATAAGTAAGCTAGTTTAACCTTTACGATTGCTAACTTAACTAACACTAGTCTACACTACTCGCTAAACTCACAAAACTAAAAGCATTCACGCGTCACAGTATTTATAACACTTTACATATCTCCAGACAAGCTGTTCGGAAACGGCTACTATTTATATTTTCGCAAACTGTATGTAACCAGTTAGTGGTGGATGGCTTGACGCCCCCCTCCCTTTTCTACTTCTCCTATCCACGATCTCTGATTCTTCTTTCTTTGCCGACTCATCTACAGCATGTTCTCAAATAGGTTCAACTTGAAATGTTTTGTTGTTTCCTAATCTCAAAGACTTATCCACTTCCACAGCTCTCCCTACATTCACTAATACTTCACATTTCCTTAGCTTATAATTTGTCTTAATCTATCCAGCCTTGTTGTCTGTCTAAAGAATACAATCACTAACTTTTTTTTTAAATTTACATAAACTTTAAAATGGTAGTGACAAGCTACATACTTGTATTCTATGGTTTTATCCAAACTATAATTAAGGCAGGTTTTTTTTTGTCAAATTTTGGTGTGGGGGAGGGGGGTTGAAACCCCAAAACCCTCCCTTGGCTATGGCCTTGCCGATTAAAATAAAGTCTGCTTCTATATTTATTATCTGCTTCTATATTTGGTATATTCTATAGCAACAAAAGTAGGCCTATTTTATGTATATATGTAAATAATTTTATCTTAAACGTGTATTTAATACAAATTATATTGTAACAATATTAGGATCTGAGTTTGGGTCCAGCACGTTTTTTATTTGTTGGCCCTCTCTGTTCTCTCTATCACCTTCCTTGTTTAACAGGTATGCTGCCAGCCTCACTGCCTGTGGGATTAAAATGGAAGGGGGGAGCGTAATTGAAATAAAAGAGACACGTTTAGAATAGTCTGGGTTCGTTTTATTCGAATCCAGTCGAGTAGTCTAGAAATGGAGGATTTCAGACTCTTAACTATGAGCCCTATATGCGTTAAGTGGTCATCAAAGGGACCCCAGTCAGAGTTAAGGCTAGCCAAGTAGCCCAGTCATTTAAGGCTCAAAAATGGTAAATTTGGGGAATAGTTTCCACCAAACTGAATTTTTACATTCACCTTTATTTAGGCTTTATAAATAACGTCCTAAAAGTCCCTAACGATATCATGTTTACTTCGAAAGATATTCAAGACCAAAGGTCACGAAAAATGTTTTTTCACTGATATCTCGCTTTACTTTGGTTGGACTACATTTGTGACTGGCATCAAAATTGTAGAGTGAAACATTCTCTACAAAAAAGGTATTTTACGATTTTCCCATACGGGCAACAGTTTTAGTAAATAATGCACTACTAAAGTTTGACGCAAGACGCATACTCCACTCCTTGCAGTCTACTCCAAAGAATATTTCTTATATGTTATTAAATTTATAAAAAATACAAATTATTTACATAATTTGAACTCCATTTGTTAAGATTGTAGTAGATAGTTTACTGGCATAAAAGTGGCCCCCTCTAACTGTTAGACTCTCTGGATCTTTTGAAGTTGTTTTCGATGAAAAGATGTAAGTAACTATGAGTCAAGAAAATTTATTTCCAACCGCTCCAATAATAACCGAATAATTTCAATGCTGATGCAAAAATTACAAATTGTCGACATCGTTGCGAAACAAGCTCGGGATGATGCTGACGTTTTAAAAAATATAAACAGCACTCGAAAAATCAGGTACAAATACCACAGCTGTTGGTGGAGAAGATGTAGATCTTTTAGTTCCTCCATTAGTAAGTACTCCCTCGAATAAACAACTTTTTTTTCTCAAGCTGGGCTAAGGAGAAATTGAGACGAATATAATTATATTCTTCTGTTAGCATCGAAAATTTTCCTCACTGTAGAGAGCACCTTCTATTTTTTCGTGCTATCACTGGATGTGATACGACATCTGCGCTCTTTAATAAAGGAAAAGTAAAAGCTCTGGAGTTACTTGAGAAATGTCAAGATTTGCAACGTTCAGCAGGGGTATTTAAGTAATAAAATAATAAAATTGCGCAACAAATGTAACTGTGGAAAATAGAGTACGTTTTCTTTTGGTAATGTATGGAGCTCCAATCGCAGAAGTTTCTATTGATAGATTTTGTTACCTGAGATTCGCTAAATCGATAAGACTCAAAACACTTGCCAAATTATCATCCCTCTCACGAACAGCTGGAGCTGATAAATAGCATCTTTATCATGTGTACTATCAGGTACAAGCTTGGTTGGGCAATGAGTTAAACCCTATGGAGTGGGGATGGGTAATTAATGATACTTTTTTGGAGCCCATTATTACTTCACTAGCACCTGCGCCGGATGTACTTCTCAACTCGATTTCTTGTAACTGTACGAGAGGTTGTGGGTTTAACTCTGGCTGCAGAAAAATCAGATTGTCATGCCCAGTAGTTTGGGGTCACTGTCAAGGTCAATCATGCCTCATTGTCTCTCCTGACTGCTGATCATGCTGAAAGGACGAAGATAAGGAAATGTCAGAATTTGAAGACTCTGAAGAGGAAGAGTCAAAATTGCTCGTATATATTGAATCTTTTTTAAATCATGGATTAGGCCTACTGGGGAAACCATGTAAAATAAAAACGTGCATTCTACCTTGAAGGTGGTGGGGAAACGAGTTCATTCCTGTTTTTCTGCTGAGTTGATGTTTTGTGGGCTGCATAATGTGAAAACGGTTGACCATACGTGAAAAATGTAGAAAACCTTTTTCGTAAAGAATTTTTCCTTCTATAGTTTTGATGTTCATCATAATTGTCATCAGCCCAATAGGAAACTATACATCTGTGAAAAAACATTTTTCACGACCTTTGACCTTCAATATCTTTCACAGCGAACATGATATTGATGGGGACTTTTTGTACGTTACTTACAACATCTAAATAAAGATGTGGGAAAAAATTCAGCTTGGTGGAAATGATTGCGCAGACGAGTACTTAAATGATTGGGCTAAGGTGAGTGGACCAGCGTGTCCGAGAGTGGGCAACGTGTTCAATGTGTGGAGCGGCGTGTCCAGCAAGTGAATAAGTGAGTCTAACCTTCATGTAACGCGGGTCATTGCAGTGTATTATTATTATTATTATTATTATTATTATTATTATTATTATTATTATTATTATTATTATTAGCACCGCGTCTTACTACCCATTTGGATTATACGCACTTACGCTAATGTGCAATGGTAGGGTGATTGTGAGATGATATGAAGGACCTACAGTTTAACGTGGAATCCGAACCACGGTGGAGGCCTGGCATTTCACACATTCACAAGTTGTGATTAATACACGTCTTGTCAGAGGTGAAGGAAGGGTTTGGCAATCAGATAAATCTGTGCCGGGACCTGGGATTGAACCCTGGGCCTCCAGCGCAGAAGTCCGACACCTTAAACCTAGACCACCAGGTCACCTCGCAGTGTGTTATGCGTGGGGACCGATGGGGACGTAAGTGAATTACACGAGTGCTGTAGACATTGATTTTTATTGTGAGCTGTGTTAATAATGAACATTTATGTGACTGCTTTAGATATTTGAATAGTTATGAGTTTTAAAGTTATTAATTTCTTTGTTTGGTTTGATCTAATTCCATTTTATGTTTTCTCATTCGTTTATACATTTACATACTTAATTATTACTCTTATTAAGTGACATGTTTGATTGTAACTTAATTAGTGTATATGTTGTTTTATTTTTAACAATAAACACCTTAAATACCACTTGTGTATTTTCAATCGGGTCTAGTCCACAACGTACCCCAATATCATGAAAATAACTCGTGGTTCACACGGTGACCTGTGAAAGGCCTACAATCACCAGGTCACCCGTTTCAATAACATGGGCTCTTACGGTGAAACAACCTCTAAATAACGTACTTTCTCAATAAAGGAAGCGGAGACTTCTAAAGACTCATATTTATGCATACAAATCTTTAAAGAGCGGACAAAAATTGAAAACACCAGTTCATTTATAGTATATGAGTTTAGGAGTGTCAGGAATGCCATTGCCTGGCACGAAGTGTGAGCAGTCCTGTCTTTCCCCTCAAAGGAACGTTTCTAAAATGGCCTAAGTAGAATTAACTACTGTACTTCAAGGTCATACCCGCCACCCCTTCTGATCCATCAGCTGAGGGATGAATCAGCAGCTGTTGTCTGTATTCGTGCGCACATAGAGTACACAAGACCTACTCTCCACGGTTTATTTAGTTTGCGAAATGTTCTATATATTATGCAGTATATTGCAGTAGATACACCTTATAAAAAAATTCACTTCGCCCGACTGCAGCCAGTCACAGTGGCAAATGTTTTAGAAGAAAATGAGGGTTAGATAAGAATGGTTTATGGAAAGATTAGGATCTTTGTATTGAGCCAAAATGGCTCCTGTAAATTAAATTAATTTGAAGCCGGTGTGGAATATTTTTATTAGAGAAATATATTAATAGCCACTTTTTTTCCTATTCAAATATGTATAGCCCCTTTTGGCTAGGTTAGGCTAAATTAATAATTTCATCATTAATTGCTCGATATAAATAAGTTTCTAATTACAAAGCCCTGCTAGAGGCTTCACGTAGTTTAAATATCCGGCAATTCAAGGAGACTATTCTCACCATTCAACCAATTTTAATTATTGTATTAAATAATTCTATCTGTATGTGCTAATGTTTGTGTGTTATTTCTCGCAGGATGGGACCTCCTAAGAATGCGTGCAGTGTATTCACATCAGTGAAGTCTATCTTCTACCTCTGTAGACTTCTCGGCTTGGCTCCAGTCACTTTCACAGGCTCACAAAAGGGCCTATACAAAATACATCTTCCAGGGATAGTTTATACTGTGTTGCTAGCTGCACTGACAATAGTATTTTATGTGTCATCTCTCGCTGGGATAGTCTCCTCCAGTGAAAGCTCGTTACCATTACAAATACCTCTGTCTCACGCCCTACGTTTAACTCTATTATGTGTATCTGCAAATACAAATTTTATTTTATTCGCCACCAAAACCTGGAAGAAAATCGAAGCAATATTAAGATTATTGAAATTAATTGACGAAAATAAACTTCACATACCAATCCAATCATACAAATCAACTCATATTTTAATATTATTACAGTCATGCTGTGTTTTTTTTCTGATGTTCCTATTCATTTTAGTTGATTTTTTCTCCCAAAAGAAAACAGTTATCATTGCTATATACTACATATTCACATTATATGTACCTTGTATTGTTAATTGCGCCATATGCATATTGTTTTCAAATATAAATCATATCATAGAAAAGCGATTCTTTTATCTGAACATGGAGTTGCGTATCCTGATTAAAGACCCTAGCATGTTTAATAGCTATGGTCACTTGTCAAAACCCGCCTTCAAACTGTATAGTTCCCAGATAAATCCAGACCTTATGCCCCATTCGTCCCTCTACACAGATGAAACAGTAACAACGAGTGGTTCCACCAACTCAAACTCATTAGTCTTGTCTGGACTTAGAAGACTTCGTGAGGCCCACGATGTTTTAAATGATGCGGTAGAACTTCTTGTGAAAACATTTGACATCCAGATATTACTCTTTGTCGTTGTATCCTTATTTTGTTTGATTGTAAACGTTTACGAAATGTATAATTATTATAAATACATCAACAGGGATGGTTTAGTGATTGCATCATGGACATTAACTAGCTTAATTATTTTAGTAGGTTTGTGTGTGACATGCAGTTGTAGTAGAGTCACTAATGAGTCCAAAGAAAGTCTTGTTCTACTGCAGAAAATAACGATTCTCGAGAACATTAAACAGGACTGTATGACACAAGTTCAACTTTTCATGCAACAAGCCATGAACCGTAGAGTAAATTATTCTATCTTTGGCTTTTTTACTTTAAGTACTAGTTTGTTGGGGTCAATTTTAAGTATGGCTTTAACTTATTTTATTATATTAATTCAAATTACATATAAATAAACTGTTTAATGCTATTTTATATAATGTATTTTATCATTTACTCAACTTGACCTATAATCCTAGGAAGACTTTAATATATTTAAAATATGATCATGCATTTTAAATTGAGGTTTAATACATATGCATATTCATACATATACACATTTTATATATATCTATTTGTAATTAATATATACCTATATAAGTAGACATGTTTTTTGGTTGCAAAAACTAATGTAAATAAGTAACTTTCCGATGTATCGATGTATACTTACCTAAAAACCAAAGTTTACTTACAGAGATCTAACAATTATTATCTTAAAATCATAATAATCATCAAGAGCAGTTTCTAGCCACTGGCCGATTCTCTTTGGAACATAATCCTCTCCATGTCCTTTTCCCCCCACCACCTCTCACCCTCCTCCATCCCTTTCTCCCCACCACCTCTCACCTTCCCCTATCACTTCCCCCACACCACTTCTTCTCTTCCACAATGACCTAGCTCTCTACTCTGTCCTCCTTACCCCTCTTCACTCTCCTCAGCCACCTATCCCTTGATATACCTCTTGGCCTCCTGCTCCCTCTTTAATATCCGACATATTCTTTGGTATCTTTTCCTCCTCCATTCTTCTCACATGATCGTACCACCAACGTCGTTCCTTCTCTATCCTGCTCTGCACTGGATCCTCCTTAATTACTGCTCTCACCCTCTCATTTATCATCCTATCCATTCTTGTCACTTTACCATAAGCTATACAAATATTTGAGACAAGATGATGAAATTGTTTTCGATACTTTAGAATGCTAAAAACTAATTTGATGAACTATTCAAAGATATTATAACCAGCCACATATTATGATCAATCCAGAGTCAAAATGTGGCCGAGCCGGCTTCAAGTGGCGTGGACATAGCCACGCTCAACAAGGCAAATTCGGCCATTCGTAGTATGGATTCTGACAAAGAACCATTATTACTTTTAGTGTTTCTCTAACGATATAGGAGAAGGAGATCACGGAGGTTCTGGGTACATCCCATTGTTGGGGTGCGGCTACAATTTGGGCGGTTTAACACGTTCTCTATACCATGAACTTTGCGTTTATCTGGATATGATTTTCCTGTTCTTCAGAATGTCTAACAGTTCTTTCGATGAGCTTCTACAAGTTGGACCAATTATTTCAAGGAGAGATACTGTAATGAGAAGGGCAATATCATCAGAAGAAAGATTCGCAATATGTTTAAATTAAGTCTTTGTTTATTTTAACAATATATTTCTACATGATAAATGCTTTAGAAAAAGTTGTCAACGACTGAGTCTTCAAATTATAGTGTCCTTACGTGAATATTTCCCTTATATATGCCAGCGATGGGCTCCAATTTATAGTAATACCCGTGCTAACTCCATTTGTCGAAATCACCCTTTCCTCTGTCGCTAGTGCCCGGCGATTTTAGTATAATCTCTTGAATTTATTAAAACTGATCAACCATTGTGATGTACATTATGCCATGCTACTCCTCACACTCTCTACAGGCAGATGAATTCAAATTACCATTTCATTAAAACAACATTTATATTTATATCCAATTCCGAAAATATTCAATTTTTTTTAAACAAAATATGATGCCATTATATTTGGATTACCTGGATAAATTTGGATAACGTCAAACTACTTCCACATGAGTTAAGTTTTCAGCACAAAGTGACGCTATTCCCGTTTGTCAGGGCTTCCATTTCCTCTATTGGGACTTCCCCGTCGAACAAAGGATGGCGTCACTGTGGAAAGTTTTTAGAAACTAACAACAGCAAAAGATAGTACCATGAAACAAACATAGCGCTAGTGTGGTGTGGTTACCAAATAGAATGATATAATAAAAGGTATTTAATTTAAATAAAACAAATGGCTGAGTATATATATAAAAAACTATACTGAAAATAAAAATAGATATAGAAATCTGGAAAAAATATGGAATATAAAAATTAGAATAATTATAAAAGAAAGATAAGGCAATGTAGGCCTAGTTATTGCAAGTCACAAGTCTGATAATAATAATTATTGGGGTACTTCACGGATACAAACTTAATTTTTATTGTATATTTAAGGTTGATAACTTATTAAAATTTCTAAAGAAAAAAAATATTTTGTGAAAGTTGCTAAATATTTTCACCAACAATCCCATGATACTTTCAAATTTAACTTTATGTTTCCCACACATTATTTGAATCAAAAGTGTTTCCACTTGAATTCAAAATACAAACGAATATCCTGTGATAGACTGTAGAAGTCATATGATGCATGCAGGTTTTAAGCTGGGAGTAAGCCTCTCTGATTTACAGGGTCTCATACAATAATATTTGATTAAAAATTAAAATAAGTTATTACAATAATAAAGGTGTTCTATGCAGTCGCGGATTTCAACATTGGAAGGGCTGCATTGGGGGGCGGGGGGGCGGAGGGGACTACCAGGGGGCCTGAGGGTATGGAATTATTTTTAAATTGAAGCCTTTAAAGTGCATTTTAAAGGTCATCCTGAGCAATCTTTAAGAGCATCTTTGTTTTAAAAAAAACCCGTGTTTACTACCAGCTATTGAAGTTACACTTCGTACTTGAAGGTCAAGGAATACGTCGAGACACATAATCAATGACTGAAAGGTGCTGCAATGACCTTGGAAAATGCGGGTATACCTGAAAGACTGCTGAAAAAAATACGTCTATAGGGGTTTTGCGAAGCTGCCTTTTGCATTATTAGCTTTAGCTGATGGGCATGGCAGTGTACAATATGTGGATTTTTTTTTCTAGGTTCCTTAATTATTGCCTGTAATCCTTCCCCCCCACCCCCCACCTCCCCATTAAAGAAGCCCCATCATATGTCTGCACAATGAGTTTATCGGTATCATCCTTCAAAACAATGCGCTGTTCTAAAATGCATTCAGATAAGCCTTCTACATTCAGAGAATTTAAATGAGAAAATCTCCAAATTCTTTTGTGGACAGCTTCTTCCCTTTCATAACGGAATACGATAACCGTTTGAGTTTTTTCCGCGACATCAGTAGTATCCTCTGACCTCACAGCAGTAAATTTGTCCTGGTTTATTTCAGTACAAACTTTTTCATGGCACACTTCTAGCATTAAGTCTAATAATTAGATCTGAATAGATCTCTTGAATACAGTTGATTTATTTAAACGTGCTCGTAGGTTTTCATCAAGGCTGCTAGCAAATTCTAGTAGCCTTCGAAAAACACCAGGATTGACAGACTCTGTAGTTTCATCGTGGCCACGCAAGGGAAGCTCAAATTTACTGCAGAACTTAATGAAATCAATTATTTTTGGAAGTATTTCCCTATTTCTTCTTACTTCCTCGTTATGATATCCATTTAAGACTTTGCAAGCATTTTTCATGATTATTACTACAACCATCATAAAATTATTGGTTTTTCCACACAATTATAACTAGACTTATGGAGTTATTTGTAAGCTTGTGAAAATGAGATAAAATATCACATTTTCATATTTTATAAGAAATAAGTGGTTTAAAAAGGTTTATGGTAGTTTCTATTTCTTTCACCAGATGCACCAGTCATGGCTATTTCATAAAAATAGCAATGTTCATTTTTACACTACAAAACAGCAAAAGCTTGGTTTGAAAAAGACAGCGCTAATGGGTAAACCAATAGATCAGAAATAGATGGTGGTTTTCATAAGAACTTGTGCTGCAATTGGAGGAGTAGAATGGCCTATAGCTCCACTATGTGTTTTTCAACAAAGTAATTTTTTATTCCATACACTGGCTTGCCTTGGAAAAACAACAATAAAAAAGATTGAGAGATTCATGTTTATTAAACTAATGAAAGCTACTTATTGACCGAGTGACATCACTGGCGCAGCCAGGATTCGTTTGTGGGGGAAGGGGGGGTTAGTTTCACTGACCAACTAAGCGGGGTCCATTGGTTTTTCCCTGGAAAATTTGAAAATTTAAGTGCTGCAAAATGCAAATGCACCAAAAGATATACAATAATATCCAAAATAATTTAAAATTTATATAAATTGTCATAATTCTGTAATTGTTATGACTACTAAGTTTTTATAAACACATTTTTATTCATTCATACTGCTAGAATATACAAACATGCAAGTTTCAATAAATTGTATTTTGGAAATTTGATTTATAAAATTATTTTATGAGCTAAAATCTGAAAATTCAAATAAGCAACTTGCACTAACTCTTTAACTCACAAAATCACTTTTGAACTAATTCACTTTAGTCTTATGTTAATTTTCCTTGGCTTCATAGAAAGTTCATTGAGAACTTCACTCTCCCCATGTGGAAAGACATATCTGGCCAGAACTGGTCCATATCTGGGCTAGATATACTCAAATATGGGCCAGATCTGGCATTTTTCCACATAGGTCCGTAACTGACACCTCTGGATGTATGTACATGAAGCCCATTAAGTCTGTCTTCATTTGTAGAGTTTCTCATGTATGATCTCAACAGCTTTAGGGACGAGAAAGAGGAAGGTGGGTAGTGAGGTCTGGGGGGGGGGGTTAAGCCCTGAAAACCCCCCTCCCCCCTTGGTTGTGCCAGTGAGTGAAATATATACCTAATCACGCCATTCCCTTGCAGTGCAGACAAAAAAATGTGCATATAGTTTAAAAAAACTTCATACTTAATCCATCCCCACTAACTTCCTCAACACTTCTCTATCTTTGCATACACCCAACGCTTCTACTACACCCCTACACTGAGTTTTTTTTTATTACCAATCTAATTTGGCCTGGCATCTTACAATTTTAAATCCAGGCCTTATTTACATAGTATCAAAAACATTTCCTATTATTATACATTATCCAATTTTATTGAATCTAAACAGATTTTGGCTCCTATAGTACCTATCTCCGAGATACAATTTCATTCACCAGTTGGTTCACCCTGGGTATAGTACACTATACTGAGTTATACATATGTTTCTCTATTTCACATATCAGTCTACAGCATTTAACCACGTCTTCTTACATGGTCTACCCCTTCCATTAGTCCCACTCTCTCCAGTATGATAAACCGTTTAACTTCATATTACTGTGCAGCATGGATATTAAATTTAATTGGCTATCAAATACTAATGCCAGGATAATTTTTCTTTCAATTTGTGATTTGTCATTGGAGGGGCACTCTTATAACTTATTAGTCATTCCAATATAAAAGTGATGCTATGGTCAACGAGTATGAATACCAAGTTTTATCTTAATACAAATATTATTTACAACTTTCTAGAATATTTAAAGCTTCCTTCTTCTCTACATAGTTTTTAAGCTTGGATCCCTCCATGATTAATATCATTTACCTCTTCAACCCCAAAACTCTTATTCTCTCCATGTGTATTTAAAAATAGGTCCCTCCATGTTTAATACATTTACCTCCTTTCATAACCAATTAAGAGCAACCTTCTTCTTTATAATGACTTCTTAACATGAGTTTCTCCATGTTTAGTACATTTACTACCCCTGAATACCTTATTATAACAGCCTTCTTTACAATGTATACTTAACAATAGGGTCTTTAATGTATAATAAATACATTTACCTCCTCTCAATGCCTTATTAGTGCATTCATCTTTGCACGTGTATATCTCCCTAGTGTGCAATACATTTTACTTCTCTCATAGCATACTTTGGCACCCTTTTAGGCCAGGTATCAGGTATTTTTAATCAGAAGAAATCCCAAAAAGCTAAAAAAGTTTTGATCACTTTATTTTGGGGGTATAATTAATAAAATATTTTTTTTTTCCCCCTCATGTGATGTCTGCATTCGCCACAGGAATGAAAAAAACATGCTATAATTATATTTTCTTTCAACATCTCCTTTTAAGTTAGTTTTACAGTAAATATAGTTATTAGCATAATTAAACAGATTTTTTTTGTTGTAAAAATGTAAGGAAGCTTACAACAAAAAGTTACTGCTGACCAGCAAGTTGAGTTTAGAATAGAACAAATGATGAAATGTTACATTTGGAGGATCGTGCTGTGTGGAGCAGAAACTTGATAGTAATAGTAGTAGTAATAATGATAATAATAATAATAATAATAATAATAATAATAATAATAATAATAGTGATAATTTAGTGCACTTGGATTTTTTGTTTTAGTTTGAACAAACTGGGAGATCATTTTCTTGTATGTCATTTGAGAGGCCCCATAATGTTCTAGTATAATGAATCATTTTAGGTTTTCTTGGTGTTTCTGCAATAATAAAAACTTTAAAGATAAATAATGTTTTTATGCCAATTCCATTACTCATTAATGAGTAACAATGTAAACATTAAAAAAGATTTATTAAAACATATTTAGAAATTATCCTCTTTTTTTTAAGCACCGCTTCTAACTACTCATTCGGCTTATAAGCTAAAAAAATGACTCTGCTTTATGATGGCAATAACAAAATTTGTGGATAAAAATTGGAATGTAAACTGTTTTGGAACAAACTTCAATACAGAGATTTAAAATAAAAATTAAATATGGTATGCTTAATTGAATAGGCTGCAATAGCAGTATGATTTATTTTTGTTCGAAGAAATTGTTCCATAATTATTATTGTTTGATTTTATTTATTTACTATTATGTGGTTTAATGACCTGTATAAATATTTATAATACTTCCAAAAAAAATAAGATGTGGATTATTTTGTGAAATAATTGGTTTCATTCCAATCTTTTCACATTATTTAAAACATGATTATACAATTTTAAGCTGAGGAAATGCATCACTACTAAATATACTATGATATTTAAGTAATGTTGTTAGAGTGATTTTTGAAAAAACTTCACATAATTATGTGGATCTTTTTAGCACTATATGTTTTTGTGTCAAGTGATGAGTTTTACACAAAACATTCACATCAATTTAAAAGTATTTTACATCAAATACATTTCAATATTTTAATGTTAATGGTAACTAAGATTTCAAATTTAAGTGACAAATATCAACAAACCATGTCACTATATTTATGGTAAAATGTTAATCTTACCAACAACACAAATATTAATAATATGGAAGTGTGTGATCCAGGTGGTAAGGCCAAGACGGGGATAGAAGATGATGGTGATCCAGGCAGTTAGGCCAAAACAGTGACGATAGTTGGTGATCCAGACGGTTAATCCAAAACAGTGACAGAAGCTGGTGATCCAGGCGGTTAAGCCAAGACAATGATGTTGGCTGGTGATCCAGGTGGTTAAGCCAAGACAATGAATGAAGATTGGGATCCAGGTGGTTAAGCCAAGACAATAATGGGGACTGGTATAATCCAGGTGGTTAAGTCAATACAGTGAAGAAATCTGGTGATCCGGGCGGTTAAGCCAAGACAGTGAAGGAATCTGGTGATTCAGGCGGCTAAGCCAAGACAGTGAAGGAATCCGGTGATTCAGGTGGTTAAGCCAAGACAGTGAGGGAATCTGGTGATCCAGGCGGTTAAGCCAAGACAGTGAAGGATGCTAGTGATCCAGGTGATTAAGCCAAGACAATGATGGAGGCTGGTATAATCCAGGCAGTTAGGCTAATACAATGATGGAGGCTGGTATAATCCAGGCGGTTAAGCCAAGACAATGATGGAGGCTGGTATAATCCAGGCAGTTAATCCATGACAATGACGAAAGCTGGTGATTCAGGTTGCTAAACCAAGATAGTGATGGAAAATGGTGAGCCAAGTTGGGCAGTTAAGCCAAGATAGTGACGGAAAATGGTTATCCAGTCAGTTAAGCCAAGATAATCACAAAAGCTGGTGATCCAGGTGTCTAAGCCAAGATTGGTAATGTAAGCTGACAATACAGGCAGTTAAGCCAAGACAGTAGTATATAACTTTGATTCAGCACATACAGAGAGTTTCATACCAATTGGACAAGAAGCAAAAGTCTAAAGAGTGTTTAGTATCTTAATAACATGTCCAAAATCCTTTTGCCTGAACAACACTTTTCATTCTACTTGACATTAAATTGATGAGTCTTGCTATATACCTAGGACTATCGGAGAGCTCCTCCCATGCTGCCTCAAGTTCATCCCACAGTTGACTGGAATTCCTGATGTCAAGATTTCGTTTACAAAGGATCTTACTCATGTCTGCCCATACAATTTCGAATGGGTTCATATCACAGCTGCGTGGAGGCCATGTAATAACATTAATGTCCTCCCCACAATCTGCAAACCAACGCTGCACTAAGTGAGAAGTATGAACAGGTGAATGTTCATGTTGATAGAAAATTGGTCCTACAGGATATCTTTCCCTTACAAACGGAAGCATCACATTATCTAAAATACTAACATATTGCTCTTTATCTAAATGTCCATCTACCTTCCACAATACTCCCACACCAGCATGTGAAATCCAACCCCAGGTCGAGACACAGACGCAACCACTATATCGGCACTGATGCACATTGGATGGGTGAAAACGAGCATTTTTAGGGTGATACACCAGTTCACGGCCATCATTCGATGAGCTCCACACCTTCTTGTTGGTAAAAATAGTTCTCCTCCAATATTCTAATGGTCGTTCTAAGTTTTGTTGTGCAAAATTTAGTCGAGCCAGCTTCTGCCGCTCTGTTAAGCGCTGTTTTGAAGCTGCAGTAAATGAATAGACCCCCCTTTCACGTAAGCGCTCCAAAATTGTGTCTTTTGATAAGTCAACCCCAACCCGTTCAGCAATTTGTCGACTTGTTAAAAATGGGCTCGCATGAGCTACAGCAACTAGTGCAGCATCTTGTTCTCGAGTAGTTTTTCTAGAAGCACCTCCTCCATGACTACACTTTAGGGTGTTTTTATTTTCCCACCTATTTCTCCAAAGTGACACTGTTTTTCTTGAACAAGCTAATGCGCGTGAAATCTTACTGTCTGTGTAGCCCGCCGCAGCTAAATCCACAATCCTTCCTTTATCTGCTTCACACAAACGTCTATGTTGTTTCATGGCTGAATTAACTGTGACCTGTAAGTTTGAAAAAATAATTAAAATACTCCCAGGTTAGATATTTAGTTGTGCGCTCCACTCCTACTTATAAACTAACAAAAGTTAGTCAAATTAGCCACCTTCTCTATGTTTTTCAACATTTATGGGACACCAAATAATTTAAGAAAGTATGTTACAGTATATAATTATAGTTACAAAAACTAATATGTTGAACTTTAAAAAACAAAGCTATACTGGAGAACCAATTTTAGCTATCCATACCAATGAGCACAAGGTCCATATGTCAAGCTCATTCAGTCTGGTTTTTCAGTAAAAAGAATTTAGGGGTTTGAATCCCTGCTAGCTGCACTTTTTTTTCTCTTATTTTTTCCTTTTCTTCATAAAATTGCAGGTACATTTATGCTCAATTCTACCTTCTTCACCCATTCTACATAAACGTAATTAATATTTATATGTATAGCCCTAAAGCGAAGTGAGACGTGATGGTGGAGAAATAAATAATAGTTTGCCTAAGGTTGCACGCCTGCACCACATTCAACAGTAGTTCAAGGAATGTAACAAGATGAAACCATAGCCTATAAAAAGTATACTCCATTCAACTCGTTAAAACTTGATTTGCAAAACCTCTACCTTGAATTGCAACCAAGAAAATTAACTAATCAGTAGCTAGCTTCAGTGGCAACATGCTCTAAAATGTTACTCTCACAGTAGACTAGACTGCCGATGATGGGGAGATGGAGGTTTGAATCTTGGTTGGGTGTATTGAGGGTGGTTTTATCAAAATGGTTTTCCCCTCTCTATGCAAATGTAGGTACATTTCCTTTAAATAAAACCTTATTCATCGCTAAGACCGTTAGCAAAATTTGTACACACCCATATGGCCCAAACGGGGAGTAAGACAGTGCTAAAAAAAATAGTAACAGGCTCATAAAAAAGTTAGTCACAAAGCAAAGCAAACTAGATTGCAACTGTAAATTCATACAATCTAGTTCTAGTGAATACATTTTTATCAAGAGAAACTATACAAAATATTCACTTTACTTCATTGGTTTTAATATGCGAATATTAGAACTATGCCGAAATATTTTCTCATTTATCAAAAAAGATTTTTTTTTTGGCATCCTGTCTTACTAAATGTTCGGTTTCTATGTAATTAAGATGATATGTACAAGTTATGTAATAATGTAATTTGCAGAAAAAGTTGAAGGAATAAATAAAAGTCAGGGTCCATATGTGTCTTGGATAACCTGGAATTTTGAGAAACTGTTTCCAGTACGGGAAATGTCCTGGAATTCATAAAATATCTTAATTGGTCCCGGAATTTATGTTAGTGAGCTGGATTTTTTTTCCACAATATTTCTACATGACTGCTCGCGAAGTGGGAGGTTTTTTGGGAAAAAGGGTAGCAGCCCCTTACCTCTATGTATTGGGTTAGCTTTCAAACTGTTTAAAGTTAAGTTCATACAACATATGCAGGAGAGTTGTCACTAAGTCTTTATCCCTTATAGGACAAATTTTGTATTTTTGATAATTTTTTTTTTTAGTCACATGTAATGTTTTCATTTGTTTGTGTTCTAATTAATGTGTTTCGCTTTAACGTCGGCCTTCAGCTTTATAAATAGTACCAAAAAAATATTTTCACCTGTGTGTTTTGTTACAGGTATGATGTTATAAATGTGTGACTTAATATACTATTAAATATAAGTGCAGTCTCGAGTAAGTGTAGTTTCAAAATATAGTGGTTATTAGACCCAACAGTGGGTAGAAGAGTGTAAAATAGATGGTAGTATTGCAAACTGTGTAAAAATAATATTGGCATTTCTAATGTGGGAGTAAAGTAATTGAAGTATTAAACATAACTAAACTAGTAGGGGGATTATTTCAAAATTTCAAATTCATTCATTGAAAAGGAATTAGAAATTCACCAGAAAATAGTACATTATGTGTCAAAAGTTAAACCTATTTATTTATCAAATATTGTTCTTGCAGGATCTGTACTGAAGGGGGAGATTTTGTGGACTCTTAAATGTTGTAACTAAACATGTCATTTAATTCTTGCAAAGACAACAGACGATTTTCTGGCATGTTCCCAGATAGTTCAAAATAGCCATAAAATGTCCTTGTGTAGCAGACATAAGTACTTATTTGTTGTGTGCCTCTTACATCAAGGAAAGGCTTGTTCAGAATGTTCATCAGTTAGAATACTAAAATGTATCTCAAATAATGATCGATTGCTTATGGCCAGCAAACTGGATTTCTTGCATTCCAATAGCAAAATGTTAAAATCATTGCCCTCTAGAGAAATACAGTGAACTCGATGATCAATTCATTGTATAATTAGCTTCTTTACAAAATACACAGTGTGGAGATGGAAAAGTTTTAAGTTTAGTAAATCAATAAATGTTGAAATGACAGAAAAAGTAAAAAAAACAAAATGAGGAACTTAATTTGTAACAACGTGAAAGCTAAGAAGGAAAACATGGTGAAGAAACACTTGAGGTTGCTGCCTTTATGCAGTATGTCCAGAAGGCCCTAGCAGCTTTCGGAGATGCGTGCAGTCTCTCTCTTTGTTTTGGCAACTCTCTCGCTTTTCTTTTGTTGCCTGGAGGGTTTCGCGATGCATCTATGTGTCGAACTCCATCTTGAGACACAGTTGCTCCATCTCCAAGCAGTGCAGCTCCTTGGTCTGTTGAATACCCAGGCGGTGCTGCTCCTTGGCCTGCTGCTGGCACTTCTTGGCCTCCTGATGGTTCAATATGACCTCTGCCAAATGCTCACAATACAGTTCCTTATCCCCCTGGATGGTAACTTTTGCCCTCGGGCAGTCTTTTGCAACACTTCTTGTCGGAGTAATTCGGAGTAATTTTGGGGTCTGTAGTGGTGATGTGGAAAAGGTGGATGATGGTGGTGGTGTCGGGGGGAGGGGGAGGAAGGGATATGATGGTGGTGCAAGTGATGAGATAAATTGGATCCAGGGGAAAGTGTTGATCAGGCTGCCCGACACTTGAGGATTAGGTGTGAGGAATGACAGGGGCTTGCTGGCACTACTTGTTGTTGGATTATTTGTGCAAAATGAAGGGCATCATGAATATAACAACATAACCACAGATTGGTATGGATAGGAAGAAACTTTCCCAACATTTTCATTCTGTGGTAAGAACACTCATAAAAAAAACACTAAAAGGATAGGCATATTGATAAGTACATATTTTATTTTATTCTAAAACTTTATTCAAGCCAATAATTAATTTTTATATTAACTAATTTTAAAGTAGGCCTACAAAGTTTGGAGTTGTATTACCACATCTAGAAATCCTTGTAACAACTGTAGTACAAACATGCCTGATCACACTGTTCCCTTATGGGGTAGGCCAAAAACTAGGCATATAGCTCTAAAAAACCAACTCTGTGCTTAATCCATCATCACTAGTTTTCTACACCCTTCCCTATCCTTGCATACTCCCTTTATTTCAACAACATCCATACATCGAGTCAGACCTGCTATTTTATTCTTAAAACTCTTTAATATTTCTCGTCTCGTTTCGTTATTGATTGATAAAACTGTTGTTCTAATTTAAATTGTGCTACCGTCACTTCAAGTACCTACTGTAATCAACCTTTTTTAAAATTCATATTGATATTTTGTTTACTAAAAGTAAATGAATCCTTCTCATGTTAATCACAATCAATTTGTAATTTATGAATGTAAATAAACTAAAATATATATATTTATGTAGGCAGTGGAATAGCACCCAGGACTGCAGGGCCTGCAATGCAGGGGGCCAAGATGGTATAAGGGAACTTTAAATTACTATAAATTTGGTGGAAATTATTGTAATCAAATAATTTATATCATGATTAATGACAATTTAGATTGTTGATTATGTTTATCATAAAGTGTTGTAAATTTTAACTAAGCTATAGCATTATTTCAAATATTGTTCATATTCATTGACATTTATATCAATCTTTATATTAAATTTGCATTTTATTTTATATTCATCCCTAGTCCATAGCCAACATTTTATCTTTTGTTATAATGTATACATTTTCTCTTTGGACTCTGAAAAAAATAGAACGTTTTTAAATTTGATTACTGGAACACTTTTTGAAGAAGATTGGGGTCTTCTCTCTTGGTGTCTTATAAACATGAAAAAGAATCTGTATGGCGCCTAACTATATTTATTTTTTAAGTGGAACAATGGCTTGAAAGTAAAGTGCAAGTACACAAATGAAAAGTTAAGTGTCTGGGGAAGAACTAGATATTGTTTATTTTTTTAAATTGTGGAGAAGTTAGGATTAATAAAAGGAAACCAATTTTAGAAATTCATGCTGTTTCAACATGGACGAATTCATTGGTGAGATCCAGCCAAATCTTCAACTTTAAATATGTTTTTTTTCATCAAGAACCCAGGATTTATGTAAAAACTTTCAGAAAAAGAGTAAATATTTTCACACTCCTATCTATTCCAGAGCATTAATTATGTCGAAATATTAATTCTATTGATTTTTTTTTCTCTTTCCACAACATTACTACATTTGTTTTTGTTTTTGTCTTACTCAAAACTCTAATTACATACATACATATAATCTCCGAACATGGTTAAATTTAGGAGTTTAGAATATATAATACCAGAGTAAGAGATAAATAATATATGCTATATATATATATATATATATATATATAATATAGGCTCTATATATATATGTATGTATAAATAATATAGGTTTTATATATATATGTAAATAATATATAGAGAGATAAATAGTATAGGCTATATATATATATAGCCTGTATTATTTATCTTATTTAAATAATATAGGCTATATATATATATAGCCTATATTATTTATCTTATTTAAATAATATAGGCTATATATATATATATAGCCTATATTATTTATCTTATATTATATTTATATTATAAATAATATAGGCTATATATATATGTATATATATATAGCCTATATTATTTCTCTCTTACTCTGGTATTATATATTCTAAACTCCTAAATATATATATATATACATATATATATATAGACTATATTATTTATCTCTTACTCTGGTATTATATATTCTAAACTCCTAAATTTAACCATGTTCGGATATTATTATTTTAATTGATTAATTTTTGTTTAAGAATAGATGTACTACAATACTTTTTTATTTTTTTATTTTGTAAGATTATTATTATTATTATTATTATTATTATTATTATATTTACTCGGAATTCCATAGATAGGATTGGAATGTGGTAGCAATGGAATAATAATAACACACGAAAGTTTCAATAGTTGGGTTTTTTAATTGTAATTTAAATTAGTACATTTCATTCAGTGATCCATTTTATTTAAATTGTTCATGCTATATTTTATATATTTTCCTTAAACTCGTGTAGAAATTTGCAGTACACCATTGTTGTAATTGGGTTAGTGCCATTATTATTATCAGCGTCGCATCATCTAGAAAGTGTTCCCGAGCACACCCAGTGGTCTTGAGTGTTATAAGAGTCGCTGTGCCACTGTCAGAGTTAGTCGAGCTAAAGGTTTTTTAAAATTATTATTTTCTCTTAGTTCCTAGGAGTGGTGCCCAATATACATAATTTTAATCATCTCGGTGTTACCTTTTGATGTGTAAATATATGGGAAAAAAAAACTTATATTTTTATTAGAGGGTAAAAGAACAAAGGATAGTTAGTGAATGCCTTGATTTTGTTAATATTTAAAAAAAATTTAGATAATAATACTTTTGGTATATAAATGTATTTGGCATGTCCTTATGAGTGTAATTATAGTGATATGCCGTTTATTTATTAATATTTAAAACAAGAACATGCGGGTTATTTGTGAATAATTTTGTGTACTATTGCCGATGTGGCTACTTATTTCTATTTCTGTTTACATACCATAGCTAATCTTATTTGATTATGCAGAATAATACTGAGCTAGGCCTTAGAACTAGCCATACATGTATGTTAAAAGTAGGGAGTAGTCTTTCAAATGTTAAACCTGTATTTCAAGTGTCAAAAAAGGATTGGCTGCAGGGTAATGTGATGTGATCCTCCCTACAAAAGAAATTACTAGTGAATAAATCTCATAAAAATAATAGCTGGTTAAATAATTAAATATATTTAGTGTGAGTGAGATATTTCTGAAATGATGGGTATGCACCGTATCGTATAATAGGTAGAAAATATATTTAACTTAAGATATTAAATAATTTAAAAAAATTTAAAACCATCAGTACACTTCCAGATTTTTCAACAATATTTGTTCCTGTGTCACTTAGGTGAGTTAGGTTTAGAATTAGGCTTAGTCACTACAGGCCTAATAAAGTTTTTTAATACCATACCTAATTTTGAATTTAGTAGTGGATTCTTTGCTTTCTTGTGAGTGTTATGCTGGTATAAAATTTGTGATTTTATGGGTTTATAAAGATAACAAAAAAATCACCTAAATGATATTGCTTAGGTTTTATCCCCGACTTATCCATTCCTATGAATATTTAAGCATTTCTGAGATGTTGATAAATAGGCCTACATTTTCATTCAAGCCGTCATAATAACATAAGTCTAAATAATAGATTATATGTGTATAAAAAAAACTGTTTTTAATGTAGCCTATAGCGACAAAGCTATTTATTTTAAATGATTGTAATTTGTGCACCCCCTCCCTCAGTTTTTATTAAGTGTAGTCCTACTAACATTTATTAATATTAATTTGTGGCTTGTTAGTTTTTCTATTTGCATTATTGAGGTTAATCAACATAGATAAATTCTTTAGGTTCCAGCAGTTCAAAACAAATCCTACAAATAATTATTAGTTTGGTGAGTTTTGGACGTGTCATGTGAAAGAAGTCTTGCAGCATGTGGGGATTTATATAGAGACAAATGATCTAATAGCTTGATCTTTGCGTGTAAAAAAATGCAAGCTGTTTAGAGGTTAAGTTTAGAGTGGACCACGAATGTTAAGTGCTTGAAATATTTTATTTTACTAGCATTTAATTTTATTAATAAACCAACTTCTTCATTATAATACATCGGCATAGTATAATAGATTCAAATGAAAGGCCTAGGAAAACTACACTCACCTTTTGGAAACTACCAGTTCCTGGTTAATTCTTCCCACTCTTTCTTCTTCACTGCTTAACTCCCTACTTCCGTTTTTTTACTCTCTCTAATAATGTGATTCTTGATCTGCTTCAATAAATATATACGCTTGTCCACGTTAAAAGCTGCATGTTTTACTTTTTCCGCCATTTTCACAAATGTTTGTGTGTTTATGATCAGTTTTGTTAACTTTACGAGCAAAATCGTCACTATAGAAGGAAGTGGATGTAGAGAATTTTATTTCCCGCTGGGACATGGTATCTCTATGTATGATTTCATCATGTGACTGCTCGACAGATGTTCTGGCAAGGCATCCGCAAGACTTAGTCAGTACTTTGCTAGTGCTAGGCCGGTACTTTGGCCATGCTTAGTATCATTCTTGCATACCCACTCAAGTGTTCCATATTTCTTTACAAATTTCCTTTTTCTCCCTTTTGTTTTTTGGTTTCCTCTTTTAGGAAGTTGCATTGCATGTTTCACAATCCCTCCTGATGAGTTCCGATAGAATGAAACCTAGGTCGGGGGATTGGGTGGTAACAGTCAATTTTCTTCAAGAGACAGCTACTACCTCTTTGTCCATTGGCAGCAATGTAAAGTGTGAACTTTCATTGTAAAAGTCATGTTGTGTTAGTTCCTTTTATGTTTTTCTATCTACCTTTCCTGTACCAACTTTCAAACTTTGACAGCCCTTATGGTAGTGCGCTCAAACATAATTCATTATCTTAGGTTCGCAACGATTTATTTCTTAGTGCCATGGCTCTCCCCAGGCTATACCCGTCTGTACTATGAGTTAAATATGAGGATCCGACAACTTAGCTCAGTTGGTAGTGTGTCTTTTTACTGGGATAAGGGTCCGGGGTTCAATTCCCAGCATGGCCGAAAAAGGTATTATTGGTGAAATGTGGATTTACCCTTTCACGGTGATGAATTAACGGCTGGGGACTGGATGTTGTGCCTGTCCTAGTCTTAAGTTAGATTATAAGGGATGTGAAACTACATCAGTTCTAGCCAGCCGGTAGTGGAAAATGTATGGCATGAATAAAGGACCTACCCAGGCCACAGGCTGGAAACAGTAATGGATGTAGTGGTAGCAGCTCACGGCTTCCTATGAAATTATGATTAAGTGTCATCTCAGTGAGTTTTAGTAAGGTGCAATGTCATTATAAGCTGCTTAACTATTCAACAGTACTATTGCAAAAGAGAAAACATGTTTTTTTAGGTATTTAGTGTGCTATTTTTGAGCTGACTGATTATATCAGCACAGTACTTATAAGCTAACTTAAATCTAGAACTTTTAGTGATAAATAAAATGATAGAATATTAGGAAAATGGTAGAGCACAAATAAAAGTAACAACACTGACACATATTTACA